>CM049848.1:29000121-29600121 GCA_027422415.1 Schizothorax lantsangensis | reverse complement strand
CAGTTAAAAATGCTGTTCTGCACAACAAATTAGACAGCACAACTGTCTTCAACTTTGAAAATTAGCAAATAATCAGCACATTAGAATTATTTCTGAAGGGTCATGTGACACTCAAGACTGAGTAATTATGTTGAAAATTCAGTTTTGCATCACAGGAATAAATTAAATTAAAAAATATATTAAATTACAAAACAGTTATTTTAAATTGTAATATTATTTTGTAATATTACTGTATTTTAATTTAAAAAAAATAGTCTTGGTGAGCATAAGAGACTTTCAAAATCATTTTTACATTTTACTGACACCAAACATACAGTACCATTACCATTAACATCAAAACATTTTGATCAGTTTTGTTAAAGCGGTTTATGTTAAGTGAGATTTTCATATGCTGTATTCAGGACAGCACCTCTTCAAACTTGTATGCGATCATAGCGAAGGCCTTAAAGATGGCATCTGTGGGTCCAGTGATAGTTACGATCCTCTCAGGACAGTTTCCTTCTGAGATGTTGATGCGAGCGCCGCTCTGTAGGATGCCAAAAGTCAAGTTAACCTTCATATTCTTGTTCTGCTTCGGGTCCAAGACCCTTTTAACAGCTCAAAAACACACTTAAAGTTTCAATATTAAACTACTTTCCTCTATCCCATCTTTAAAAAGGGAAATAAGTTAATTTCAAATGACTACTATTACTTTTACACAAACAACACCGAGGTCGGTGTGATTAAAAAAAGCTAAACTCAACAGAACAAGAGGATTTTGGTAAAACGAATTAGCAAAAAGAAACATACCTCTTCACGCATCTTCTTCACAGTTTCCCCTTTCTGTAGCAAAAAAAAAGAGTGGAAAATTTGATTCAGTGCTTAAAATATACACTGATACTGAATATATTTAATATACTCTATCTATTTATATATATCCATCTATACTGTATATATGTATAAATATATACACACACACAGTCAGTATTTAACATACCTTTCCAATGATGCTTCCAACCTCCTGCAAAAAAGAGAACCAATAAAATCATTGCAAACCTAAGCATTTTGCCCATGCACAATAGTATATGAACACATTTCCCCATGAAAATGGCTACATTTTATATTCATTCCTTGTTTACAGAGATTTAATGAGTCTAAAAGGTCACTGGTACTGACAACCCCTGATTCACCTTGGCCTGAAACAGTGGGTCAGTAGAGGACAGATCCCTGAGGCACAAAGCAGTGACATCACACTCTGTACTGCTCTGCGGGCTCAACTTACCTTGCCGTGCATGAGAAGCCGGATGGTCAGGGTCACATTCAGCCCGCCCTCTGACTGGACTTTGTTGGGTTCCATACTAGGAGTGGAGGTGAAGCAGGAATATGGTCACGTGACAGGAAATCCCCTGGAGTAGGACGAGAATGATGGTACAGTAGCCAACCAGTCACCTGCACAGGGGGGATGGGATAATCACAGAGGAGAGTCATGAGGAGCCCACAGACTTCCAAATGAGAAACCAAGACGGTCGCAGAATGCTTGGCTCTGCTCAGGAGCGAAAGCTCAGAATTAAAGGAATGCTCTTGGTTCAAAAATCAGCATTTGGGACATGATGTTGTTTATCACAGAAAATATTTTTGACTTGTCCCATCTCATTTAAAATGAATACACTATTATTCAACGGTTTGTAGTCTGTAATTATTTGATGAAAATAAAGTAAAAACAATAATATTACAATTTAAAATGACTGTTTTCTATTTTAATATAATTTAAAATGTAATCTATTCTTGTGAATTCCTGCAATTTATTCAGAAATCATTCTAATATACTGATTTTGACCTCAATATTTTTTATTAATTATTATTATTTTTATACAGTATTACAATATTATTATTAATGTCAAAAGTTGTGCTGCTTAACATTTTTGTAGAAACTTTTAATAGATTTTTTCAGGATTCTTATATGAAGGAGAAAACTTTCGGTAACATAAATGTCTTCTTTACTGTCACTTTTGAAAAATTCGATGCATTCTTGCAAAATAAAATAATTAATTTTATGTTTTGTGGCCATACATTTTATGTACAGTGTGTGTTTTATTGCCTGGTGAATTTTCATTGAAATTACCTTACTGTGAGCATGATTGCTTTATTTCAGACAGTTTTCTGTGATAATAAACATTATGCTGTTAGTATAGACTGTATTGAATATGGAACATTCCTTTAACTCTACACTGCAACATAGTTAATAGCCTTTTATATGCATAGTTTGAACACAAGAGGGAGCACTTTAGTAATCAAAGTCAACTTAATATCATATTCATTGCCAGGCAGTAATCTCAAAATAGTTTCATAATCTAACAGCCGCTGAGATCATTCGGCTTGTTGCACAGCTGAGCCAAATATTTCATGGGCTATAATAACAGCATAAGAAGATACATGTCTTACAAAAGTGACATCCCAACCAAACTGATCTGTTAAATCTTATAAAAAATAAATGAATAAAAATAAATACATTAGAAATCTAGACTTTACAGCATCAATGTCCTGATGCTCAAAAAGGCTCTCAACACCACCACACGATGACAATATTATGAGTAGGCAAAAATAGAATCTGTATAGAATTTACACAAATTAATACACTTCCTACACATTTAAGCCCAAATTAATTCAAAGTGTTTACATAGTTATGATAAATAGAAACTAAATTAAAACAACACACATAAAACCAAATCATTTACTTGAAAAAAAAAATCAATTTAAAATTTGATAAAATGTAATGAATTGAAAAAAAAAAATCTTAAAACTTAATATTGAGGATAATTCAGTTGTGCTTTCAGCCAGAAGCATCAAGTCCATTCAACTCTGCGTAAATCTGCAGATTTCTGTGGGTTTACCATAAACAAGGTCATATAAAACAACTTATTTTCCAATTTGTGTAAAAATTCATAACATTCAGCTTATTCGAATCTGTCTTATCCCTCTGATGACTTCTCATGCTCAGCCGTTATAATGAGTATCTGTCTGTGCTCTGATGAGGGAGGGGAAATCCTAACTCCTCAGCACAGCTTCAGACCTGTCCCTTTCTGGGTGATTTACGCCATCATGTGGGTCTGGGGATCAACAACGATTGAGAGATTGAAACATTAAGCCGTTCCAGTACAGCTGCCAGACCTTCGAATGAAGCGCAGGATAAAGAGAGCAAACCGTGAATAATGGTGACCATAAAAAAGCACGATGAAAGAGAAATAGCATGCGCGCTCAAGGATGAGATGTGCGGAGTTAAGTTTTAAGCACAAATTTGCAGGTTACGTGTGAGAGAGATGCATAGAGAAAGCAGAGGAAAGATAAGAAGAGATTCACATGGATAAATTAGATGAGCTGCCAGCTGTCCGCAAATCTCCTGCGTGCACAGATTGCATAAAAATTCTAATCTGAGCTAAGAGCACACAGAAGCAGCAAACCAAATGAACACAAGTGAACCGGCTTGTACTCCTACAAACAGGAACGCTCCATTTTAACAGGCCTCAGTCCTGGGAAAGCCTAGAAAAAAGAAAAGGAACAAAAAAAATAATAACAAGAAGCGTGCTTAACTGTACTGAAAGTGAAGTATACATGCAGATAATATAATACTAATGTAATAAAAAACAACTTAAGTGTACTTAAAGGTTTAAGGAAAATTGTACATTGTCATAATGCACATGGTAATAACGTCAAATTTAAACTTCAAAGTACATTTTAGATCATTGTTTTAATCTTTTCTAATGATTCAAAGTGCACTTATTTTGATGTTCTAACATAAAGCATGTAAAGTTGATTATAATGTTAATTGTAGCATGCTATTTGATATTCCATTTAAAGTTAATATATTTGAAATGTACTAAACTGCTACTATGTACTAAACTAAACTGACAAATATATAAATATGAATGTATTTAAATAAACAACATACAAGTTACAATTGAAATGGCATTAAATAAGTGTTATTTTAGTATCAGTAACACTGTTTAAGTTTTTATTAATATTTTTAAAAAACATTTTTATATTTTGCGTTTATGTTTTACTAATTATGTTGTGTTTTTTGTCATATTTATTAGTTGTTTTTTTACATTTCTATTTTTGTAACTATTTTAAAAAATGTATTTCTATTTCAGTTTTAGCGATTACAGTACATCAAGTTAAACTAAATGCAAAGGAGTCCTTGAAAAATAGCTGAAATAAAATATTAAGTTCAAGTGATTTCAAGAAACAATTTTTTTTCTTTTTTTAGTTTTAGTAAATATAATAACCCTGCATTAAAGTATATTTTAGTTCAGCATAAATGATTGTCAGCACCATATTTAAAAGAAAATAGAACTTATTATTAAAATTACATATAAAAACATACTTAAGTCCTACTTAGGTGGGTAAAAAACACTCTTAAGTTCAACTAATTGTATTTGATATAAAATTGTTTTAGTCTCCTAAAACATTACATTCAGTTCACATTTAAGTATATTCCTTAAAAGTATTTTATTTCTGTAATAAGTACTCTTTTTTTTCAAAAGTATGCTCAAATTTCTTTTTCACAAGGGAAATCAAAAGAACTCTGAAGATGGTCTTATTCAGAGAACCGCTGTAGCAATTCACTCCAAGAATACATAATGTAAAAAAAGAGAGAGAGAGAGAGCGAGCGAGAGAGAATATAATTACAAAGAAAATTGGGTTGCATACAACACTTGACGTTTTATTCTTCTTCTAAGTTTTCATTGTAGAAATATCTTGTGTTATGGTGTGTAGACTCTCTCAAACACACCACAATGTTTTGGAAGCGACAACCACATTTAAATGCTGGAGCAAATCCTTTCAATTACAATCAGGAACACTGTGCTGCATAAATGACATGGGAAGTACCTGACCTCTTGCGAGTGAATTTGTTGTTGGATGTAGATATCATTGTGTGTAAGGAACAGCATTAAGAGGAGTGACAACTGTATTTATCTGCATGTTGACGGAGAGGATACAATCTTCCACACTTCTCCTCATGAATCACTTCATGTAGTAGTTCTTCATCCGCCTCGGATGACTTAAATCTCAAATGCCTTCAAGTTCAACCCTGCATGAAATCTTATCTAATTAAATCAGCCTGTAAGACAACAAACAACACAGAGGCTGTGGGCGAAGCGCTAACACCTTGTGGCAACTTTATGAATACACCAGATTTGGATTGAGGAAAGGCAATCTTATCGTTTATGTGATGCTAATGCTCCATATCTGGTGCTTCAACGAAAAGCTGCATGAATAACATGAATATTATTACTTAGCTGATCGTGTTTAGTGAACCGTTAAGAATGCCTGAAGGACTACATTTTTAAAGTGCTCCTTTCTTTGTATATTTTGAGGTGACACAAAAGAGTGTTTCCTTCTTTACATCCCAGGGGTTGATTTAAATACACAAATATTATTTTTGTCATATGAAGGTCACATTTAAAATGTTCTAGGAAACTTTTTGTCATGCCTTCATCTTTCGTTAAAATAATAAAATATTAAAATATCAAATATAAAAAAATAAAATATTCAGCATTTGAATTTTATAACTACGATAATCCAAAAAGAATGTGAAACAAACATTGAAACAACTTCAATTTAAATGATTTATATACATTTGTACACAAACTTTGACAGGCCATCTTTACAATCAATATTGCTTTTAGTACAAACACCCCAAAAATACAACAAATGCAAAAAAAAAAACAAAATACAGCATGCTTGATATTAAATATGAAACATTATATGACTTTAAGGAAAAAAAAACTAAATATAACCAGCAAAAACACTATTGTACATCATCTGTAACTTTGTTTGCAGAAATTGTGAAAATATTATTTAATTATTTGCATTCAGGATACATAAGAGCTAGCCAGAAAATTAGTCATAGTAAGACAAATGTTTTATCCCCATCTTTTCCCCAAATATATTTGATATAACATACATTTTATCCTCAAATGCATATATATATATATATATATATATGCATACTAGCCATTTTTGTGTTACACACACACAAAAAAAAAATTGCTAGTAAATGTTACAATTAATTACAAAGAAATGCCAACATGTGATATTTTGAAGTGAAAATACAAAAGTATAATAAAAATAATAAAAAAGTATTTTCTTGCAAAACATACTTCAATAATCTTTATTTGCAACTTTGAAAAAAAAAAAATTCAGTGATATATATAGTGAAAATTGTGTTTAGTTCCTAAAAGTGCACAGGGCCAAAAGCGCCCACACAAAAACACCCAAACACAGAAACAGAGATGGTCGGGTGAACAACAGCCCGCAGAATACAGTGAACATCTGAACACTACATCTGTGTGCTGATTACAGCAGTCATCAGAGCAAAAGCAATGGCTGCATAAACACACTCATGTTACCTTAAAAGGCATGTGTCCTTTTAACCACTTTCTATTGATGTTGGAGTGTGTGTGTTTGGGACACTGCAAGCACATTTCCAATGCCTTTCAATAAAGTATGAGCCGATTAAAAATTAGCCATTGAAATACTTCATATTTTAATTCTATTTTATGTTAATCATAAGTCTGATATCTTCCCGGTGGTAGATAAGCTCAGTCTTTGCTGAAGCACAGGATATAGAAAGTGGGTCAGTCCTTCCTCTAAAGAGCTTCTGGCCCCTTCCTCTGTGGTACCTATTGAATTAATCACGCTTTACGCTTGGTCAAGCAGTGCTCCCAAAATGCTCCTTTTTCTATCTCTCTCCACTTTGCTTCAAACGCAGCACAATACTGTCTCATATTAATTCATATAAATGACCAAACAGCCAAACATGGTATACGGTATCTGTGAAAATATGTTGTTTAGTAAAAAAGGGGTTGAATTATATTAAAACTAAATAAATAAAAGTGTGATCGCATATTCAATGTTAATTGAACATTCTTAAATGGATATCGAAAAATCGAAAAATTTCATCGAAAAATTACAACTGCAATCATTTACTCACTGTAATGTCATTTTAACACATGTGCTGCAAATACTCACAACACAACCAATACAGAAACGTGCTGCAAATATTCACAACAAAACACAAAAACGTGCTGCAAGTAGCACAGACGACAACGGCGACCCCAACGACGCTTACAAAAATGAACCATGGTTTTTTATAGTAAAAGTGTAGTAACCATGTATTAATTACCATTTGTATAACCACGGTTGTACAAATACAGTACAATGGTAAACTATGGTTAGGGTGGTTAATTTAACATAGTTTAACTATAGTAACCACTTTTTGTTTGCATTTATTTTTCATATAATAATAAAAATATATCAGGTCAAGTCACCTTTATTTATATAGCGATTTTAACAATACAGATTGTGTCAAAACAGCTTTACATTAAATAATAAATATTATTTAATAATATTATAAAATGAATTAAAACATTAAATAGGAAAATAGTGTGCCAATAATGCAAAAGGACAACAGTAAACACACACACACACACACACACACATATATATATATATATATATATATATATATATATATAAAATATAGGATATTTATGTATTTATATTAATAGTAAAACCAAGGTTAATTTTTTAAGTTGTAAAAGGAGCCCGCTTACATAACATTTCACAGTTACAGTAATTGTGTAGTATTTCGTCAGCTTATTTAGGCTAATAATATATATAAAAAAAAACAGCTAAGGAATTATATGATCAGGATGTTAAAATAAACAAAAATCTCACCTTTCAGAGAAGACTTTGATAAGCATGTCCCAGGTTTGTCACTTGTTAAACTTTTTCGATGTGGTCTGTGTGTATTTGCAGCGTGTTTCTGTTTTTGCAGCACATGTTTATTTGTTTGTGTTGTGAGTATTTTCAGCACGTTTTTGTTTTTGGTTGTGTTGTGAGCAATTGCAGCATATGTGCTGTCAAACAGATGAAGATGTTTTCTTAATTTGCAGGTGTTTTTTTTCTATTTGCATGTGTTTTTTCATTTGTAGTGCGTTGAGCACTCTGGGACCATATGAAATTTGAAGTTTGAAATTAGTATGAAGTACTAAATTTACTAAAAATAAAACCTAAATAAAAATAATGCTAAATGAATAAAAATGACAAGCACATAACAATATAAACAATATAAAAATGCAAGCTAAATGAAAATATTAATAAATATGGCAGCACTTTATTTTACAGTCCTGTTCTGCGTGTATATACTATGTACTTGTTATACTGTAGTAATTGCAATAATTGGGTAATAACTAGGTATAACCCTGAACCTAACCCATGTAGTATTTTCCAGTACTTAGGTAAGTACACTGTACTTAGATTCCAGCACTTAGGTAAGTACAGGTAAGAGCATAAAATGCAAAATAAAGTATTACATTACATTACACTGCTCTGCCCCCTAAAATATGACTGACTCAAAATGGCAAAGTTACAACAATTACAATAAAGTTCTGCAGGTGAACCTAGAGCTGCTAAAGTATTTCTTCAATCCCAGTGTAAGTGTTCAACTTCACCTGACTTCAAATCTCACTGAATATACGCTGGTTTTATTGGTGTATGTTAGAAGTATTTTAGACTATGTTATATTTAAGATGATAAAAAACTGCTATTCCTGCACCATTCCTGACCTCTGCTGATTCCCCAAGTGAGTGGAAGTTAGAATAAGTGGATTCATGGAGTGTACAAAAAAAAGACATTTCAAAGAACATTTAAAAATGGTGTTTGTATAACAATGCTAAAACAGGAGGAGAAAAATAATAACCTTATTGCTTACAATAGTGTGACCTTGTAATAGGGAAAATAATAGCAGACAGAACCTGAGGCTGCAATTCACTCCAACACAACCAGAAACAAACAAACACCCCACTTCCTCTAAAATGACCACTGCAATTTAAGCAGTTCTGCCATGAGAAAATAAATCAAAATGCTTTTTCAGACCATAGGCTGTTTTTCTAATTAATGCGAAATGGAAAAAAGGTCTTGAACATCAGGAGCAAAAAGACTACATAAACAAGCCATTTGTCAACTGCTCAAAGCTATTGACTCCTACTGGCTAAAATCACACAACAACAGAAATGTGGCTACATTGGGGGCACAATCAATGAATTTCTCCTTTGACAAAATCATGATAATGAGAAAGGTGAAATACTGCAATGAAACCATTTTATCAACATACTCAAGCACTAAGTTATGTGAAATGATGTTCACGGTCTGATGTGAAACGGAGTCGAATTGGAGGACGGGTTAAAAAGAAAGAGGGATGTGTGACGTGACGTGATGATTGAAATATATCACAAAGAACATGCATTAAGAAAGTAAACAGGCTCAATTTTGAATGTGACAATATATTAACAATTTACCATTGCACTGTTGTCCGTTTTGTTTAATTTATGTCAATATCTAGTTATATGTCATGCAAGGTTTCATTTAAAACCAACAATGTTTTTTTTACTTTTGATTCCGTTTTTGGAATCAAAAACTGGGTGACAAAAAGATTAGTCAATGCAGGCATGTTCATGAAAACTGCTGACACGCTGTCCACCGATAAAACATGCTGAAAAACAGTTGAAGGGTGCTGAGATGGTACATTTACAGCACCCTACTTCCTTTATTAACTCAGTCATTCCTAAATGAACACTTCAAAGTCTGTAACTCTATGAACAACATTCTTATACTATGAGGACCAAATCACAGTTAGAGTAGAGTCAACATGAAATGGCATTTGCAACTCATTTTATTTCTATAAAACAAAGTAACAAGTAGTTTCTAGTAAAACAGGACATTCAGTCATGAAAAAAAGTAGGCTGGGACTGGATTTGATGAACAACGTAGACACTTCGAAGATTTATTTTTTTCTTGGAATAATGTTCAATAGGACCAGGAACCAATTAGAGTTTTTTTAAGGTAAACCTGAATCATAAAGACGTAGATCAGGAAGTGTGGTCCTCTCTGGCAGGAAGAGGGGGTAAGTCCCTGTACATGTGGGCTGGCAGAGGGGCCTGGACAGATCAAGCGCCATGATTTATTGTGTTAAACACATCACTAGTCCTGTCAGTGTATCAAGGGCGAGAGCTTAACGAGAGGCGACAGTGTTTATTGGAGACACTGGCTCATGCGAGATTTCAGGGCAAATTATAGCCTGAGGCAGTTTGTCTTTTCTCTTGCTCTCGAAATCACAACCATGGGCGGGCACGAGGATGAGAGACAAAAAGCAACCAGGAAGAAGGGAGGTAACGGAGGAATAATCGGCAGGATAGTGTGGCGGAAGCAGCACAGTCATTCTTCATGAAAGACTGTCAAATACTATTTTCAGAGAGGCCAAAACAAGAGCCAAATTAAATTGTTCATGCTGTCTAAACTATTTTTACTTTTTTCATTTTGTCCTGGTTTAACCCGTCTCAGTACAACAAATTTGGTCATTTTCTGGTAAGGAAATTTTCTTGGTAATTTTCAAAAAATGATAAACACATCAGCACACATCTGGTAATTTTCTTTTTTAAAAGTACTAAAAAGTGATTATTAAAATATTTTTGTTAAAAATATGTATTTAAAAAAAAAAAAAAGTGTATTTAACACTAGCTGGCCCACACGGAATCTGTGCCCATGCAACTCTGCAGAATTGGAACACCTGTCAATCAAAGTCCTACACATTCCCCATCTCTTGCATGTTTTTATTTTTATTTTTTTAAATAATTAGCTAAATGGATAAAGATTCCAGCTACCAATTAGAGTTTTATTTAACAAAATCCCCCAAAACAGGGCAGAAAACGTAAAAAAAAAAAAAAAAAAAAAAAAGGGTTCAAAGGATCCATCTGTGCCTGGACTAAAGGATCATGCTGAGATTTTAGATGAATAAACAATATTTGTACTCAACATGAAAATGACAATAATCAAAAAGAGAATTTACAGTTGTGGGTAAAGAAAAACAAGAGGATAATGTTGCATGTGTAGTGCAACAGAATAATATGATTCCAAACAGGATTATGAACCCGTCCACTGAGATTTACATCAGGATCAAAAAGATCAAAAAGGAAAAAAGTAAGTCTTTATAGACATGCAGTGTTTGCTTCATAACATTCTGTATTTTCTACTATAATAAACAAATGGCAGCAGAAACGCTCAATCTGATAAAAAAAAAAAAAAAAAAACTGCTGTATGTAAATAAGTTTCAGCCACCCACCTCTGATGTTTTGACTCTCTCTTTCACGAGAGTTCACACATGTAAAATATGTGTGAATGGTCCTCTCAATACTTAAGATTTGTATTATGACTGCTTCACCTCAGAGAAGATATTCTCTCTGTGATGAGGTCCTTATGATGGGTCATCGCTCTAACCGTGGGGAGGAATTAAATTAAAACCTCTGAATAAAGAGCAGGGTGGGAGCATTTGATCTGCAGCCATTAGACACACAGAGAGGGAATAGATAATGCATGATTCCTACGACTGTTGCAATTTTATAAACACAGAGAAAAAACAAATCAATATAACAGGAGCAAGACGAAAATGCTAAATATAATCTGACTCCATCCACCGTCATCTGGCCTGCCCTAATCCTCCAAGGCAGTCATTACATTCAAACATAAACCGGCCATAAGCCTGCTTCATAATTCCACACCATGAGGAGAATTTCACTGCAGAAAGTGCTGCTTTCATCCTAAATGTCATAAAATACTCAGAATGAATTTATGAACCCTTTCATACCAGCTCAGTTTGAGTGTCAAATACTATATTGTGTATTTTGTACTTTTTCCAATTGCACAATAGAATTTTTAACATAAATTTAACATTAACATAAATTCATTTTCAGCAGGAATTCTGGAATTTCATGAATTCTATGATAGTGGCACTGTGAAATTTCATAAATGGGTTGGTATTTTTTGCTGTGTTGCATTTTCTACAGTTCAACAGAAAGGGAATAAATGTTCAAACAATAGTCGCCCAAAAAAATTACCCATTATTAATTACCCATAATAAAATGTACACATTATTATCCATAAACCCAGAATTCAAAGCAAAAATCCCAAAATCCCGAAATCTTTAACAGACTTTTTTTTTTTTGTTATCAACGTTTTTTTTTTCACACATAACACAACATAGCATCCAAAATATAACAAAACAAAACAACAGACACATACTCAACATCTCAAGGTCCAATCAAAAGGGAGGGAGAGAGGGAAGAACAATAAAAACAGAAAAGTCACTCCTTTATACAATCACGTATGTCCAAAAAAAACACTGCCAAGCATCAATGGTCGAAGGCTTGGCCCCACCGACTCGCGCCGTTGTATATTCACACGTCACTATTAGCAGGAGGCTACGGATCCAATATGTTTTTCCACACATGTGCGGTGTAAACCAGTTCTGTATCATTGTCTTCTTCACAGCTGTAAAACCAGCAAACAACATTCTCTTTTGCATTGAACTTATACAGAGACCAGAATCATCATTAAGAAGACACAAACTTGGGTTAACAGACCAATCAATTCGCAGTAATGATGACAAAACCAGGTTTACATGTGTCCATAGACTGATGACGACAGGACATTCCTAAAACATATGCAGAAAAGTGCCCGATGATGTAGTGTTACATATATGGCAGTTCAAATTTGATTGTAGTTTCATTTTAAATCTTTTGTAAGGAGTTATGTATGCTCTATGAATGACTTTGAAGTGAATAAGACGATGATAGTATATATATTTTAGGAGTCACATGTCAAGCAGTGTCAGATCTGCATTAAGTTCAGCAGTGGCAGTTTTTAAAGTAGCAGCCAAAATAACTTAATAACCAGTGATGTCTGTTAATCAAAGAACAAAAGAAAAAAGAGGAAATCAATAACTACTGTAGTTTTAATCGTTATCTCTATTTAATTTAGAATTTAGTGTTTGATACCTTTATTAAATTAGGCTATATTTTCACATAATTTATTTATGTGAAGATTGTTTTAAGTTCACTTAAAGTAGAAGTTTTTTAAAGTCTAATAAATGTTAAATTGATATCTCTCAATTGCACTGTAATGTTGAATGGCTAAATAGTAGGAAATGGTTAAATAGTAGGAAAATAATTTATAGAGACATCAGTTGTTGTCAGTGATACTGGCCTTCAGTCATAATAAAAGATGGCATTAAACAAATATTAAAAAATATACTGTCTTTATGTTGTTTCTACATTAATTTAAAGATTGAATGTGAAATTATTGTAATATAAAGGTATAATTAAATACTTTAATGTTAGGAGGGATTTATCGCGATTCATTTCAGAAAAATGTGCGATTAATTAGTTAATTTTTTTTTAGCGATTGACAGCACTAATATATATATATATTAGGGCTGGCACGGTACACAGATGTCATGGTTCGGTACGTACCTCGGTTCGGGGGTCACGGTTCGATACGATTTCGGTACAACATGAAAAAAAAATCTATGCTCGGTTTCTTTTCATTTATTTTGAACAGACAGTAGTGCAAATTTAAAAAAATCCATCTAGATCTGAAAATACTACATATTATACTACACACACACTCGCATACGCATACGCACACACATCAGTTCCAGCGTTGCTAACTTGACAGCCAGTTGGTACTTTATCAAAATAAAATACAGTGAGCCAAACATCAGCGCCTCTGTGTCACCGTTGGCATTCGCTGTTCTTCTGCTGGCGGTTATCAAACAGCGTTGCATTGCTGCGGCGCCCCCTTCTGGATTGGGGGTGAATTGCCTGTATTCGTCGTAAGGCATCATGCACCGAACTGAGATGCCTGTACCGTGACGGTTCGGGACGAATACATGTACCGTGCCACCCCTATATATATATATATATATATATATACATACATACATACATACACACACATAACTTTGTAGATTGATTAATGGAGAGCAATGGGCAAAGTCCAATTAATTAATCAAGTAAATAAGATTAATTGATTTTTTTAATATGGTTGTTAGTTGCAGCACTATTCTGGAGCTAACATAAGACTATAAGGGAGAATTTTAATAATCGTTCAAAAAATATTCAAAGTCACATCCTTCATTGTTATTATTATTATAAATAACAAAAAAAAAACACCATTTATTCAGACCAAGTCAATTGTGCATAAGGTCTAGTCTTCGTTTTCCTGTACTGGATTCCCAGCTCATGCACAAAATGAGCGATCACATATTTTTTGATATAGATCAAGTAATTTGCCCACACACATTTTTGATGAGAAACATATTGATTAAAATGGCCACTCATTCAAATATTGATTCCCTAAACACACAATGCAAGCACACCGTGTTAAAACCAAGTGATAATACAGGCTTTCACTGTTTAAAAAAATGTAGGTTTTCTGGCACAAGTGTTCCCTGTGGGCATGTGCCATCACCAGGGCTGGGGTCCCTTTGGCTGGGCGTTGTGTTGTGAGGGAGGAGGGGGCGCATGAACACTCATATGTGAACAACTCTAGAGGAGCCTTTTGTTGCAGTACACGTGTCTGCAGGGGCACCCTCCCCTACTCAGCCTGACAGGCGGCTCGAAAACTGTCAGCCCTGATCAGTCGCCCTTGCCTGGATCTCAACCGCAAATTATAATCAAGAGCTCAGTCGCCCAGCAATGCCAATGCAAGATCAAGCAAAACCGATCCAGGGATCTGAGACCCGGGATATCGGTACCAATGACACATGCTACGCTAACGGCCTACTAATCGAAAGTGCCGAAATGCTAAATGGAGACACCTCTGGTCATCTCCAGGCATCACACTGAAGAAGATTTCTGAAATCACCAATATGCTGGTAGAAAGCACAAAACCCTGCATCTTTAGACACTTTAAAAAGCATTCAAGTACATATCTGCACATAAACTGCAATACCAACCCTTGTATGAGAAAATCCCATCAATCCATTGGGAAGATGGTATCATGGCAATATAACCCTACAAATGTAAACTCTCAAGTTGAAGCACTCTCAGGTTTAGAATAAAAAACTCTTTGTTCTGTTCATAGATGTCTACTAAAAAGCTGGCAATGGGTGGACTCCGTACCAACAGGTTTTTAAGATGAAATCTCTTCCACTTCATTGTGACATATAAAGAACTCATGACGATAATTGAAGTAACGACGACGAACAAAATTGTGTACCTCTCTAGAAGCATTAATCAAAGGGCTGAGCAGCGTTTAATGTTGCGAACTGCCATCAAGGTTGGAATCGCAACTGAGACTGACACACAAGTCACAATCTTTCACGCCATACTGTCTGCGGCATACAGACTACTGTCGAACGATATACAGATATAGCAAAAAAACGCCACAACCTACAGCAAATAAAGCAAATTAGTTCAAAATATCACAAGCTACTTAGACCACAACAATATATACTAGTTTCAAGATATCTCTTGAGATGTAAAAACAATATAATTTAAATGTTAAATGGTCTATATATCGACTATATATGGTCCAAAATTCCTAGCATTAGGAGACTTGGGACTAAAGGAATGATTCCAAGGGAACACAATCCATAAAGATATTTTAAGGTTAATTGTTCAGTTAAGTGAAATACAGAATGCCGTTCCTTACGACCAATCATACCTGACCAGGCCACAATGTTATATCAAAATATATGTTAAAAATCACATCTGAAAACATAAAAAGATTTACCTTTACAGAGCTCCTAACCGATGGCCACCAATACTGACGTTCGGAAAGGACTGAAATTAAAAATCACAGAGGGAAAATGATTTCTCCAGCGATCTCTCGCTCAACCCCAATGGAACGGCACTGTTTGATTGGTCCTGGTATGAGGTCATGTGGGTGAGGCGCTGGACACGTGATCCCTCACCGGATACAATGCGCAAAAGGCAAAAAACGCCTAAATCCAAATTTCACTGCACCAAGTCCCTTGTTTGTCGACGCATTATCGCTGCTTGGGCTGAGGTAAATGTTTTTGAGGCTAGAGGAGTCCCACTACGCTCAGCGAGCAGCCTCAGGGGTATTAGGGGTGGAATCGGCACCCAAGACTCCAGCCGTCTGGGTATCTCCAGCGGGCGACACGTCTACGAAGCTGTACCCACCACTGTGCATGCCCATTCCTGCAGTCTGGTCAAGCCCAGGGTGTCTGGTCACCATCTGTAAACTCTTACATCAGTTACTTCTGTCATTACACTGAATATTTGTCTGTTGTGACATTTAAGCTTCAACCTTCATATGCTTCTATGCCCCTTCTACCTATCCCTCTACCCCGCTCTGTCTTTGTTTTTTCTGAGCTAAAAGACGTACGGCATGAACAATAAAAACAGGCGAACAGACATGGCCTGAAAACCAGGAGGTTTAAGCAGGGTGAGGGGTGGCTTTCGATCAACATCACAATATCTGACAGTCCTTGTGTCTACCAGCCATTTTAATCTGGCAGAGTGAGGAATTATGGGGAGCTCCACTGGCTCAATCTGGATTACGAACCCCTGGCTAATTCGCTTCAGCTGACCAGCAGAATATGAATTAATCATGAATCACTGAGGTTAAAACCCTTACCTCCGGTTTCACAGATGAGGCTTAAGGCTAGTCCCAGATTAAAATGCATGGTTGAGCTGTCTCAACTGAAAATACCTTGCTCTGACATATCTTAAAATATTTCAGTGCCATTGTTCTGTCTCAAGATGCACACCTGTAACGTTTTCTTCTAAGGCATTTTTATAAAAGCTGCTTAAATACCTTAATTTATCTAAGGCCTAGTCCTGGCTTAAGCTAAAGCCCCGTCTGTGAAACCGGGCCTTAGAATCACGACTAAATAACTGTTACTCAGGCAAACATCTCAATGCCTTTGAGAAAGGTTTAAAAAGCCAAACTAAGCCATAGGACACTAAAAATTCTAGGTACTCCAGAAGTCAAGACCAACCTAAGACATCAACTCGAAAGCGTCTAACTTTGAGACCAATCGAATGGGTGCCTCTTTCATTCTCCACTGAGGTAAATTCGATCCAGTCGGTTAAGGCAACAAAAACACTAATGCAAAGAGACAAATGTTCAAACATTCACAAAGAGAAAGAAACTTCAAGTGATTCCCGTGAAGAAGTGCAAAACAAAACCATAAACCCAAGATATAAGTTCTTAGTGCAGCTTATCTATCATTCTTACCAGTAAGAGGAAAGTTCTCGAGGTTGAGTAAGGACCAGAGTTGGGAGACAGTAGGCACAATGAGAGGAACGTGAATGCGCCTAGTCCTATAAGTAAACTCGACCAATGCCCCCAGCAAGGTCAAAAGGCTGGGTGGGGTGGGGAGGCACAGATGACTTGTTTGGGAACAGCAATGGGTCCATCAATCGAGCAAGCTAATAGGCCCTGACGAGCATGAAGGAGACAAAAATACAACAATCATAGAGTTTGAAAGGCTAAAGGTCACCTGATCTCATAGAAAACACAATGAAAATTTGGTACAGAACATCAAATCAGTCTCTTGTTCTTCAAAGTACCATGCATCTAACAGAGCTCTGCAGAAGCACTTCCTGGATTGATCAGTTTAACTTTGTCTGTAAGCCCTAATTGAGCCACAAGCCTGCAGGGTTTAATTAAGAAGCTCATTACTGACTGCATGACACGAGGACCGCTGTACTGGCTCAGTGCTTTGCTTCGAGAGACCTGAAAAATCCATAAATCGCTGAGAGTAGAGGGAATGTGCAAATGCCTATGCCAGTACCGCATGATAGTGGCCTCTTATTTTATGCACTCAAGCAAAATCTCTTTCCTCAAAGAGTTCTCCAGGACGTTCTTAGTGACAATGCAGGGTCCTTTTGACACTGGAAAGAAAGGTTCCTACCCCAATGCCTTCAAAACGCTTGAGGTCAGCATGAGAATGGTTCTTTCTTTCTAAGAGGAAGTGGATGCTTAAGACACGTTGCCCTGGAGGTTTGGAGGAATTCTGTAGTTTAAGTGTATCCCTTGGCCATACCTTCACATACAGGCTGAGGATAAGTGGAAAATTCTGTTGCCTCGTGTCTCGGTCACACCACTGCGGATTGGCTTTTGTCCCTGCTCTAAAAGCTTTTACGCCACCCCTCTCACCCAGACCTAGCTAGAGTCGGTAATGGAAAATTTCGCCTGACCCTCCATTTGGTTGCAGTGAGAGCTTTCAATAATGGGACACCCCTGCAGCTAAAACCAATAGAATCTGACATCAATTTCAAATGGAACTTTCAGGGTGGAACTGTCACCTTTATGGTGCATAAACAACCTTGTTAATTCACAGAGCTAAAACATGCAAGGCCATGTAATGTACAAAACATAACACTTTGCATAAAGGAGAATTGTACATGTGTGCTACATCACTGATAAAGTGTAAAACGGTGTTGTAAAGAGAATAGTTCAACCAAAAAAAAATTAATTCTCTCATCATTTACTCTCATTTTGTTCCAAACCTGTGAGCAATTCTTTCTTCTTTGGAACACAAAATTTTAAAGAGAATTTTGTAGATATTGAAAAATATCCATTCACAAACTTTTATACGTGTATAAAGAGTCTAAACCAGGGCTGTCCAAACTCGGTCCTGGAGGGCCGGTGTCCTGCAGAGTTTAGCTCCAACTTGCCTCAACACACCTGCATGGAAGCTTCTAGTATGCCTATAGAGCTTGATTAGCTGCTTCAAGTGTGTTTAATTAGGGTTGGAGCTAAACTCTGCAGGACACCGGCCCTCCAGGACCGAGTTTGGACAGCCCTGGTATATACAGACCACATACGCCAAACAGGCGCTATGTTTGTTTTGAGAACTAGGGTGGAGGGCCAGATTTTCATGAATAACTACTTAAATTCGATGTGTTTGCCAAAGTATATAGTGCATAAGTCATATAGACCACTTTTATAATACTTTTACATACCTATTCACTTTTATCATGTGGAAAAAAGTAGCAGGTTAATCTGCAAAAATTCAACAAATAAGACAAGAAAGCATGTCAAAGCAAATATTTTAGAGAGAGAATAAATGACAAAATATTTTTTATGTTTGGGAAGACTATTCTTTTTGCCTTTCATTATTCTCCTTTGCCCTGAGAGAGGCTGAATTCAAGCACAAAAACATCAAAGTCAGGCTTGAAGAGAGACATTTCTTAAACCCTTTGTTTACGAATATTTGTTTCCATTATATGGATATGAACACAACATAAAATGCATTTGTGCATTTATGTAACTTCCCTTCCAACTTTAATCCATGTGTCCCCTTGTTCTCTCTCATGAAAGAAAGGCTTCTCATATTCCTATAAAAAAATCGCAAACCAAGCAATACACAAATCAAAGAGAAAATAACATGTTTTTGAATAAGTCATTTTTTGACCACACTGACTTTCATAGTATGGGTGAAAACAGTTGAAACATTCTTCAAAATAACTTATTTTGTGTTCTACAGAAAGTCAAACAGGTTTGGAACGACAAGAGGGGTAAACAATGAAAATATTGAAAAATTAAAAGTCTAACAACAAAAAGGAGACAACAGCTTCAATATGTTATAAGCATTTACTCTGTGCGTGCGTGTGTGTGTGTGTGTGTGTGCGTGTAAATTTTGGATTTACCATTAAAAGTTTATATACACAGAACAAAACTTGAATCTATTGCAGATGCATGGCAAGAAACTCATAGAATGCAAGCTGCTCTACAATAGCAATTAATTCAGAGACAAGCAGCAATCAGAAGGAATGCAAACATAGGTTGTATGTGGTTTTACTGATTTAGCAGGGAACTGAATTATATTATTACAAGAGCTTTCTATTTCATTTAAATGCTGTTCTATTCATGAAAAAAAAAAAAAAATTCAAGAATAGTAAATAAAAATAACTTTTCAACATGAAAATAAAGACGTTTCAAATAAGCACCAAATAATATTAAAATTATTTCTGAAGAATCATGTGACACTGAAGACTGGAGTAATGGCTGCTGAAAATTCAGCTTTGCCATCACAGGAATAAATTACATTTTAAAATATTAAAATAAAATAAAATAAATAAGGAAAAAAGAATGACAAATTCTGCTGTGTGTTAAAGCACTTCTTACTATAAAATATAGGAGTACAAGTAAATGTGGGGAACTGCTTTAGAAAGCTTTCATTTAAGAAGCAGGATGTTTTGACTGAAATGAATAATAAAATTGCAAAAGTCAATCACACAGAAGTGTAAAGGAAAAATTATAATTTGGTGCTGAGATATTCAGCTGTGTATCAGAAGGAAACAGGCGCTGCATGTTAATGTAGTCCATCCTCCACTAAGATGTCTGTTCAGCTCAGCTTGGCAGCACCCTACATGGCTCAGCCTTCCTTAAAGCAACGCCTCATCATCCTTCAAACAGTGCCAGTGATTCAGAGAGACCTCTGGAGTCTTCTGGGTCTTTCCTTCCTCGCTGTCCTATGCTATATCTTCCTGCATGCACCAATCCCTCCCTCTGATCCAGAACACGGAGGCTAAACACTGCGGCTCATGTGGCCGGGCGCTGAGACCCAGTGACACAGGACTGAAGTGGCTGAGGAAGATGTCACAGCGACTCACTGATGAAGTTTTCCCAGAGTTTTCTTGCCAAACTCCCTCTCCTCATACACACTTCAGGCTATTCTTTAGAGCATGTATGACTCCTACTGTCTACGCTGGCAATGTGAACACACAATACAGAACAATAACTGGTGGGCCAGAATCAAAAATCTTTTATAACGGTCGGTCGGACATATAGCCAACATTGCTATCTGACAAAAAAAGGACAATAAAATTGAGACTGCAATGCCAGCAAGTAATTGCCTGTAGAACAAGTCTAAATAAATCAACATGCATTTATCAGTGTCTAGAGGTTTGTCTCAGGGGAGTTGTGAGTAAGATATCATCCTCGCTTTCTGTCGAGAAGGCAAGAACGATTAAAAAACCCTCGGCACTCAGACACAGAGTTTTGAGGAACAAATTGTTCCACAGACTCTCTCATATTTTTTTATCTAGAAAAGAGGTTGTCTGTTGCATGTTTTAGATATTTTCTTTCATTCACTTTTGGGGGCCATATGTGAAGACTAATGTTGCAGATATTTGTTCAAAACATAAAAAAGGTAATTGTGTGCTAATGTAAAAAAAAAAAGAAAAAAGATTAACAATAATGAGAAAAAGCTGCAATTTCAAGTTATAAACTCATAATTTTGAGATATTACGTTGAAATTACAAGAGAATCGCAACAATGAAAAATAAAGTTGCAATTTCAAGATAATGTATTCAGAATGGTAAAATATGAGGTCACAATTAGAAGAAACAGTCTTTATTTTGAAACCTCAATATATCAGATATTAAATCACAATTATGAGGAAAAAGTCACAACTGCCTTTTAATTTTTTTCATAAACAAGGGAAATTATATCTGACATTATATTGCTACAAAAACAATAAAATTTGCTATAAAATTTGAGGTTATTAAAGGGGTCATCGGATGCCCATTTTCCACAAGTTGATATGATTCTTTAGGGTCTTAATTAAAAGTCTATAACATACTTTGGTGAAAATTTCTCAATGGTAGGGTAAAAAACACCTTTTTTACCATGTCAAAATCAGCTCTGTTTTCAGTAAGCCATTCTAGTCCATGTTGCTTTAAATGTTAATGAGCTCTGCTGACCACGCCTCTCTCTTCCGTGGAATGCCGAGCAGACTGTAAACTTCAGCCGCGACATTATTAGGAAAGGCGATTTGCAAAGATTCATAAAAACCTTATACTCACTTCTTCTGTAGATGAAGCTGGATCACGAATGATTCGCGCGAACATAGACGCATTTAGGCAGATCGGGGATCATTGCATTCCCTTCAAAACGAAAGCAACGTTAATCCTCTGCATCTTCAGCAGCTCAGATGTCGGGAGTAAATGACGACTGCTATATTCATTATTACATCCAACAAAAAAACACCTCAATCGCTTAATCGGAGACATTCTTGTCTTCCCCTGCACCGGAGTCGACACAATGGCGGACAGCTCTCAGCTCACTCAGGGCGGGTCTAAGGTAAGATGGCCTTGTCAATCAACTATCGTGGGAGGGGCCAGAACTACGTAATTCTGACAGGAATTTCAGAACAGCCTGATTTGAGAAAGGGGATTTTAAATAGGGATTTAAAAAAAAAACACTGGGTGGATTTTTATCATTATAGGATGGATGTGTACACACATTTCCAACACGCATTTATGTTCAAACAACTTGTAAAGTGAATTTTGCATCCGATGACCCCTTTAAATTCGCCATTGTCCTATCAGTCATCTCTCCTTACTCTGTGTATGTGGTAAGAACTTTCATGTACTGTAATAGGCTGATTTATCTTATCTAGCAAGCGGCTAAGCGCCCCATGTCCCTTGCGCACAGTAGTCAACAGCAGTTACACCCAACACTGGTAGGGACCATGTCAATCAGAACACAGTTCATGCACGGAGCTCACTTCTAACGAGCTAATGATCTGAATCAGGTGTGTTAACAAAGAGAGACATGCAAAATATGTGTGGGGGTACGGGAGGACTGGAATTGAGGACCGCTGCTTTAGTGGCTACGTAGAATGCGTTATTTGTTTTCCGTGCCTTTCTGCTTACGGATTCACGCTTCGGGCACATCCCTAACCCGCCCCCTGATGTCATCGTCCATCACGATGTTTCACTGTAGACATCGTCCGATGCCAATTTGGTAGACAGCGCCCAACCCTAGTAAGTATAGATGTATAGATCTACAAAATCAAAGCCAAAACGCCTGCCTTTGTTTTCTGGAGCATTGAGATGAGTGAGAAAGTGAGTGTGTGTGTGTGTGTGTGTGTGTGCACATGCGTGCGTGCGTGTGTGTGCGTTTAATGCCCTGCCTTTGAATCAGTCAGGCTGCATCAGCATCAAAGTGAATCATTAGTGGCAGAGGAAAGTATTGCAAAGCAAGCTTGAACAGAAACAAACAATCCATGTGCGGTTGAAAAGCATGACTGTTTAACAAGGCGAATTATGCAAAACACAAAATTGCATTCTGCTTGAGACCCGATCAATGTGGCAATTGCTCCGGATTTCAAAAAAGCTAAAATGACAGGCAGGGGCGGTTCTGTGGGGGAACTTTTGTAAGGCTGTTAAAATGATCAAATAAAGCGTTTTTCCTTCCACAAAGTACAAAACCTCCCACTTCCAGAGTGTTCAGTGACATAACTAGTCCCAGACTATTATATTTAGATAACACATCCATACAAGACAGAAAACCTATTCAGAAAATAATTCCTATTAGCTATTATTCCTATCATTTACCAAAACTGCAATTATTTACTGTACAACATTCTGATTTTCAATTAATAGGTACATATTACTAAATTGAAGGCATAGTCCACCACTCATCATTTACTCATTCCAAACTTGTACTATATGCATTTTTCTTCTGTGGAATACAAAAGAAGATATTTTAAAGAATGCTGGCAAATAAATAGTTTCGGGTCCCGTTGATTTCTATAGTATTTTTTCCATACTATGAAAGTCAATGCGAGTTGAAAGCATTTGGTTACCAACATTCTTCGAAATATCTTCTTTTGTATTATACAGAAGAAAAAGTTTGAAACGACATGAGGGGGAGAAAATGATGACAAAATGATTGCATGATTATATATTTAATGTAAAATGTAATAGTTTTCCTAAAGGCAGAACTAGCCTCAGTCTGCTTCCTCCAGAGTTTAGCTCCAACCCTGATCAAACTCACCTACCTGTGATTTTCTAATGATCCTGAAGACATTGATTAGCATGCTCAGGTGTGTTTGATTAGGGTTAGAGCTAAACTCTGCAGGAAAGTGGATCTTGCGAGCCAGATTTGAGGATCCCTGGTCTACAACCCGAATTCCGGAAATGTTGGGACGTTTTTTAAAATTTGAATAAAATGAAAACTAAAAGACTTTCAAATCACATGACATTTTACACTTTTATCCACTAAATGAGCTCATTTCAAATGTGATGCCTGCTACAGGTCTCAAAAATGTTGGCACGGGAGCAACAAAGGGCTGAAAAAGCAAGACATTTTGAAAAGATTCAGCTGGGAGAACATCTAGCAACTAATTAAGTTAATTTACATCAGGGCCCGTATTCATGAAAAATCTTAGTGCTAACAGTTGCTCCTAGTAACAAAATTCTAAGAAAATTCTTAGAAATGTAGGCGTTTCCTCTTAAAATTAAATAAAAGATCCTAGTAAAGATAAAAGTAATTCAGAAAGCATCTTAACCCTTAAAAGAGGTCTTAAGGTCCAAAATTGTTAGGAGTATTAACAAGGACTTTTAAGAGGCTTAAGAGTTTCTTTAGCAGCGGAGAAAATGCACGAAACACGAAGAGGGCGAAAAAATGTGTTGTACACTATGTATGACAGTGAGTTAATAAGATGCTACACATGGTGCAGGGATCATGTTTGTGACCGATCTTACTAGAGACACGCTAACATCTCCGACACCGCGCAGGAATGCCATAGCGCCAGAAATGGACGTAATCACTACATTAACTACATTAACATATTTGGCTGGAAAAATGCAACTATGCAGCAGCGAGGATTTGGGTCTGTTACAGCACTTTCAGAACCTTATTGTGTCGCTGTTCATTTCCTATAAAATACGTTAAGTATGACAGCATGGTAAATAAAAAATAAAGAATATATATACATATATAATGTATGTGTGTGTGTGTGTGTGTGTGTGTGTGAGAGAGAGAGAGAGAGAGAGAGAGAGAGAGAGAGAGAGAGAACGATAAAACAGGGAAAATTGCGCCTTTAATTTCAAAGTGAAGGCTTATAATAAACCCTACTCTTAAAAGCGCTCTTTTATTTCCTTCTTGGACAACCAACCAATCACAGTCTTCAAAAGACTGTGTCATAGCTAGCAACAGGGTCAGCCCCGCCTCCTCACTAAGATAAAAGTTTTTGTCTTTTCCTCGCTCAGAGTTGCTCTCAGATTGGTCCTGAATAACTTTTAAGCTAAGACTCCTAGTTAGAAATGTTTAAGCTAAATTAGGAGCTCTCTAAAAGGATTCTTAGAATCTTTAAGAATACAGGCCCAGGTCTGTAACATACAGTAAAAGAGATGTCTTAGAGAGGCAGAGTCTCTCAGAAGTAAAGATGGGCAAATTGCAAAGGCTTTGCAAATCTCATCATCTACAGCAGGGCTCTGAACCGGTTCAAGGAACAAAAAAAGAAAACCGGAAACGAACGAAATTTTGACAGGAACAGAACCAGAACCAGAAACGAAATCACATTTTATAGTTCCGAACAGAATCAAAAAATTGAAATGGCCATTAACCGGTTAATAACGTTATTTTATCGTTCCATTTAATATTTGAAATTTGCTGTCCACCAATCACGAATTCAAGTAGTAGGTTACGCCCTATATTGCAAATGTGACGCTGACGCTCCAACGCGTGAAATGCCCGCCCACGCTCAGCTGTGAACTCGTCATAAGTCGCAATGGCAATGCATTAGAGTTTATCCGAGGATAGTGTAAGATGGATTCAACAGATCACACGCACCTGCAGCGCTTCTGTGAATGGAGAAAACAGAATAAAACTATAGGCTTACATAAAAAGGAATATGTATAGGCTATATGTATGAAATATATTTCACTTAAATATCATTAACAGATTAACAAAACGAAAGAAAAGAAAAAAAAGAGCTGAGTTTCAGTTTATTGTGACACGATCCAAAGCTCACGGAAAGGAAAACGACAGCAGAAAGTAGTTTTCTTTACTTTGCAAAAGCTTGACAGTTTTGAATGTCTTGCTTCTATCTGTATACCATGGCTATTGCGCCGGCGCTTGACGCGCACACAGACAACATATTTTTGCGATATTGCAGCCTGTTCATGATCAAAATTCATTATCAAAATACAGTTAAAGAACCATATAATAATTAGTACTGCTCCGTTGTACAATCTGTTGCATTCAGCGTGACCACTATGCTGATATGCGAAGGATGATGATAGATGTGAGTGAAGCACAAAGCCTATTTCATAAATAATAATATTTTAGCATCCAGATACGTCGCGAATATGAAAACATTGGGATTTGTGCCTTATGAGAGAGGTAGGCATCAGTTTCACCTTAAATTAATTCGTTTTTGGCTTTACATTTATATAGCCTAAACGCTTTAAATTGCCTTAACTTTAGAGGATTTGTTGTGGAGAGAAGGAAACTTTAACTGTGTTTATAATGTTTGTAAACATTTTGCTTTTACCGGCATTTTAGCCTACATTATTTCTGAATGTAATCATAAAATGTGACTTAGCCTATGTTTTTTTTCCTCTCAAAACGCAATTTTATAAGAGCGTTTAACAATGCAGCAAATATCTTGAAAAAATAATTTAATATCGTTAAAGAATTAGCAGATTGTTTTCTTTTGTTTAGTAGGCTACATTTGGCCAAAATCTATAAAATATGATGTTGTATTGGCTATGATTAAGCACAGCGGGTTAAGATACCAGATCTTCTGTGGGGTTTTTTTGTTTTGTTTTTTTTGAGTAAAGAAAACGCTGTACTATTATTATTATTATTATTATTATTATTATTATAGGCAAACAATAAAAAAATAACGTTATTAACTGGTATTAACCGGTTTCGGAACGATAATAATACATGAGGAACGCAGGAACAGAAACGTTAAAATATCGATTCTGCTCGGAGTGAACCGATTTAATTTTTTTTTTCGTTTTCAAGCCCTGATCTACAGTGCATAACATCATCAAAAGATTCAGAGAAACTGGAGAAATCTCTGTGTGTAAGAGACAAGGCCGAAGACCTTTGTTGGATGCCCGTGGTCTTCGGGCCCTCAGACGACAATGCATCACTCATCGGCATGATTCTGTCATTGACATTACTAAATGGGCCCAGGAATACTTCCAGAAACCACTCTCGGTAAACACAATCCACCGTGCCATCTGCAGATGCCAACTAAATCTCTATCATTCAAAAAGGAAGCCATATGTGAACATAGTCCAGAAGGGCAGTCGTGTCCTGTGGGCCAAGGCTCATTTAAAATGGACTGTTTCAAAGTGGAAAAGTATTCTACGGTCAGATGAGTCCTAAATTTGACATTCTTGTTGGAAATCATGGACGCCGTGTCCTCCGGGCTAAAGAGGAGGGAGACCTTCCAGCGAGTTTTCAGCTTTCAGTTCAAAAGCCAGCATCTCTAATGGTATGGGGGTGCATAAGTATGGGCATGGGCAGCTTGCATGTTTTGGAAGGCATGAATGCTGAAAGTATAAAGGTTTTAGAGCAACATATGCTCCCCTCCAGACGACGTGTATTTCAGCAGTGACGTGTATTTCAATGCAAAACCAAATACTGCAGCTATTAAAACAGCATGGCTTCGTAGTAGAAAAGTCCAGGTGCTGAATTGGCCTGCCTGCAGTCCAGATCTTTCACCTATAGAGAACATTTGGTGCATCATTAAACGAAAAATACGTCAAAGACGACCACAAACTCTTCAGCAGCTGGAAACCTATATCAGGCAAGAATGGGACCAAATTCCAACACCAAAACTCCAGAAACTCATAACCTCAATGCCCAGACATCTTCAAACTATTTTGAAAAAAAGAGGAGATGCTACACCATGGTAAACATGCCCCCGTCCCAACTATTTTGAGACCTTTAGCAGGCATCAAATTTAAAATGAGCTCATTTTGTGCATAAAATTGTAAAATTTCTCAGTTTAAACATTTGTTATGTTATCTATGTTCTATTGTGAATAAAATATTGGCTTATGTGATTTGAAAATCTTTTAGTTTTCATTTTATTCAAATTTAAAAAACGTCCCAACATTTCTGGAATTCGGGTTGTAGAACCTTCACTACCGACAGGAGGCTTTTACAAGAGCTCACAAAAAAAAAGACAAAGTGCATTAAAAAATGATGGTGAGGGTCTACGTTGTATGAGAAAGAACTACAACAATCATCAGAAATTTTATACAAGGCTCATCCTGATCCAGTTGGCTGGCTCATCTTTCTGTACAATAGGCTACATCTCAAGACCTTGTGTACCGGATCCTGAGTCCAAACAACTCTTAAATTCCAATGAGCTAAAAACTGGCAGCAATATGTTTGCATGGTGGTGCTTTCCACATAACAAATCTGAAAAGCAGAATTCATATCGGAAAGCAATTTCAAGATTTGGTAAATATTGCAAGAGGGTATTTAATCGTGACACAGGGCTTGACAATAAGGATGGCCGAATGGCCTGGGGTCAGTGTGAGAGAGATTCGAGGCAGCTGACTGAGCTTGTCTGATCAGACCAGAGCTGTGTTGACATTTGTTGATCTTGATTTTTTATATGTTTTATATGTTTTTATATCTAAATCAATAAGTAATGTTTTGCATCACATACCATAGGTTATCAGCACAAATCAATTTTATAAATGTACAGCTGTAATGGAGTTGCAATGTAGCTGTACAATTTTCATTTACAATTGCACCTTAAAAATCTACTATATAAAACTATATAAAATGTTTACTGTATATAATATACTTAATATTTAACAAACGCAAATAAATTATTATATTAAAAAATAAATTAAATTAATTATAGAGCTGCATATACTTTTTAACTATAATGAAATATATGAAATTAAATATATGAAATGCAAGCAAGGATGTAACTGCAAAGGACTGTATATATACATTAATTAATATACATGAATATTATAAAATATATTCTTATAAAATTAATTTTTTTGTTCTTGCACATATAAAATACATTGTTAAAAACTATTTATTTATTTATTTATCCATCCATCCAAAGTTACAAAACCTGAACCATCAGTAATTCATACAGCTGAGCTCTGTGAGTACAGAAATAATCCTCAACCTCCAAGATGTAATATACTGTTTTTATGACCAGGCATGTTCATGCACATCCTCTCTGTCCTGGGTTCAAAACATGCATCACTAAAAAAAATCACATAAAAAGTGAGCTAGTGTAATTGCAATAATTAGATCAATTTTCCATTCACTTCATGAGCCAATTATAACATGCTTTAGATTTAAAATGACTGCAAAAATACTCTAACAATGGAGTCACACTACAAAAATTATATGTCAGAGGAGTCACTGCACTCCGCACCATGCAAATCTGTATTCTGTAACTGGTAAAACAGTCATTGCAGTGAGCCTGAATGTATCGATTTGCGATGATGTTTACATAAGTTGCATGGTCATTGGCGTCATGCTCCGCATACATTAAGAGAAGATCAGTTAGTTATGAAATCTCTAGACGTGCATGCAAACGGGGGTTAAAAACATCCAAGCTCCCACAAACAAACACAAGTGAATGTGCTCAAGCTGCGTACTATGAATACATGAATACTAAAGAATGACAAATTAGAGTCAAGACCACACAACACCAGACGGAGTCGGTCTGAAACAGGAGTGAAATAGTCCATCATAAGTCAGGCTTTGACTGCACTGGAAACATTAACTGTGACAAACAGGGGACTCCAGTCCCCGCTGAGCCGATAATGGTGGCACTGTGATGTTAATAAGAGTAATCTGCGTGTGCCCTGCATTCACTCATCCCGCAGTCACAGATGGGCTTGCCTTTAATGTGTGCCCAGATGACAAGAGCATCATTTAAGCCAAAATACCCAGAAAGCCAAAGCATGCAGCCGAGACAGGAAGCGCTCCAGCATGTTAACTACCCACAATCCTCTTCATCCATCCTCCCCAGACTGTGTACAATTTTTATGTCTTTTGCGCCATGTCTCATATATTATTTCCCCAAGCAACCTTGACTTGAGAAACTTCATAAAAAAGGAGATGCTTTGAGACAGAAGAACATTCTGTATTGCTGTCACTGATTGAGAAACAAACAGAGTTCATGGATGTGGATTCTGTCAGACACATCAGAGAGGGAAAATTAGAGCTTGTTGTGAACAATTTGAAACTTAGGTTAATCACATGAGACTTGTCAAGAACATGTTAAGGTCATTTTCACCCCAAAATAAATAAAGAAATAAATGAATAAATAAAAGACATGATCCTTCAGAAATCATTCCGATATTCTAATTTGGTGCTCAAGAAAGATGACTTATTATCAATGCTGAAAACTGCTTAATATTTTTAAAGGAAACAATACAACTTTTTTTCAGGATTGTTTAATGAACAGAAAGTGCAGAATTTATTTGAAAAACAAATATTCTGTAACTTTTGAATCATAGCGTATAAACATATTTTATCACCATTGAGAATAAACATAATCACTGTCACATTACAGCAATGAGATGCTGTTGAAAAATATGCTTAATTACAGTATTATTTTTACTTTGATTGACAAAAAAACTACTGTATTACAGTAATGAAAATTTAAAGCAAATTACCATCCAGACACATTATGCCCAATGTATTATATATATAAAATAATTTAACATACAAATAATAATATCATTATTAATATAATTTAAATATTATTTATAATTAGAATTAATAATAATTTTAATTATCTAACTAAATTAAAATGCTAAAAAAAGCATGAAGACATAAAGTGAAAATTAGCCATTGAGGCTAACTCTGGCTTATTTACAATATTTTACTGTTGATTAATGAGCACTGTCCCTGTTAAAAAAAAAATATGTTTCTTTTGTTTCCTCAACTGAAATTTCTGAAATCACAAAATGAATTAAGGCAATTAATATACCCACATTGACGGTCTCCCAGTTTTTAGTTAACAATATATTTAAATTTAATATATACTTGAAGCCCACCTGCATAGTATAATATTAACAAAACTATATTATACTATCTAGGAGGGCTTCAAGTCAAAAAGGCTGAGAACCTATGCATTATGGAAATTAAATTTTGGTTAGAAACTGTGTTTAATTTAATAACTTAATTAATAGTTCCATTTATTGTCACAATCAAACAACTTTCTCAAACAACTTGATTTTGGGGTGAAAAGTGATCTACACCTTATCTCTGTGTACATACAGTAGCTGTGTTATTATGAAAGGACATATGAAGAGATTTTTTTCACATGACGTGTCAGTGCTGGTTAAAATGGCTCTGCATTGAGTGCCTGTCTACCCTCCAATCCAAAGCATTTCCCAGCATCTAAGAGAAGCCTGTCAGGGTGAGCTCACGATTGTGTCGTGACAAAGCACCGGCATCCCCTTTCGCCACCAACATGAGCCAACGTGTGACACAAGCTCTCGCCGGTTCACGCAAGTTATTTTTAATGCACTATTCCGCAGTCCCTTTGCTGATGGCCCTTGAGCAAAAGCTGCCAATGTGGCAAAACTACTCGCAATGACAAAGGACAAAAACTCCCTTGAGAGTTCCCTCTGAGGTGTCTGAGACAGGTCGGGGGGAAGGAAATAACCGTGACGCAATGTCATGTGCAGTGAGCCGGTCGGAAACCTCTGGAACTACCCATGGCGACAGATGCAAACACGCACACATCCACCATTAATATTCATTATGATAGTTAGCCTAGTTTCTACGGCATTCGCTCCGTCAGAATCAACCAGGCCTTGAACTGCAAGCACAGTCAGCAAGAAAGTCTCACGTCACACCACCTAAATATATCACAGTCATATTTTCCCATACTACTGCAAATTACTCTCTCCTTCAGAAACATGCTCATAACATTCAATGGGGGGAAAAAATCAATACATACACTGTGCACTTTGAATTCAGCACAGAAATAAACCCACGCGCCTACAACAATCAGCAAAAGCTCCCAGCCGAATGGATGCTGATTCATCAATAGATTGCCAACGCAAAAGGTCATCCCATTTCCCATAATGGCATTTCCTGCTCAAAAACGGACGGCGGGCCTAAGAGGAACCTGTTCAGCAAGATTATAAGGATTAGAAGGGTTCTAAAGAAAAAGGGCACTGTACTCACCAGAGTTGCAGAAAGTTGTGGATCTCAGGACATAAATGGAGAGATTGGCCAGACGAAGAGGGGAAGAGAGCGCAGCTGTGTCGCTGTGCGGATCAGTTCATCAGCCTTTAGACTTCTTTCCAGGTTGATAACCGGCCCATTCTGCAGGCAGAAGGGCAAATCAAAACAACACACTGTGTCGTCATGTCAGTTTAAGCCATGTTCGTCAGTCATGCGAGGCTGCCATACGTTACACCTTCTCTGCATCAAGGTCTCTGTGTAGCGAAAGGGGGTTTGCCTTAAGAGCACGGGTGAAATCACACAAGCCATATGTGTGCTGATTTACTTATCTCATGGTTAACTGAATCCTTCATCAGGAACATCTCGTAAAAAAAAAAAAGGAGGCCAAAAGCTTCGGCTTCTAGTTAAGTGTCTGACATTTCTGTGAATACACCACGTGTGGGAGGTTTTAACCAAAAAAAAGGTGTTTTGAAATTCATAAAATGGTGTCACTGACCAGAGAGGGATCCCAGAAGTCTCTTGGGTTTTCTCTTCCAGGTCATGTGACCACGTGCTGCCACACTTCCAGAAGACTTGGGAGAGTTCCGTCTGTCCAGTGTACCTCACCCTTTTAAAGAGATGTAGATATGTGAGAAAATATTCAAAAATCCATGCATTTTCAGATTTCATTTCAATTTAATGAAACGAATGCATTACCTGAGCAACTCCTTACTGTTTCTCTGTACAGGAGCTTTACTATTAAATTTGTATTTAAAGGTTCTCTTCTGCTTTTCCAAACCAAGATTCTGCAAAAAAGACAAGATTGCATATTATTTTAAGTCATAACTAAATGTTGGAGTTCCATTCAATGGTGTTTTTAAAATACAGATTTATCATTTTTGCTATGCAGTAAATGTTAATATTTCCATCACATTTGTCTTAATACAATAAAAGTAAAATATTATTTAAAAATATACTAAATATATAATACATTTTCTGTAAAGATGGAAATCATATTATCATCTCACAACATCACAGTTATGAATTTTACATTGGTTTGAGCAGATATGTTTGTTATTTTTGTCATGTCCATTATTCAGGCAATATATTTGGAAATATTTCAGGTGTATTTCAAACTTTATTTTCTATTTGAAATGTTTTAAACCAAACATGCAGGAATTAGTAATTATATATAAAATATATTATACTGTAATTATAGCCTATATAAAAAATATTATATATAAAATTTAATACAAACAAATAAAGTTATTTTATTACTATAATAATGATTAAATGAATGTATAATACTATATACGCTTTATATTATTATTTTAGTATTATCTGAGTTTAGACAATACTATTATTCATAGAAATTAACCTATAAATTAGAGGAGCTCAAAAGGTAATACATAACAGGAATGATCTGTATTGTTCCAGATTCTCATCCCATGTCTAACATACAAAATTGCATAAAATGAGCTTGCAGAAAAGTTTAGATTTTTCTAATACATTTTATTGTAACGGGGACCATCTCTTACGTCTGTGACTGCTCTGTCAAATCCAGTCTTCAGCTCCCAGTAACCAGAAATTCCTTCAAAAAGACAAGAAGACATTTATCAGCATAAGTAAATGAACGTTTGTCTGTGTGAAAAGTGCTCCCTCTAATGGTCATCTTTTGCACTGTTTGACAAGACTGTGATGAATGTGTTCTCTGGCTCTATGTGTAGTAGTGTTTATCAAATACATGACATCTATTATAAAACTGAAAGTTCAGGCTTAATTTTGATCGGATGAGCTGCCTTGCTGCTGTAAAATGCCAGTAAAAGCACATTCTGTATTAATTCAGCAAGTTGCTACATTAATCATAGTTTCTGTCTACTAGATCAAGTGAGATATACATTCGGCCTAGATAAAGCCATTAAAAACAGTATCTCAAAAACTGAACCTTGACCCGTCTCAGTGTACTAAAACACTTAGGAAAGACTGCCATCTACTGACAAACTCAACTACTGACACCTACTGTCAATCATTTTCCAGTTTGATGACGTTTCTGGAAAAAAGTAGACATGAGGACGTTTCCACATGTAATGTATTGGCAGAAGAAAAACCTGTTAAATATTTGCCCAGTCTGGACTCAGCTGCTCTGAAAACCAATTTAGCCAATTTATTTAGGGGCTTCAAGCGGATGCAGATAAAACACTTCGGTCTTCAGCCTGTGAGCGATTGTGCAAACCAGAAGTTAATCAGTTCCTCTAAAGGCGCTTACAATCTGATCTCCTGTTTGACATGGAGCCACTTCAGAGGGTCCCCGAGATGAAATTCTATAATGATGTAGACCGAAATTCAGCACAAGGGCTCGACACACAAATCACACTGTATTAATGTTTAATGATCTCTAAAAGCTTATATTCCTTTTTCGCTTTCTCAGGGTCCCGCGTCCCGGCGTTTACAGATTATCACCTGACCCCTACTCAAGGACTGTCCCAGTGCGATGGTGAACACACATCAGTGAGATTAAAGATCTCTGTTGTGATGGCGGTTACAGTGCTCAAAAGATCCATAAAACACATAAGTTATCTCCTTACGACACAGAGACCTAACCATACTCACGCTAGGCACATGCACCACGTCCTCACATCATCATTTAACAAAGCCTTTAGACTCTTTTGTTAAATATCATGCTCAGTGAGTGAAGCATGAATGATATCAAAAGAAACGCATATGGTGTACGTGTGTTTACATTTGCTTTTCCTACCGGCGATATTTCCTGTGAACTGTCTTTATAATATATTTACAATTTTTTCAATACTGAAGCAGTCACTCAAATCTTTTTTTTCTACCATAAATTAAATATTAATAAGATCTAAACTATTTATATTGTGAGCATTAATAATGAATCGCAGCCCTTTCAACATTGTGCTTCAAAACATAATATCAAGCTTGAGAGGAAAGCTGATATTTTTCCATTTTTATTTAGCTGGGGGGTTATAAATTAAGAGGGTCCGTGCTTTGCTAAATATTGTAAAAGCACCTAATGCATTAATCAAATAAGTAAATCTTTGTGGGCGCTCGGAAGGCAATAAAGCCAGAGCAGCACAAAACAGCGCTATTGAAATGTGTTTAAGTGTTTCATTACTTTCATTTACTAATAAATAAATGAATTTACTTGGAGACACTTCACTGGCTGTAAAATTTTAGAATCGAATGACATTTTCATGGAGACGTTAAAAGAGGAAAGATCTCCACAGGGCTTTTAGAGAAAGTGCAGACTCTTAACTCCGTCATGGAAAAAGTCAGCTCACTTTGGCCGGTGTGCAATTTCATTAACGCTTACATGCAGGCAGTCATTGATTTGCAAAAGAATCTCTCTGAAATGCAGGTCTAATCAATCAAACGTCTCCATTAATTTCAGCCGGGGCTGTCGCTTGAATTCACAGGGCCTCGGATGAAATTTTTATGGGTGGGCCCAAGGAGGTTTATAATACCTGGAGAAAGCTATCCGTTAGCTTTCCCATTCATCTCAATGACAGATGTTTGGCTGGTGAAAGACCCCCCGGAAGTATCCAACAAACGTCCGTCAATGGAAAAATATCTACATACAGCATCTACCAATATAATGACTATTTTAATTATGTGTGATTACATGGTTAGTTGAGTATTATTCTTTGCATTGTTTTTCACTACCAGTTGAGAAGCACTAGACTACACCGTTTAGTAGTGGTTCTCAACTGGTTCTGCTAAATTTCTGAAAAAAAATCAACATTAAATATTAAACATATTATTATTATCATTATTAAAGAAAAAGAAGAATCTAAATAATATATAATAAAATTATAAATACAAATTATATATATATATATAAAAGCCACACAGAGGCAAGAAAAATAGACAGTAAATAAGATGTTATTTTGATTTATTACTGAATAAATTTCAGTCACAGTATTTAGCTGACAAAAAGCAACTTTTGAGTTGAACAATCACATTTGTGTGATACCGGGACTATACATCAAGTGTCTATTCACCCAGAAATATTAAAATCGTTGCTAAGTTTATGCCACCATACAATAAAGAAAACACTGATGAAAGCGTTTTTTTGACCAGCAATGAAAATAATGTGGGCGTGATGTGTGAGAGAGTTCGGTAGTTTGCTTTCTTATGACAAGATGCTTTGAAAGTCAGTTTGAAAAGTTGAGCAAGGTTTAAAAGCGAGCTGCAGTTTCAGCAGCCCGTCCCGAGCACAGCGAATGGAGCCGACCAAGTGCGGAGGGATTACACAGGAACAAAACAAGTCAAGAAGCAGTAAGCATAATGTTAGGAGAACTGCTTATGTGCAGAAACAGTCTGACAGGGCTGTGAGAGCCTGTCACTTACACACAAACACTCAGCAAAGGAGCTTATCGAGGAACCTTTAAAAGCATTTCGTCAACACCAGCTTGTACGACTTTGCCACCTATTTTCATTCTCTGCGATACAAACCCGTTCAAAATGCAGATATTATTGCATAATCATGCCTTGAGTCACAAATCTAGAATACAATATCGCTACTGTTCACACAATTGACTTTCAAGGTATAATAACTGTAAGATTCAGTAAACAAGAGAATTATTGTGTGGGTAAATGAAAAATAAAGGCACCTAAAATGTATTCATGCTGGTTTCACTTATGAAACACTGATAACAAATTCAATTTTGTTTTTTAATCTAATCACTTTAAATATGCCAAGTGATGTAACATTCAAGAAAAAAGTACAAAACTGGCGTATAAGAGCTGCGCAATAATATAATTTAAATTTTTCAATAGTATAAACAATCAAGCCAGTGAGATTTTCTATATAGTATATATCGCCCTACCCGAGTATACTTGCGACTTGACTTGTAATGTTTAAATCTATGTACATGCCAGCTACATATTCTCTTAAACAGCCATTTACTACTGAATTACAAGCATTATTCTGAGTTTTATCGTATCAGACAATGTACGGTCTGTCAGTAATCTAGAGCAACCTCATTATTGTTAAAAAACATGATTGATTAAATAAATTATTAAATATTTGACACAAACATGGCGGTACATGCCAGTATATTTGCACAGGGCTTCATCGTTAAGCCGTAATTTGTTCAGCACAACAAATAGAAACATGAAATTAATTAGGAAACTCTCTCGACAAATGACCAAATCTCTAAAGGCATCAAAACTGAGGTGTAAATGTATTCTTGAGAGACTAACAAGTGTGACAACCTCATCTAACTGAGCGAAGTTTGTGAAAAATTAAGTGAGGACTTCAATGCTACAAGAATACCTACTGAAACCTTCATTAATTCCTGAAACAATAACTTTTTTGTTGTTAATACACACTACTGTTCAAAAGTTTGGGGTCAGGTTTTTATTTTTATTTTTTTGAGAGATATTAATAGTTTTATTCAGAAAAGACACATTAAATCAATTAAAAGCGTCAGTTAATACTTTTGCATTGCTACAAACAAATTCAAATAAGCTATTATTTTGAACTTTTTATTCATAGAATCCTGAAAAATGAATTGCAGTTTCCATAAAAAAATTAAGCAGAACAATGGTTTTCTACACTGATATTAATTAGAAATGTTTCTAATTAGCAGCAATTCATCATATTAGAAAGATTAATTTTGAAGCATCATATGACACTAAAAGCTGAAGTGATGGCTGCAGAAAATTCAGTGTTAACATGATAAAAAATACAAAACAGTTATTTTAAATTGTAACACTATTTCACAATATTTTTTGTTTTATATAGTATTTTTTTTTTTAAATACAAGCCTTGGTGAGCATAAGAGTCTTCTTTAAAAAACATAAAAAAACTTCAATAGTAGTGTAAATACTAAAACACATTAATGGACATTTCACTGTGCAAAGTCAGAAAATAATGTAAGAGTTAAAAGGATTAATTTAATATGAAAATGGCCAAAATCATGCTCACAGCCACACGAACGGAGTCTTTCCTCACCCCTCTCAATGTGCTTTGCTCTACATGCAAGTAAGATAAAAGGCTCGTGCACCAATTTTCAATAGCTGTATCAGCTATCCGGACACACGCGTATTATCCAGATGAGTCATTATACTTTATATGCCCTTGGCATTAATTGAGAGCTAATGGTATTATATAGATATCCTTTATTTGACCCCTTTTGTGCCGAGCGGCTTTTGTATATTGCGGTTTGTGCTGAGCCTCAGACAAGATTCAGTCCCCCAGAAGCCCCTATTCCACCTGGGTATCTATGCCTGAGGGAGACAGTATTACGGGACATAATACCCTTCACAGTGTGTGTGTTCTCAACATATGGGTGGAGTTCTTCTGAAGTCGCTCGCACAATCTGTGAAAGGGCAAAGCTAAGGACTCAGGCCAACAGCCTATAAAATACTGCTGTATAACACAGAGGATGAAGGAAGTGGCCGCCCATGCCACAAAACATTACTAATTAGTGTTCTTGATTATGGTTATTGATCATTGACAGCTGAACTGAAAAGTTCAAATGCTTAAATGTGGATCTCATTCAGTTATTATTACTGCATTTGACTACAGCTGATTAATTATGTCATTGCAGCAACACAAACTGACATGCTTCTTTTGTTGAAATCCATATGGCATTGTTTTATAAACAATGCAATCACTCGGGCCTTTAATTTGTAAAAGAATAGTTCATAAACTATCAGACACTCACCCCTGTGTGGTTTCAAACCTGTATTGTTTTCTTTCTTCTGTCAAACACAAAAGCAGATGTTTGGCGGGATGTTGTTTTCACACTGTGGTTTTCCATATAATGAGAGTGAATGGGGTTGACAAGCTCTAAAACTGACAAATAAAGTACCATAAAAGCACAATAAAAGAAGTATGGATGAATCACATACTATATTGCACGACTCTTGAGAAAAATAAATAAAATAAAATAAAATATATATATATATATATATATATATATACACCTTGAGAAGAGTGTGTGTGTACATATATAAAACATTAAAATGCTCTAGATTTTTTATGTTTTCTTTTTTTTATCTTTTTTTTTTATTTCTGGAGCTTGACAGCCTTTAGTCATCAGTCACGATCATTGCAGGAAAGACGGGAGTCAACATTCAGCTAAATTTTCATTTTGTGCAGAAGAAAAAAACAATCATCCAGGTTAATAATGACATGAGGGTGAATAAATATGGATATACAGTATATAGAAGATGATTTATAAGATTTTTTTTTTAAAGAAATTAATAATTTTGCTTAGCAAGGATGCATTAAATTTATCAAAAGTGACAGTTAAAAACTTTTACATTGTCACAAAAAAATCTATTTCAAATAATCTTTTGCACTTTATATTAAACAAAGAATCTATGGTAAAAAAGAATTATAAATACATTAAAAAGAAAAAAGTTATTTATATTTTACTGTATTTATTTTAAAGTCTAATAATATGTCACAATATTAATGGTTTTACAGTATTTTGTTTACATAAATGCAGTCTTAGTGAGCATAAGAGACTTTTTCAACAATCAAAAAAAAACTCGCTGTATTTATTTTAGTCTAATAATATTTCACAATATTAATAGTTTTACAGTATTTTGATTACATAAATGCAGCCTTGGTGAGCATAAGATACATTTTTTCAAAAATAAAACAAAATAAAAAACCTCGCAGCCCTCAAACTTTGTATATAAGTCTGCACATAGTGTATGATCTTCTTATAACTATTCAAATGTGTTCGGCTAACACTGAGAAATGTGAAAGACTGCAAATTAGCTTTTAAAATAGACAGGAAGGAGACGTGCAGAAATGTTTGGCAAAACGCTTGTCACTTTCACACCTTTATGATTGGAGGGGTTCTCCTTTAAAGGCCTTTAAGTCTTAATCCAGCAAAAAGGCTCCAGCAGAAATTCAAAGGCACGCTGCACATTTGAATATCCCCACAGCTCTGTACCTCCCCCCTCCAGAGAAGAACAGATAGCGATATCATGTGCTTTACCTTCGCTGCTGAGGTTTCATTGAAGTGAGGGATAGCGTTGTGATGTCACAGACAGTTCTCATCGAGTTATGATTGAGGGGAATTAGCCGATAGATCAAATCCCTCAACCTCGTGGGAGAAATCACAGCGCTAACTAATCTGCGGCTCAGATTTTCCTGCAGGAAGCAGATTGAGCCTCAACTTGTGATGTGCTGTTGAAAAAAATGTCAGAAATCAAACAGATCCTGTTAATTACATTACACTTAAATGATTTATGCATCGGCCACATTTTAAGTTAATATGGATGAAATCCTGCTCATCTGGTTTCCGGCAGTCGTCACACAGAAAACGCATACATTGCAGATTATACAGTATATGGGTTTAATGTGTCAACAATATCACATGGCCCTATTCCAAATACTCTATAAGTCTTCCTCTTATTTCAGATCATTATTGTCTTCTACAGTTATGTGGAGCATAGCATAAAGAATCAATATTAGCTCTACACTGATCTTAACAATGACAAAGCAGTATGTAAGGGTATATTGACAAAGCCTTTATTCACAAAACAAGAGAAATGCCTACCTAATAAGTATCTTCTTAATATTTGCTAACCCACAGTATTTTGTTTAACCATTTCAGGCGGTTCAGAGAAAACATAAGTTCAATATTTGGCCAAAAACACAGCATTTTTCTTTACTGATGGGTAAGACTGGCCAATTAAAATATTCATATTTTTAAGCAAGAAGAGAAATATAATTAATCATAAGTGATAATAGTGTGTGTTTTGTGTGTGTATGTATAAAACAAAGTTTTTGTACAGCAGAGGAAATGTATTTATTTTATTTATTTACACACACATTACCATTATTTTTTTAAAGAAATGAATACCTCTATTAGGCAACAATGCATTAAATTGACCAAAAATGACTAAAAATACATTTATATTGTTAAAAAAAGATTCAGATTTTAAATAAAATCTGGTCTTTTGACCTTTCTATTAATCAAAGAATCCTGAAAAAAAAAATCTATCACAATTTCCACCAAAATATTAAGCAACACCTGATCAGCATGTCAGAATTAATTCTGATGGATCATGTGACAATGAAGACTTGATTAATGGCTACTGAAACGTCAACTTTGGCATCACATTAATAAATTCTACAGGAATAAGATTTAAAAAGCATTTACTCAGACGTGCATATACTATCGTTCAAAAGGCTGGAGTCAATTTTTTTAAAGAAATTAATCATTTTATTCAGCAAGGATGCATTACATTTATCAAAAGTGACAGTAAAAAAATTTTTATGTTGTCACAAAAAACTATTTCAAATAAATGTGAATCTTTTGCACGTTATATTCAACAAATAATATATAAAAATTTAATTATAAATACATTAAAACAGAAAAAAGTATTTTAAATTGGAATAAAAATATTTTAAAATATTTAAGTTTTTACTGTATTTATTTTTAAATTCTAATAATATTTAACAATATTAATGTTTTACTGTATTTTGATTACATAAATTATATTTTTTTCCACAAACTAACAATGCATTAAATTGATAAAAAAATGACAGTATAAATACATTTCTATTGTAAACAAAAGATTCAAATTTCAAATAAATTCTGGTCTTTTGACATTTCAAAGAATCCTGAAAAAAAAATCCATCACAATTTCCACAAAAATAATAAGCAACACCAGCATGTTAGAATGATTTCTGAAGGATCATGTGTTGACGAAGACTCGATTAATGGGTAATTAAAAGTAAACTTTGGCATCACAGGAATAAATTCCATTGTTAAATTTATTAAAATACAGTAGTCAACATTTGAAGTGGATCAAAACCTTTCATCAAAGTTGTCCGAAATCCAAAACAATACCCGTTCTTGTCTTAGGACAACTTTGACTAACTTTTTTGATCCACTTCAAATGTTGACTACTGTAGAAAACATTTATTCTAAATTGTGATATTATTACACAATAGTAACATTTTTACTGTATTCATGTACATTTTTAATATATATTTTTGTACTTGTGAAAACAAAAGATTCCTAAAAAACATATTTCCAACCCCACATATATGAATGGTATCTTTACGCATACACACACACACACTTTACCTACATTTCTACATTTTAATAATGAAAAATGCCTCACAGGAACATTTTTGAGTGATGGCACCAATTTGAATCTTTGAATCAATTCACTGAAACAGACAGTTTCAATGACGTCCAAATTAGACGCTCAATTGAAACATCACAGTCAATGAAAGATCACAAAACTAGTCTAATGACGCAGTCTTTGGGTAAAAAAAGCATCAGAATTATAGTGAAGTTCACAGAATATTGCCAGCAAAATCATCTTAATTATATTGTGAATATTTTATATATCAGCCAAATCCTCCTGAGGGCAAATATAAGGACACAGAATTCAGATTTCCAGATTTACATACAGTACACCGCACAGAGCTGAGAGGAAACTCGTGCCTCTTTCCTCGATCTGTGCATCCCCAGAACACAGCAGCGTTACTGCTGACTTAGCTGCGCAGATGCTTTGGAAGAGTGAACGGCATCGGCTCAGGAAAGTGTGTCAAGCAAGCATATTTGTTATAGAGAGGGGCAAGCCAATAGCTATCCTGAACAGATGACAACAACAAAAAAAAGACCCAAGGTTAACCCGCAGTCAAAACAAGGCTGATGTTTACAAGTTTAAGATGGTAAATGTCACTCAGGAGTCCATTTCGGTAGCTAAAAAAGACTTTTCAAGCAGCAGGTCACACCTTTCCCTCACACCCCGCCCCGCTGGGTTCAATCTGCCCATCTCCGTGGTCACAACACTCTGGAACGGAGGCCTTGCCAGGGAGCAGGTGGGAGGGCATCAACAGACACCGAACATGAAGCAGAGCTTTTACTAAAAGCTCCAGAGGCTCTAGATTTTATTAGAATGCATTTGCACGGAAGCGGTCTTCCTCTCTCTCCTCCTCACAACGCCGCCGATCGCTCTTCGTCCGATAACAGGGGCGAGGCCGCTGAGAAAATGCTGCATCATTCATGGTTGGGTGTCTCCTCGCGTCACGCCATGTGACCCGCTGACACACTCCCATCTTGTTGGGGGTTGGGTACGAAGGCAGGCAGAAGCATGGTAGGAGAACCTGACCAAAGCCTCGTGCCATAGTGACACTCAGCGGATTATGTCTAAATAAAGCCTCGGCACTGCATGAATCACTCTGTTACTGATCCCACTGCTCAATGAGAAAGGAAGAGAGGAAGAGAGAGAGAGGGAGGGAGTAAGAAAATATGTAAAAAAAATAAAATAAAAAAGGCGAGGGAGCGGGAATGTGAAGTGGAGAAGGCGTTCATCAGTGGAGTGCCATGGCTTAGCCTAAGAGGCTTGAATAATCAGTGGTTAAGCTGTCAGCCCTTCTCTTGCACCTACCGTGTGCTACAAACTCCTGTGCGCTTTTAATCAAACAAAAACTCTGAGATCCAGCCACGCTGCCAAGACAGCACTATAAGACAGGCTTCAAAGTCTCTTTAAGACTTATCCTGACACATTATATTCCTTGCAATGCACAGGCACCATATGGCAGACATCTTCTCAAGTGTCTGACGCAAAGTCCAAGTCGAGTTTCAAGTCTTTGAGGTGAAGTGCAAGTCGAGTCTCGAATATCCTTTCAGAACAGTTTTCTACTACAGGTTGGTTTTCTAAAGCTTTATGAAGGGCAAGCAATTTTGCATATTCACACGTTTCTAATTCAGAGTCCAAGTAAAGTCTTAGGGTGTATTCACACCTGTCTTGTTTGGTTCAATTGAATCGAACTCAAGTTTGTTTTCCCCCTTGGTGCAGATCTTTTGGGCAGGTGTGAATACAGCAATCGCTCTCAGGTGCGGACCAAACAACCGTACTGAGACCCAGCTGAAGAGGTGGTCTCAGTCCGCTTCCAAGCAAACTCTGGTACGGTTGAATGGATGAACCAATGAATGGATGACCTTAGCACACATGTGGTTTTGTTTACAATTTCTGGTTCACTTGCAAAAAGGGTAGTGTGAAAGCGAACCATACCAAACAAAAAAAAAAAATTTTGTATTTGGTCTGGAACAAAGCAAGTGAACTAGCGGACTTTCCTGGCGTGAATACACCCTTAAATCCCATTGGTAACAGCTGTGCATGTTGGTTTAATAAACCTATTCGAAAAACATTCGATTTTTATTATGTTGTTCAATTTGTTCAATTTCAATTTTGTTCAAGTCTCAAGTCAAACGTTTTCGAGTACAGTTTAAGTTTCAGGTCTCTCAAGAAGAGTTAAGAAGAGTCTTCTCTAAACTACAGTTTAGTTTTATAAACCTTGTTAAAGAATAATCAATTTAATACATTTTAGAGTGGCAGGATGGCCTGCTATAATAATAAATAAATAAAAAAATTGTTCTTATAATTATTTAACAACAACAGTTATAATAATATAATAAAAATGAATCAAGTATTATGAGATTTTATTAAATTAAATGTAATTGAAAATAATTAAATGTATTATATTTAATAAAATAATGTTCCTTTGTTCATTACTTTAACAACAATAATTAAAATATTGATAATAATATTATTCTTTAATAATAATAATAATACATTTAACAAATAAGTAAAAATACATTCTAGCAAATATAAAAATATATTGCTAAAAATGGTTGAGATCTGGATTTTGTATTTGGAATTTAGTTTAAGCCTCAAGTCAGTAGACCCACAGATCTGTGAATTCGGAAAAGCAATGTTTCCTTAAACTCTTCCAGAACATCTCCACTATATCACTGGAAACAATAAAAATAAGCCTAACATAAAAAAAAGATTCCTGAAAATATCTAAGAAAAAAAGCTCATTCCTCTGTGGTAGGTCAACGTGAAAAAATCCTTGTTGTTGAGACCTGGGATTTTGTATTTGGAATCAAATTCAAGTCTCGAGTTGATTGTCTGAGTCTAAGTGGAATCTCAAGCCAATTATTTTACAACTCAAGCACAACTTGAGTCCAAGTCTCAGACTAGAATTTCTATCTCTGCCATACAAAAACATAGAGAGCAGCACATGTGCATTCAGTGTATAGCTTGGACGCCATGACTGATTAAATTGGATCACTGACAGATTAACAACAGGATGACCTGACTTAATCAAACAGCCAGCCGCATCAGAAGCTTACACGACCCACGGATCTACAAATTCAGACAAGCCTGCAATGTTTCCCTAACCTTTTCCAGAACAGCTCCGATCCACTACATCATCGGAAACAATAAAAATAGCCGCGCCACCCAGTCAAGCATTAAGAACGGCGGCTGCGGGGGGTCCAGAGCCGGTTCGACTCCTTCCCCAACCCCCCTCAGCTTCCTGGGTCCTGATTGATCTCACGGCCCATCGGCGGGTTAAATTACACTGCAGAGTGGCTTTGCGGAGAGACAAAGGGCCCAGGATTTCACAGGCCATAATTCTTTCCGGGCCTTAACTTTGAAAAGGTGCAGCATTCAATTTCAGCCCTCGGCAACACTTTGCATTCGCTTATGAGTTATGACACAGCCATGACGTTTTTAACTAACTATACGGCCATGCGGAGGAGACCTGCCTAACAATCAGACCGAATGAAGGATGGGAGGGGGAAAAAAAACACAGCACAGAGCATCAGTTATAGCGAAATTTAATACAGTAAATAAAAGCGGCTCATCTTCTGGCTGAAACTAAAGACGAGCTGGCTACTTTCCACATCCTACTTGCAGAAAGCACTGAAGTAACGTCGAAATGAAATCATTTACATGTACATTCATGTTTGGATCTCAGTCCGAAGTGACATCCAGGCTCCCATAGTTTCCTGGCACGTTGGGAATGGAGAGGAAGCCCAGGGAATGGCAGAGGCCTTTTGATACTGCAACTCTGCCGAACCAGCAACTCGGAAGCCAGGACAGCATGAGATCCGGAGAAAAAAAAAAAACAGCCAAAGCACAAAAAGACCAGCTGCTTCGAGATCATGGGCGTCAGCGGAAAAAAAAAAGTCTTGTTAGAGAGAATATAATTGAACTTGTCTGGCAAGTAATAGCTTTTCCTAAAACTTCATGCATCTGTTTCACGCTGATGAAAATATACAGTGAGGTAAATATGCAACAAACTAATCTAAAGTGGTTTAGGAGATATAAGTCCTCATCGATGACATTTCCAATTTACTCTAGCTTAAGAATCTGCCCATATTTGTAATCATACTACGTGATGAGCACTGCGTTCCAATATAAGTCCACAAGCAAACAGCTAAAAAAGGCACCATGCTAAAATGCTAATCCTGATTGCCTGACAGGAATATTTCAAAACACTCAAGCTGTCAGTGAAACAACTTCGACATCCAAGAACCTACTAGATCTAAAAGTCACAGTTCTTTATAAGTCAAGCATTAAGGCACGTCTTACATCTCAGGAGGTGCCGCTATTTGTGCAATGGTTTAGAAACAATATAAAATCAGCAATATGAAGCTGCTGAGTTGTTTTAGAGTAAACATGAGGGCCAGCTAAAAAGTCACAGCGCAACGTCATTGAATGTCCTTCTAAAAGGAAACAAGTTACGATAGTTTTCTAATAAAAAAAAATGGGAGGTTGAATGTATGTCTCTATTAGCATAAGGTATGCTGTTTTTTGCCTCTGAAGACTTTTGATGAAATCCACTTTACAAAAACTGGATATAACTAAACAGATCAATGCTCAGTTAAATAAAGAAAGGTAGCATTTTTCATTCCTGCTATTCCGTCTGTGTTAGTTGAAGATTCGTTTATTGTTTGAACAATCACTCCTCCTTTATTCTGCAGTTGGAAATAGGCCAACAAGGCAGCAAAGGAATAATGGTGTTAATTAAGACACCTGTTCTTCTCTGAATTCACTCACCTAACCGTTGCTTTCAATAACCCCAGAAAATTCTGCTCTGCATTTAAAAACTGATTAAGAAATACGTTCAGGTATAATGTGCTTGTAAAAAGAGCAAGCATTGGGGATGTAATGCCGTTAATCAGATTGATTGGAAACGTCTTTACCGCTAAAGTGCAGGAGACAAGTTCGAGATCTGTCAAACCATGGGCCGGTATTGATGTTTGCACCACTTCAATCTCACGCAGCACCCATTCACATCAAAGCACCTAAGCAGTTTTTTTGTCTGCTGTGCTCTGTAGATTTAGACCTGAAATATACTCTATGCAAGTATATTAACGCTAATGATTCTAGCTACTCGATTTCACGCATCAGTGCATCCTGGAATGCAAGTCCAAACTTCTACGGTCAGTTTTCTCCTTCAGGTCAACAACTGTCTTGATGGAGCAATAGTTTCTTATAAGAGAATCTTATAAACATAATAACAACTCTTTGTATTATCTCTATTCTGATAAGACAAGGATTAAAATATGGTTTAAAAGGATATATCACCCAAAAATTAAAATTCTGTCATTTAATAACCATCATGACGTTTAAGACCGGTTTTATTTTCTTCTGTGAAGCACAAGAGAAAACACTTTGAAGAATATTGGTAACCAAATAGTTTTGGTTACCATTGAGTTCCACTGTATGGACACACACCAAAAAAACAAAACAAAAAAAAACACTGAGATATTTCTCAAAATATCTTCTTTCATGTTCTACAGTAGAAAGTCAGTCATACAGGTTTGAAAAAACGTGAAGTTGAGTAAATGATGACAGAATATTAATTTGACGAGAATTATGCTTTTAATAGCTTCCTTTTTGGATACTAAGGTTTATTACTGCCAGATTTGTGCAAATATATATGTTAAATGAAAAAGTGCAATTGGACTCGTTCAAGTCACGTCGGATAGACTGTATTAAAGAGTTGATAGCATGTGAATGGCACCACAAAATTTCCCACCACGAGTGGGAAACTCTGGATTTTCTTTGAGCCTAGAGTTTCTGAGTTGGGTTGGGTGTGAAAGTGAGTAAAATGGCAGACAATGAATTCAACATCTGTAGTTGATGGTAAATTTGTTAAAGTGTATAAAGTTTCATGTACAAAATATCATTGTTTTGTGCAATTACGAATATTTATTTATTGTTTAAAGCAATTCCATTTACAGCACCTTCATATATTCAATGACGTAAAAACACCTGATATGCATTGTCGGATATGAGTTGTAGAAAAGGTACATCGCCATCTTGCCAACTTCCCAACTCATAAATACAAACTTCCCAGGAGGACTTGAATGCACAGTAATTTCTGTCCCACTAATTTCAACAAACGCTGAATGTTAATAAATGCTTCCTCGAACTATTGGTCAGATAAACAGATCGTGTTGCCAAAAACTGAACAAATGTTGGGCTGAGCAATGTTCAAAGTTCAATGTTTACACTTTTTCTGAAAAATCAGACTACAAATATAATTAAAAAAAAGTATTTACAACAAGGCCACAAACGTAAAATGATTACGCTTTTATAAATTTGTAGTCCTGTTGTAAATGCCTTTCAAAATACAAAAATTATGCTAAAATATTTTTTTCCAAAAAAAAATAAAGCACTTGTATTGTGCACAAAGTATGTTTCTAACCATATTAAATGTCTGAATTAACAATGAATACCTTATTTGAATATGTCAGTCCAGTAGTTACATCATGACATGGGTAATCCTAGAACCGAAAACCATCTGTAAGTTTCCTCTAAACACCTCAGCATTAAACAACTCTGACACACAGAAAATAAACTGCTGCAGGGGTCAAGGACAACACAGAGGAAGCGTGTGAAGCTAAAGTACACACTCGGTTCGTGGTGCGGAGCATCGGTTTTCCAGCGTATCCATAGCCAGTGGGCATTACACCGCTTCAGATAAAGTCTTAGATAGAAGAAGTGGTAAGTACTCTGTGTGAACTGAGTTTGGGCTCGAAAACAGTGACCTCACAGATTCTAATCCCTCATCTCTCTTTGCACGCTTCCCTCTGAGAGGAACTGCCAGAGGGGAAAACTTGAAAGCTAAAGAGAGTGAGGGAGGGTGCATGAGAAAGAGCGTGTGTGTGAGAGAAACAGAGACAAAATGACATGCAAAGAGGAAAGAGTGTAGCGAAGCAGGAAAAAAAAGCACAACAAAGTCACATCTAGGTGCTGGCTTACCTGCACTCAGTTCACAAGACGGGACGGTGAAGTGAGGATAGTCAAAGGGGTTGTGGGAGGAGGGTCCGGGCGGGTTGATCCAGCCGCTGACGGGTGGTCCGGGAGGGAGGAAGGAAGGATGGAGTGACAGGGAGCAGGGAGACGGGGAGGCCAGAGGGGGATATGAAGCACTAGTCCTCTGTCTTTCCCTCTTTATCCCTCTGGCACAGAGGCAAAGAGGCAGACACCAGTACCTGCAGCCACTCAAATAATAGGAGAGAAAAGAGTGCTCACATCCACACACACTCCAGCACAGGGAGGAAAGAGAGAACGCCCCTCCCACTCCTTCCCAGGACCCAATCGCACGCAGACTTCACTGGCAACGAATGGGAGCGCAGGCAGCCGGTGCCATGCCCTAGCCAATAAGTGCAATTGCTCATATCCAGTTGGAATAATTAGTCCGAGAGCAGAGCGGAGCGGCTTCCCTTCTGAAGGACAGACAAACGGGCGCACTTACCCAATAAGTGTGATTTAAGACTGCAACCGACATTAGAGTAATTAGATTGTGCCGCACTTAACCTAACAGAATAAAGCTGCATGCTCCACTGCAGAACTGGCAGAGGCACAGGCTACACCGGATGGGCTTTGGAAAGGTGCAATGATGTTAAGCAGGCAGAAATGATGCGTATAGAGAAGGAGACGGAATAGGAACTTTTAACACGGTAATCAATGCGCATGATTATCACGCAGTGACACTTTCAGGCTTGGCGCTTCGCTCCCGATATTCATAATTAGAGTCAGAAACGTAAAGAAAAAACAAGCTTAGTATCAAAAAATTCTGGCCAATGTTGGCCAAAAAACATCATAAATTCCTGTTGTTTTTTAATCATTATTATTATCATTGATTTATGGTGTCTGACAGTTCTTAATATGCATTTCTAGGTCTGGTTATGCATATTATCACATACTCTATGAGTTGAAATTGATTTGATTTTTAAATGAACTGATCAAATACTATAACATACATACACTACTGTTCAAAAGTTTGGGGTACAATTTTGTTTGTTTATTTGTTGTTTGAATGAATAAAAATAAAGACTTTTATTATTATTAATTTAATCAAAAGTGGCATTAATATGTTACAAAGGATTTCAAATAAATACATATTTTATTCAAATAAATATTTCAAACGAATGCAGTTTTTTCCCAAGTTTCTATTCATCAAAGAATACTGAAAAAAATAATGGTTTCCACACAACTATTAAAAAGCAACACAATAATAACAGACGATAATAAGAAATGGGTAACACTTTACAATAAGGTTAATTAGTTAACATTAGTTAACAACATTAGTTAACATGAACTAAGAATGAGTAATACTTCTACAGCATTTATTAATCTTAGTTAATGCTATTTTCAGCATTTACTAATGCATTATTAAAATATGTTTGTTAACATTAGTTAATACACTGTGAGCTAACATGAACTAACAATGAATGATTAGTATTTTTATTAACTAACGTTAACAAAGATGAATAAATACTGTAATAAATGCATTGTTCATTGTTTGTTCATGTTAGTTAATACATTAACTAATGTTAACAAATGACACCTTATTGTAAAGTGTTACCAAAAAAATTTTCTTGCGCACCATATCAGAATATCAGAATGATTTCTGAAGGACGACATTATTTATTGTAATAATATTTTACACTATTACTGGTTTTACTGTATTTCTGATCAAATTAAGACTTAAGTTAACTTAATTAAGACTTCTTAATATTAAAAAAACTAAGCAATTGTGACCCTGGATCACAAAACCAGTCATAAGTAGCACAGGTATATTTGTAGAAATAGCCAATAATACATTGTATGGGTCAAAATTATCAATTTTTCTTTTATGCCAAAAATCATTAGGATATTAAGTAAAGATCATGTTCCATGAAGATATTTTGTAAATTTCCTACCATAAATATATCAAAACTTAATTTTTGATTAGTAATATGCATTGCTAAGAACTTCATTTGGACAACTTTAAAGGCAATTTTCTCAATATTTAGATTTTTTTGCACCCTCAGATTCCAGATATTCAAATAGTTGTATCTCAGCCAAATATTGCATGGACCTAACAAACCATACATCAATGGAAAGCTTATTTATTCATCTTTCAGATTATGTATAAATCTCAATTTCAAAAAATTGACCCTTATGACTGGTTTTGTGGTCCAGGGTCACAATTTATAAAATAATCTATAAAAATTCAAAACTTTTGAACTGTAGTGGTTTTAAATATATACATCTAGATTAGGGGTGTAACGATATGCGTATTCGTATTGAACCGTTCAGTACGAGGCTTTCGGTTCGGTACACATTACAAACCGAACGATTCGTTGGACTAATCCTATTACGTTTGGAAAATAAAAGAGCTTAAAGTGAATGAAAAATAATGTTCTCAGTGCCACTGCGCTCAACAACGCAGCCCAAACGACGTAACAGGCAACGTGCTGTCTGCCCCGTGATAACCTCCCCTTGCTGGGGTGCGTCGAAGGACAATAATCGACGATTGCCAGAGATATTGTCAAAAACACCAATTATTGGCAATATTAAGAGTATTTGGAATTTCCAATTAATGTAGACTTGTTACATTCTTGTTTTTATTAGACCTATTATTGTTATGAAGTTACTTTTATTAAAAACTTTTTTTGTAATTAAAATTACAATTAATTTGCCCCGCAATAATTACCACATAACTGACACGCTGCGAGGATAATTTACTCCTCAATTAAAATGTTTTTAAAAAAGGTCTTTTAAAACAGGTCTATTAGGCTATACAATAAATTATAGTCCTATAATTAAAATATTAACACTGCACTCATCAATAAAAATCAATGAAATAAAAAGCTTTTATTTCAAGCACCGACTTTCAAAAACAACCTGTTTAACACGAAATACGTTTCTTATTTATTTATTTTTTCAGTATGTACAGGCCACAAGAGAAATATGAAGGGAATAAATGAAAATAGCTATAGCCTATATCGTTATCAGCATATGTTGAAGTAGATTCGTCTCTCTTTGTCTCTGAGAGAATAAGCGGCATCAGATGCCGAAAGCTCCGTCATTACTCCATCACTCCGTTTTTACTTTCACTTTCTGCTTATAGTGAATTGACCAAGATGTTCACCGGCATAAATATTGCGCAAAGTTTACACGTGTGCAAACCCTGGTGCAAACGCATGCTTGTGTGATATCCACTGGCTTACCTTCATGGTTTAAAACAGAAATATTTCCAACACTGCAATGTAACCAATTACCCCGCCCCCCGTATCGAAAAATTACCGAACCGTGACACCACTGTGTCGTATCGAACCGAACCGTGAATTTTGTGAACCGTTACACCCCTAATATATATATATTTATTTAAATATATACATATGAAAATGAATACATATGAAAAAAAATATAGAGAAATGCACCTTAAAATCAAGTCTGGGGTGGCAAATATTGCCTGTTAGTCAAAGTTAATTTCTGACTTTGCTCACACTTTCTCTGCATAAAACCAAAATCATAGACCCGGAACAGAGCTCATTTCATAAGACCTTTTTTTTCTGTTCTCCAGATCAATACTCTGGCTCAGGTCTTGGCTTGAGAAATGATCAATGGTGAACTGTTAGAATGACGAATGTAATGCACATCGGCTGGCACTATACCCTTCACAGCAGAAAGGACCGATGTGGGGACAGAGATGTAATAATGTCCTATTAACAACCGCAAGGAAGGCACCTCTATACACTTTCAGGATGACAAGGTGGTGCTCAAAGTGGCGAAACTTCTCTTTGCACCCGATTCTGCTGACGTCCGAGCGACCAGGCATTATTTCAGGGTCGGGGCTCCCGAGCCATTCTCGGCTTCTCAGAAGAGTACACACTTCTGCTCAGTGAATCTTGTGCAGCGGTGAAATCGATGCACCTATCAATATCATGCATCATAACGTGGGCCGATATGCATAAAATGAGCAAGCACAAACATATGATGATTCAGCAGGTGTTCGCAAACAGCCCTCCCAGACATCACATACATCAGCGTATCAGTATTTACAAGTAAAGCAGCTTAAACATGGAGTTGACAGCGACAGTGAAATATGCGATAGACTGTGGCACGCTACAGAGCGCAGGGCTTCCTCCAAGAGGACTGGGTGGGAGAGGAGGGCCCATAAAAAATGCATGAGCAACAGGAGGAGATGTCACATCGGATATGTTTCCAGCTGCAGAGATACTGGTGTGTGGAGAGCCGCGAGAGTGAAAGGTACAAGTGAACTCAGGTCTAAGAAGAGAGAAGTGAGGGGAAAAAGCACTTAACTTCCACCACTAAACCTGCCAAAACCATTGCCGCGCTGTGCCAGCAATAACAGAGATTTAGACGTAAATCCATTGATGCACAAGAGATCTAATGGCTTATGTATGGCTTGATGCGTAAATATCCACAATCACTATAAAAAACTAGTATTTATTCAGCCTGTATATCGAGGCTGTCATCACACTTACTGCCCCAGTGATTTACATTCAGTCTGAGACAGATCTGTTTCATTATAAACGCATTTACAACAATGGGGTTTTGAGAGCATGGCATACCACTGCCTTAGTCTACAATTTCAGAAAGATATATCATCAAATATTCATTAATTCATGCATAAGTACAATCATGCTTTAAATGTCATGCTTAGCAGGGGAGATGGGCACCGCTTAGGCAAGAGGATTTAGAACATGTGGCACTTATAAGTGGATGTCATTATACTGGGGTTTGATGTCTTTAAACAGTGACTGACAATAAAAACAAACATATGTGGGCATCAAACAGAAATAAATAGCGGTTTTGTAGTTTTAAATAAAGTGGAATAATTGGTTATTGGCCTGTTACATTTTTAAGAATTGCAACATATAAATCCAACCCAAGCTCTTTGGGAAACATGCCTGTGGTGACATTTCTGCAAAATTATGTTACATTGGTTCTTGTACATTTTGCAACACTTTCAAAGAAAAATATCCTTGGTTGTGCTAAAGCAATGTTTTGTTATGTTCATTTTTGTACATATCGCAGCATTTTAGAAATGAAATGTCTAGTGAGTGGCTCTACAAGATTAATGCTCTATCATGTTTAAAAATAACGTACCACATACACTAAAACTAACTGACAGTTTTATTGAAAGCAAATGTTAGATAAAAGCTCATTTGTTGAAGCAAACATGCCATTATAGCTTGCTTCTACAAGTCTTTGAGCTTTTTTTCTCATGACTCATGTTCCACAGGACTTGCTGCATTGCAAGTGCAATGCTGTACCAGGTGAGCTATCAAGCAAGTTTACTAAGTCAAAATTAAGAAAAGCCATACAAATAGAGCTGATTATATAATGCAAAAACATCAAAATGTATTACTTTACAAATTCTGCACTATGGTAAATGTTTTAAAGTCATCTGCAAGGAACCATGTGAAAATAAATAAGTTTTTATTATTTGATAATCTGCCCTGTAATTAATTTGTGTGAACAGGAATAAAAGTTGTTGGTGCTTTACTACCACTAGTGGTCATTTCAGCTGAACCTGCAGTGAATTGTACATATAGATGCATTTTTGGAGTTTTGCAAAAATGTAAACAGAGGCATGTCTTTCCAATTGCAATACAGTTTGATCCTCATTAGTTTTTGTTTTATCTTGCATAAGTGACATGAGATGATCAGAAGATATTTGGGATTGGAAATACTAAAACTAAAACTTCTGAAAGTTACAGTACGTTTTTATAGCACAATCAACTCTTATCTTAAAACATAAGGGAAATTTGATTCCTAATGATATGACTCCTTTAATGCTTTATTTAAAACACATTTTCATGGTCGGTAAAAATATTTATGGATCGTAAATCACCTCAGTTAACATCCACTGGTGCATGAGTGAGGCATAAAATTCATTTTGGACCCTACTCATATGGTTTAGTAACCTTGACAGTCTGTAGATTGCAATGACTATGATTTCATTGTTAGTGCAACAAATAAGCCAATATTTTGCTCAATATAATTTTGAGTAATGAGGGCTATCATATTTCCATAGTCATTTTTGTGGCATCTCATTTAAGCTGCATCTCATTGACAGTTTTGGCAGCTTCATATGCAAAGACGAGAGTGCAAGACAGTAAATGAAGCAGCAGCATAAACCACCTCCATAAAACCAACAGCGCTCAGCAGCACAGCATCTTCATTTCAGTGACTCACAAAGACAGCATAAACACAGCACGTCTAACAGACATGGCTTTGCCTCCGCTACCAATGTAATTAAAGCCAACATCTTGTCCCGCTCTCGTATCATTACCGTCTGTAGACCATTTGGATGTGCTTTGTTATTACTTACTTGCTGCTAAATATAGATTTCCTGTGCCAGCGCTAGAGATTGCAGTCAGCTGCAGATTGTTCCCCGTGTTTGCAATCACAAAGACTTACGTGGACACTATATCACTCGACAGGGGTGCAACAAGCTCTTTTGGATCGGTCACCCCTTTTTGGGGGGTCAGTATAAAAAAACTGATTGAGGCTTATATTTAGGATACTTCAGTGCTGTATTAACTGTTATGCTTATGTATACTAGAAGTAAAAGCGTGATTTCTATTTTATTTGATCAGCAATTGTCCACATTTTAGAATAATATTAAAGCAAAAGTATTAAATAACACAAATGGATGTGTAAGAAGAATTAGTGATTGGCAAATCAACCAGCTTCATGAGGTGCTGTGCTGCTTTTCCCTTACTATCCAGTCAAACTCAACCATAAAATGTTAGTCTTAAAACAAAAAACAAAAAATCACATGTAGACAAAATATATATTTATCAATAAAACCATAAAAGCCTGTATATCAAAGAGTCATGACTAAAAATAAACAAATTCAATTTTTTTTTTTTTCAAACTGTGGAAATTGTTTGTTTGTTTCAAATTTTAATCAAGTGAATTTCTTAGGTTTATTTTTCACTTTTCTGTATAGTCTTATACCTTACAGTCTAAGGAAAGGCTATTGAAGAAAGGCTTACACAAAGGCTTACACATTGCCCAGAAACACTTAAATAAGATAGATAGATAGATAGATAGATAGATAGAGAGATAGAGAGATAGATAATAAAAGTTTTAATAAATAAATATAATGTTTTGAATTACGAAAAATGTATTAATACATAATGAAGAGAAATTACCTGCATATTGGATAAACCTTCTGCGAGAGATGTGGGTCCTTTAGAAATGAAGAAGATGGCAGAGGCCGACGGGCGTTACTGTTACATTCGCCTGTCTACATTGTATAGAAGCCGCATCAAATCTACAAATACATTGTGTGGTTACACAGAGACAGCATAAATTCACGATCGCGAGAAACAATGAATCGCGCGCGACTGTAGCTTTGAATAGCAAAAACAAATAAGACGCTTATTGTCGTGACCGAGCTGCTGTAGTTCAGCGAATTCACCCTAGAATCAGTTTAGGCAAATCCTCCGCGTTCCCGATTTTCTGCTGAATCTTATGAATTATATTTTTACCTGATAACCATTCTAGATGTTTTGTTGTGGACTCGCTTCCCTCTGGTTTACGTCATGGTCAAGTGTTTAGGCCTACTGATTAGTTCAAAATCTGAATATCATCACTAACCTTCAGACTTGCCGTAGCCCGTCAATTTTACTTTTTCCAAACTTGATAATATGACAACGTAACATGAGAACCATATAAAAGGCAAAATAAAGACTGAAGGGATGGAGAAAAAAATAACACAGGGTGCTTTATATTTAACCACCGACTGATTCGTGAAAAAATTGTTCTTTGGAGTCGTATCTTTTTAATGAATAGGTTGAGCCTTTGAATCCTGTCTAAATTATTAATTTACCATTCAGAATGAATAGATCCAAACGGTTCTCAACATCAACAATTCACACTTAGAGAGCGGCTCTTTCAGACAAATCCGAATCAAAATGGGTGCTAAACTAAGGATTTGACTGATGAGGCGAAAAGTTACTTTAATAGTAGAAATCGTACAGATGAAACGAACTGATACTTTCTAAATTTGTTTAAGTTAAATTGAGCCACTTTTGTCTTTGATCTGAATAACAAAAAGTTACACTTTTTTTTTTTTAATCTAAATTGTTTTCCTGGGATTTCCCCTGAGGGTCCCCCTATTGCTGATGGGTAGCACAGATATGCTGCTGTTAAATATACCCGAGTTTGCACCCATTACTCATTTGGAAGTTTCTGGGAAAAGATGTGTGCATTTAAGGACTTTTACCTTAGAATAAAACTTTGTCTTCTTTTGTTTCAGTACAGATCACAACAAAACCAACAATAGTTAATCATAAAGACAGTCATCCTGCTGAACTCCTGCAGAGTTCCTGCTGTCATCCTGCACTGTGACGATCCATATTCCATCTGAAACCATAAACAGTACTCCTTAACAGCCATAGCATTTTAGTTATTTTTTGGCACACCATTTTTCTTAATTTTCACTTAATCAGCTTTCTCAAATGCCCATGGGTTATTTTACCACAGACTCAGTCCACCTGCCCAAAGTGCTTGCAGAGGACCTTTAAGTCCTGAGATACAAAAGGGGCCGCTTCACCAGCTCGTTGTCAGCAGTCTCTGATTTGTGCCTTGAGGCCCTCTCAAGGCCACATCGCTAAATCCTATTGAACAGGCTGTAAAACCCTTCAGGCGGACAGAGAATCAGTGCAATAGGCACTGAGGAGGGATTGCAATGTCATCAAAGGGGCACGCTGTGCAATTTAGAGACATGCATGAATCAGGACTTTGGGGCCCTTTGCCATAGGCGCACAGAAGACATTTGCCGGAGAGTATTTCAGTGCTTAAACAGCATTTAGTAGAAACGCATAGTTTACAATTCCAAGCATTGAGAATTAAGAGCACTTAAGCTGATCAAAGGTGGATTTTATGTGAACTAGAAGTAAGAATGTATACCAAAAGTCACTTAATCCTAACCTGACATCGAGTTCTTCAAAATATTTGTTTTGATGTATATATTTGACTTTAGTAAGTAATGACAAATAGCAATTTTGGGGTGAAATACTCTTTTAAACATCTAATGATTGTGGAGAAAAATGAATGTCACAAACGAAAACAATGGGTAAAAACCTTTATGAATTTAAAGTCTAAAATACATACTTAATACTTGTGAGAGGAAAAATGTACCTTTATTTTTTAGTAATCAGTCAGTGAACAGTAAACACATTCATGATATGAAATGGCTTGTGAATGAATTCCGATATGTTAATATTGTGCATGAACAGACAACAGAGTCTAAGAGGTTTTAACGAAATACATTTTGATACACAAGAACTAGTGCCAAAGTTATTGTGGCAAACAAAAACAAAATCATTTATTCAGTGCCTCTGAGACATGGTACAGCACAAACTGGTTTTAAAAAAAAGACTAGAAGCCCACAGGGTTGTACTGAATACATCAGTAGCACTACAGTGGATTAGGTGTCTGAAATTCCATATGGATAGAAGATAAAGTGTCTTCATAAAACACATCTGTCTCTTCCAAACAACACTGTCAGCAGCTGTTTCATCAGTGAAAAGCACCGAATGCAACCAAAGCCTCTGAAATGTCCAATGATTTATAGGACATGTAACCGCTATTTTTGAGTAACAGAATTTTTTACATTAATATTTGTTACAAAAAATCTTGCAGCTTCCCCTCTTTACTTAAATCATTCACTTTGCTTTATAAAAACTTCTGGAATCAACCAGAAGTGCAAAACAATGACACTAAGAAGAATGTCCATATGAAATTTCACATTAATCACAATAGAAAAAACACACAGTGATCCCATAAATGCAAGAGAATTATTTAAAATAATTTTGTTTTGTACAAAAACTCTTTTGAACGATAAGTATTGAATTATTCAAAGCATCTTCTTTTTGCCCACTTGAGCTTTTTCGAGAGAGTGGCTACAGTTAACTATTTCGGTCTTGCACTTTTGTCTGTGGAAGTATGTAAAAGTGCTCACTAAAATAGAAAAAAGTATGGTTTACAGTTTCAAATCATATTTTAGCTCTCTTTATTGCAAAATAAATATTTTCTCTTTTTAAATCCTAAAACTAAGATGTCAGGTTTGCCCCTCAGTATCCAACAAACCTTGGATGAAAATGGAAATGGAACAGACAAATAAGTGGAAAAAGTTACACAAAAATATAGCTAAAATTGGTTAAATATACCAATTAAGACATCTTCAAAAAATAAAACAACACAAATTACAAACAATTCATATACAAAATTTTATATGGATACAGTTAAAAACACTGCCTCAGTTGGCCTCACTTCTCTGATTTTACCCCTGAAAAATATGTGCCAATGCCCTGAGAGAGAGCAAACACCTCCATGTTCAACCTGCCTCTTTGGCGTTACGGTGAGGGAGCAGATGACTGGCAAATTCTCCTTAAGGCAGACTCAGTTCTTTTTAAAAAAAAATTGTCATTTTCTTTTTTTTCCATTCGTTAGATACAGGCATCTACTGGAGCGAAACTGGGCCTGTATAAACGGTTGTGTCGAGTGTTCAAAGGCTCTTTAGGACGGCTTTATTTCTTGGATTGTGTCATGTAGCTGTTCTCGATGCACAGCACGATGTAGGAACTGGAGCAGCTGCTGGAGGTCTGCTGGAGGAGTTGGCCAGCCTGAAGAGACGAGGCCAAGCCTGTCACCGCACGGTCTCCGGCCCTCCACGTCTCACAGTAGTTATCCATCTGTCTGTGACCCCTGCCACTGGACCCATGCCAGATCATCTTCTCTGGCCTACAGGATAGAGGAAGAAAAACAGTCATTTTAGGTGGTTTAAGATAGCCTCAGACTGCACTCAAAACCAGGAACACCTTTCCAAAATTGCAAAGTCAAATCGCATTGCCTGACTGTGGGATCAGGATGCACAAGTTTTTAATCCATCAACTGGGAAAATATATTTTGTTTACAAGGTACCAGACAGCTACAATGAGTTCGGAGGAAGAGTCAATCATTGGACCAGCCAAAAATTTGGGCACTGAATCGTTGAAAGATTTAGAATAGAGCGACAGAATCAACATAAGGATAGAATGAATGACAGAATGATAGATAGAATTATATAGTTAGAATGAATGATAGAACAATAGATAGACAGATAGATAGATAGATATAACTATAGATTGACAGATAGATAGATAGATAGATAGATAGATAGATAGATAGATAGATAGATAGATAGATAGATAGATAGAACGACAGACACGACAGATAGAATGATAGACAGACAGACAGACAGACAGACAGACAGACAGACAGACATATAGATAGATGACAGACAGACAGATAGATAGATAGATAGATAGATAGAAGATAGATAGACACAGACAGACAGACAGATAGATAGATAGATAGATAGATAGATAGATAGATAGATAGATAGATAGATAGATAGATAGATAGATAGATAGATAGAACGACAGATAGAACAATAGAACGACAGACAGACAGACAGACAGACAGACAGACAGACAGACAGACAGACAGACAGACAGAACGACAGACAGACAGACAGATAGATAGATATAACTATAGATAGAACGATAGATAGATAGATAGATAGATAGATAGATAGATAGATAGATAGATAGATAGATAGAACGACAGATAGAACAATAGAACGACAGACAGACAGACAGAACGACAGACAGACAGAACGACAGACAGACAGACAGATAGATAGATATAACTATAGATAGAACGATAGAACGATAGATAGATAGATAGATAGATAGATAGATAGATAGATAGATAGAACGACAGATAGAACAATAGAACAACAGACAGACAGACAGACAGACAGATAGATAGACAGATAGATAGATAGATAGATAGATAGATAGATAGATAGATAGATAGATAGATAGATAGATAGATAGATAGATAGATAGATAAATATTTTATATTGCATTCAGTACTCTGGGTGTTTTTTTAAAGGAAAATTAAAAGTGACAGGATGCTCTGCTGAGGCCTCTGTTTGAAGGGTTCACAGGATCAGCCAAAGCCACTGGCACTCACCAAGCACTGTCCCGCAGGACATCTCTGCCATCAAACGAGTAGATAGGAGCATTGTCCTTCATCCTGCTCTCTGAGTCACTGAAGAGAGACTCCCAGCTTCTGAAAAGGACTTGATCCTGCAGAGGAGAATATCAATGCCATGAAAAGACAAGAAACAACCAAGATCATCAAGTGAGTTCATTGGGTAAGTCTGGTCTTGAAGAATTGTCAAAAATGATCCAAAAGATCAAATGAACACTCAGTGCCAACACAGATAATTCTACAAACCTGAAAAAGCAGGGTTTTTTTTTTTTTTTCGCACTCGTAAAACCTGTTCCCCGAAAAAAAAATGCATTTGCTTTTGTTTTACGAGGGAAGCTTACATAAGAACATAAATGGCATGAATTTTGAACTTTTCAAAAAGCATTGAAATATATTTACGAATTATGAATTTTCAACTTCACTGCATTATAAAAACATGTAAACTGAAGATAACATCCTAATTAAGTCACTGAAAACCTAGAGTTGCAACAGAACACGACAGACAGTTTTAGGCTAATAATAATTCTACATAGTGGAAAAAAATAAATATTTTAGATTTAGTATCTGATCTGACAGTTTATATTTTATCATGTTGTCTCCATTTTATAAAAGCAATATGGATTGTAGTGATTTTACTATGGTTACAGTGATTTTACAGTGGTTAAAGGGATTTTAGATACTCTGCCACAAAATTCCCCTTAACCATGGTAAAAATCACTGTAATTTATTTGGCTTATTACTTTAATAACCTTGAAATAATATCTGTATGAGTAATGTAATACACAACAGGCGTATTATTTGTTTACTAAAATCATAAAAAATGAATAAAAATAATAATAACTATATAGACGTACTTAAAAACTAATAAAAATGAAAAAAAATAGACTAAAATTAACATGAAAGAAGAAATTTCAAGAACAGATTCAAAATCTTTAAAAAAAAACACTATAATAGTATTTCACTGATACTAAAAAAAAAAAACACTGCTTCATACCTTGAGGTTAACAATCGGTAATGTCTCTCTGTCAGATTTGCGAACGATACTGTAGAGATCCTGAAGTTTGGAAGACAGGAAGGCCCTGAACGTTCCCTTCAGGCCCACGGCCCGAGCCTGCTGGAAGCACAGGAAGTCTGCCCCACGAATGCCTCTCATGTTGCCCACTTGTGGAGAATTCAGGGCAATAAGATGCAACTGTACAGAAAATTTAAATGGCATCAAAAAGGAAATAAACACAGGGGACCTGTGCGAAGGTTGTGATGAAGTTGACGGAACTAACCCCTGGTCCGAAAGTGTGGACGTGGCCTTCTGGTTGATTGACAGGGGGGCTGGGACGGCGGGCTGGAGTGATGGGGTTCCTCTCTGGTTGAACGGGGTATCTGTGTGGTTGTACAGGATCAGTGTACCTGTTATCAGTGTTGGGTGGGTATCGTGGGTCTGGGTAACGGGAGTCAGGTGGATTGGGGTTTCTATTCTCTGGCTCCCTCCTTGGAAACTCGATCGGCGGGTGCGGTGGAGAAATCTGCTCTGCTCCATTGTTAGCTGTGTGGTCTTGGGAATAGTGAACAACAGGGGGCGGCTGGACCGCTGCCACTTCATTGTCCTGAGAAAGAGCCAACAAGCTAGTCATACCTTCAGGAATTGATATGCACATCCACTAATTCCAACCTCCTTTGATTAAACTGTGGGTGCTTATTTGAATGTTAAAGCATAAAAAAAATCGCACTGCTTACCAGCTCTCCATAGAAGGGTTTATAATCTCCAAGCTGCAAATAAAAGGAAAACTGTTTTAAAATTTGAGAAGACATGTTAAAAAAAAGCGTAAAAAAGTCTGGAAAAAAACCTGTCATTTTATATTATACCATAATTTTGATTTAACGGCTCTACCAATGGCAAGTGGTGTGACCAACTAAAAAAATTATAACATTTTATTACACCTGGAGTACATTTGAGAGTGCTTAAATAACTACTTTCCAAATAAGAAATAATATAATAATAATATAGCTGCCAGCAGCAATGACGGGCCCAAGTCCCCAGTGTCACTGCCAACCCGATGGCATCAAGAAAACAGTTTGATTGTTGACTTACAGCAATGAAAGGATCTTTCTATTTTCCAAAAAGTCTTCAAACATATTTTTCATAGTTTTTATTTATTTACAATTATTAAATATGATTAAGTTTTTGCGGGGTTATCTCATATGACAAACGGAACAAATCCTGCCATGCCATGAAAATGTCAATTATAAGACATTTTTAATGAACTTACTGACCCTGAAAAACATGACATTTATTATGTCATGGTATAGTAACTGTCATGACTTAAACATAATTTCCTGTTTTATGGTTTAGAAATCTGTATGTTGGTTATACAACAACATTAACTTTAATTTGGCAGACAATGTTTTTTCAACAAATGCTCATTATAAAAATGCTTATTAAAGTAATTTTATGTATGAAATGCATTTTTTATATTTTTAGCAATAAATGAAAACAAAAATCAAGAGTTTAAGCACCATACCATCACTTGTTTGACACCATCCCGAACTCTGAGGTAGAGATCGTTTCTGTCCAAAATGTATATCAAAGCACCTTCAGTCTGTCTGCGTGCCGTGGCCATCATTATGTCATAAGACCTCAGGAAAGTCACCTGCTGGCACATTTAAAACCATGGGTATGATTAAAGTATCAGGTGTGTAATCATATACGCGCCATTAATAGTTTCTTTCATCAATGTCACACTCACCCCAGATCCAGAGCCAGGAATTCCTTGTGGGCCGGGGGGACCTGGAGGTCCAGGAATACTGAGTGCTAAAACAAACAAAAAACAAACACTGTCTGTTATTTAAGTTCCTCAAAAATATTCTATTTGTTAAGAATTGTACTTCTTTTTTCTTACGTGGTCTGTAGGCTCCTGGCAATGACGGTGACCCTGGAGGACCAGGGGGTCCAGGAGATCCTGGGTTTCCTGGACGACCATCATAACCAACTCCAGGTGGTCCTGATGGGCCCTGCGGTCCAGGGGGACCTCTGATTGAGTCTCCTTTAGGTCCCTGGAAAAGATGTCTTTGATGAGACCATCCATATGTAGGTAAGTACTCAATTCAGGTTGTGTCTAGAAATACCCAATAATTCTTACAGGGAGTCCAGGGTTTCCTGGTGGTCCTTGTACAGCTCCAAAACGAGGGTCATACAATCCACCTCCTGGCTCTCCTTTCTCTCCTTTAAGACCGGACTCACCACGCTCCCCCTTCATCTCATTCTGAGGAAATAGATGCCATGCTTTGCATTGGGAAAACCATAATCAAATTGTTTCATCAATACTTTCATTTAGAGAATCACATACCTTTAGGGCATATATATCTAAGTTAGAGGAAACACCTGTGTAAAAATGAGAGAATATTGCATTAAATGCATTAAATACACAATATATTTTACAATGATTTGATAATGATATCAAGCTAGTAAGTCAGGGTACTTTAGCCAGGGAAAATTTACAGAGGCTGAGACAGCCTTGTTATTCCCGTCTGCCATTGGCCCTGAATGTCTAGAAACAGCAAGAGTGGTCAATTTTACCTGGTGATCCTGGAACACCAGCAGCTCCCTGGTCTCCTTTCTCTCCTTTCATAGCTTAAGAAAACAAAACAACACATTGTTCAAAGTTGTTGAATATATTAGAATCTTGACATTTGAACTAATTTCTGCTAACATCAATATGAAATGCAGTTCTCAATCCATTTTTCTCCTGTAATGTTGAATATGTTTGAGCAAAACAAGTCATTGAAAGGGTCTCTCATTGAAAGGATTTATGTCTTTTTTTTAGAATTCATTCACAGTTAAATCATGTACAGTAAGATCACGAAAGTACTTTAACAATGTAAATAGAGTACATTTTGATTTCACGTTGACTTTAAGGACCATGTGACCAAATATCTTTTGATTATCTGCAGTGACAAGAATGACTGTAACAACCTACCTGGCCTCGAATAATCTTCATATCTCTGAAATGGAATAAGAAGATTGCAAATTATTGCTGTTGCAATCATGACTACTTCAATTTAACATAGCCAGCATATGGAGCTCATTTTGCAACATTTCATGCATGAATTACAGCTTATTTGACACAAAAATCACTTACACCCAATCTGTCCAAGGGCACAGCGGGTCCAGGGGGACCAGGGGGTCCTGGGGGACCAGGAGGACCCTTGGAAAGACACAAAATAACTTATGTGGGAAAAGCTATCTATATAACAATCAACAAAGGAACAAACTGCATTTATTTTCAAATTCAAGAGCTTGTGGTGTACTGACTGGGTAGCTATATCCAGAGCCTGACCATGGTTCTCCCTTCTCTCCTTTGTATCCGTTCACACCTGGACGGCCCTACAGCCAGAAAATGAATTAATTAAGTACACAGTCAGTTAAATATGCTGTTGTCTGTCAAGGAATATTTTTTGATGAAAGTTGAGAGACTTACGGGTCTGCCTGGCATTCCAAATTCACCTTTCAAACCAGAAGGTCCAGCTGGACCCTGAATAAAATGAGGTATGATGTTGCTCAGAATGTTCCAAATATATGATAGTGTTAACTTAAAAAAAATAAAAAAAATAAAATAAAAGTAACAAATACAAACATACAGGAGGTCCGCCTGGTCCAAGAAGCCCTCTCTCACCCTACAGAGAGAAAAAAACAAATTCATTTTGATGTACAGTACTAAAATGTTTGTACACCTATTTAATCTTTAGTATTTTCCTCATTTTTGAATGTTAGTTAAGTCATTAAAAATATGAAGAAACAATGCTGGATTCGGTGGAACGGTCTATTGTCCGGTTTGAATAGGTCCAATGATAATAGCTTACTGTACAACCACAGCTGCACGGAGGTGTTGATGTCGTGTGGAGGCATCTCCACAACATTATTAAAAATAGCCTACCACTGTATTTGAAGGATACAACTTGAAGAAAACGGTAAGATTAGCACGTTTCCTTTTTAAAATACTTTATCAATGAGTCAGATAATTGTATTTACACTGCAATAAATATAGGCCTATATTTTTCCACTAAAAATAGCTAAAAGATGTTCACCTTATCAGCAAAACTGCATTAATTTAATTTAATTAGAATGTTTTAAAACAATTGAAATATTATTTGGCCAGTGGAAATTAATGAGATTACCTCTATTCTAAAAATAATTTCTGAGAACTATTTTAAACAGTTTTTTATGGATATTTTGATATATTTATTCAAAAACATAACAAGGATACTGGATGATTTTTAGCAATAAAAATTAATGTGTATGGCACAAATGGCATTTATAGTCCATAACTCATAATTCCTTAATGTCTTTTACCTTTGACGGTGTTAAACATGGTGTCACGTGGATGGGAATATGCATAGAAATGATATGCAGATGAGGTTATGCATAGTAAAACTAAGTGTTGTAAGCTCCATATATGGTGATTTCGGGGAGGAGTCGAGGTGGAGATGCACGTACGCACAATCTTCCCCTGACTGGGATTTATAAAGGGATTTTTGCGCAGGTTCTGGCGTACGCATGGTTTTATAAATCTGAAAACTTTTGTGTGTGTGCAAAATCTAGTTTTTATGCCTACGTACACTTTTAGGATGAAATCTACGGAGAGTTTATAAATGACACCCCTGGACACTTCAATATCCGATTCACTTTCAAACCAAAAACAAAACACAAAACAAAAAAAACCTTTTGGCCTGTCAGTCCACCATGGTAAAGTGGGTTTCCATCAGGTCCAAGAATAAGTCCGGGTTCTCCTTTCTCCCCCTACAAACAAAATTATGTTGCAGCAGTGAACTCTGGGTTTTAAACACTTCATTTTAATATTTTCTATTGGCTTTTGCTTACAAACCTTAATGCCATAGCCTGGTGAACCAGTATCTCCTCTGTCACCCTTTGGTCCCATTGGGCCCTGATTGGTTAAGTAGATGGAGTGTAAGATTGATTATAAAACACATCATTCTGACTATAAAGTTTATTATTATATATATATATATATATATATATTAGGGGTGTAACGATACGTGTATTCGTATTGAACCGTTCGGTACGAGGCTTTCGGTTCGGTACGCATTACAAACCAAACGATTCGTTGGACTAATCCTTTTACATTTGGAAAATAAAAGAGCTTAAAGTGAGTGAAAAATAATGTTCTCAGTGCCACTGCTCTCAACAACGCAGCCCAAACGACGTAACGGGCAACGTGCTGTCTGCCCCGTGATAACCTCCCCTTGCTGGGGTGCGTCGAAAGACGATGATCTTGTATCGACGATAGCCAGAGATATTGTCAAAAACATCAATTATTGGCAATATTAAGAGTATTTGGCATTTCCAATTAATGTAGGCCTGTCACATTCTTATTTTTATTAGATCTATTATTATTATTATTATGAAGTTACTTTTATTATTAAATTAAAATTACAATTAATTTGCCCAGCAATAATTACCACATAACTGACGCTCTGCGAGGATAAGATTAGGCTATTACTCCTCAATTACATTTTTTTTTTTTAAAAGGTCTTTTAAAACAGGTCTATTAGGCTATACAATAAATTATAGTCCTATAATTCAAATATTAACACTGCACTCATCAATAAAAATCAATGAAATAAAAAGCTTTTATTTCAAGCACCGACTTTCAAAAACAACCTGTTTAACACAAAATACTTTTCTTCTAATTTTTTTTCACTATGTACGGGCCACAAGAGAAATATTAAGGGAATAAATGAAAACAGCTATAGCCTATATCGTTATCAGCATATGTTGAAGTAGATTCATCTCTCTTTGTCTCTGAGAGAATAAGCGGCATCAGATGCCGAAAGCTCCGTCATTACTCCATCATTACGTTTTTACTTTCACTTTCTGCTTATAGTGAATTGACTGAGATTAAGATGTTCACCGGCATAAATATTGCGCAAAGTTTGTGTGATATCCATTGGCTTACCCTCATGGTTTAAAACAGAAATATTTGCAACATTGCGACGTAACCAATTGCCCCGCCCCCCGTATCGAAAACGTACCGAACCGTGACATCACTGTGTCGTATTGAACCGAACCGTGAATTTGGTGAACCGTTACACCCCTAATATATATATATATATATATATAATGCAGTACTTACTGGGAATCCTGCTTGACCAGGAAAACCAGCCCCACCCTGAAAATCATACAATAAACAATATATGAATATTACAAAATTTGAGGTTATGAGTCTGTATTTCAATGCTGACAAGACAATTCTGGTATCCTAATGCCATCTATCATACTAACAATAGACTACCAGAAGAAAGATTTTCATACCTGAGGCCCTGGTCCTCCAGTTTCATCATGCTGTGCAGAAAAAATGACAAACAGTTCAAATTAAAACATGAACCATTATAGGCAAAAAAGCAATATAAATGTGAAGACTTACATTTTCAGAATAACGATAAATAACTTGTCCAGGTGATCCAGGGGGGCCGGGTGGACCTGGAAGTCCAGTTCCATCTCGACCAGGTTCACCCTAAACAAATGATCATATTTAACAATGATTAAATAAGTCATTTACAATTTCAAAGTCACTAAACCACTTCAGACCAAAAGCAAACTCACCCTGTCACCTCGGTCTCCCTTGTCGCCACTTGGTCCCTGCAGGAAAATGCAAAACACTGAAATCAGCCTGGAGTACTGCACATCAGATTGGCTGTTTAGTAAATTTGCACCTAAGAGTTTTATTAAAATGAAACGCACCTGTGTTCCAGGGAAGCCATCCAAACCAGGCTGGCCATCTTTTCCCTGAGGTCCCTCACTGCCTTTCTCACCAGGAAATCCTGGGAAGCCAGGCTTACCCTGAGGAACAAGATATAAATAAATTCAAAAAGTCCTCTAGGTATGATCTAAATATGATATCTTTAGAATATAAATCTCATTTGAACAAATAAATGAAGTCTTACTTGTGGTCCTGGGGCACCAGGAGGTCCCTGAAATTAAATAGGATTGCAATAAATGAACTGCTACAGATCAACAATTGTAAATAAAAGTACATCAGAAAAACAAACCTGGACTCCTATTGGTCCTCTTACTCCAGGGACTGAACTGAAGTGAACACCAGAGCCCTCCATATCATCCTGAACACATACAGAGAGCTCAATATTTTTGCATTTTTCCTAAAAGACTGAGACGCTAAGTATGATTGACTAATACTTACAAAACCAACATGATAGCTTGGGCCAGGAGGACCAGGTGGTCCAACAGGTCCCATTGGTCCTGGAAGACCAGCAAGTCCACCCTCTCCAGGAAGGCCAGGGGAACCAAGAGAACCTTTGGCACCCTTTAAACACAAGGAGAAAGAAATCAATGAAAAAGGTAACTACTAGATCAATGAAGTTAGCTTTCAAGATTCCAAGAGCACAACATGTTAGTTTGCACTTTCAGACAATGCATCAACAAAGCAATGTCACAAAGAGTCCACACTACCATCAGTATAGTAATATAATATTACATTTCAAGTATTAGAACTGTAGAGTAGAAAGTTGAGATGTTTGTGAAGAAAATCGATTGCCACACTCAAGACCTGCTACCTGCCACCCTGCAGCTTTAGAGGAGAAGGATGAGGTAGAGTAGGAGAGAAGATCATAGAGATAGCTGGGAAAGTAGGAGTTTTGCTACAGAGACAGAAACATAAAAGAACCCTGAGTGGGTTTGACTGTTTCAGAAAAAGCTGTTTTCTGAAACAGCTTTCCACACAGTGTCCTAACTAGACGTGACACAATAAAGCAACGTTATTCTTCCATTTTTCTTCAACAATGGCCACTTTTGATAATGAAAAACTGCTCTACAATGTCATTTCCACTACATTTCAAAGTATGCACTGTGTTTGAAAGCAATCTGTGATAGAAATGACATTTTCAAGAGTTCTGGATTAAAACGACTCCTTTTTATGTATCATTTTCAGTGTTTTTTGACAAAGTTAAAGCTTGACTGGAAATAGTGCACAATAAAAAAATCTGTTATGAAATAATATTTATCTTAACGAAAACATTAATTTTACATTAAGGAAATTCCGTCTGCTTGGTAACCAAGAACACTATCTAAATCATTTTCATAAAATACTGTAAATACTGAAATGGTTTATGATTATTTCACTTTGTTTAGATTGTCATATTTAATTTTATGATTGTCAAGTAATTTTTATGATAAAAAAAACATTTAATTATAGATTTTCATGCTTTAAGACTGAAAGTCTGGGTCTTGGAAAAGGGTAAAGCAAACAAAAAATCTGTACATAAGATAATTGAAAATAGCAAAATCAAATAATCAAAGGCATGGTCAAAAGTTTTAATGTGAGAAAAAAGTAGAAAATTTGACAGTCTAGAAACCTCTTGAAAATTGACAGGTGTGTATTTATGATTCTGACAGTGAAATCTCACTTGTACAAAATCCTGCTTCACAAAACTATATATTATACATATAGATTAGTGATCATTATTGTGAAGACAGACAGATTACTTCTCACTGGATATTGCTTCGTCACGCCTGGATAGGACATTATGACATTATTTTTTTATTTAATTCCTATTAAAAGCATACAGAGCATTACAGATTGCGGAGCTTGTACAGAACATTTATACTAAACATTCAAATATGTGATATGCAGATGAACATGTGCATACTGTGCACAAGTGTTTTAGAGGTTTCTCATGAAGTGCACATATTACGCAAACTGACCTTCTCTCCCACAGGTCCAGGTAGGCCCAGCTCACCGTCATCGCCCTGTGGAGCACAAAATCAGTCCAGTGTCTAAAGATAGCTACCATTACAAGGATCTCAACAGAGCTGAATTATGCAAGTCCAAATCCATTAAAGGACCAGCACAGCTATCAAAGTATGGACAGGGTTCCTACACGTTTTTACCAATGGATTGCCATGACTTTTCCATGACCTTTCCAGTCGTTTGTGATTACAGCATAAGGATGTTATCATTTTATAGAGACAGCCAGGCTGGATTAACATTTACATGCCAGACTGTGATGAGAGGGTCCAACCAGTGTCCTCTACTGTATGTTATTGCCCACTCATTGAGCCCAGCCATAAATATTTTGCCCCTGGACTTGGAAATTTTACAGAAAGCTCTGATGTCAAGTGAAATAATGGATTTAAAATGTATGCTTAATTTACAAATGTCTCCAATAAGACAAACTAATGTCATCACGCTGGCTTATGAGCATGTTTACTCTTCACAAGCATCCACAAAAAGCAAAATTTAGATAATTAAATGTTTTAAGGTAACTTTCTTAAGATTTCTTTAATTTCTAAAGAAGTTCTAAGGTTTTGTGGGTTTATAAATCGCAATGTTAAATTCCCTGTTCTTTTTAGGTTTTAATAGAAGAGATTGGACTTCCTACCTTTTCTCCTTTTGGGCCAGGTAAGCCTGGTTTTCCATCAGCACCTGATGGACCTGAAAGTCCCTATTTAAAAAAAACAAGATCCTTTTTTGAATTTATTTATTTATTCTTCAATTATTATGACTTTAACAAGACACAAAATGACAGGAAGAAACGATCAGAGCACACACATTACCCACATGGCCACGTCTTTGACAAATAAACGCTTTATTCTGACACAACATATCCAAACCAATAGTTATAAACATGCATCATGTCAACTTAGACTTACCGGTTGACCTGGAGTTCCATTTTGCCCAGGAGGACCAGGAGGCCCAAAGCCACCAGAGCCTGAAGACCCAGTGCCAGGGGGACCGGGGGGACCAGGGACACCAGGAGGCCCAGGCAGGCCAGGCAAACCGGGCATTGCCTATCAACAAATAAAAAGTTACTAAGTAAAGAGCGGCAAGCCTTTATAAACAGAAAATTGAAGAATTAATAATAAAAGGTTAACAAAACTACCACATTTTGCTTAATTCAATGTCTGCGCAATATCTTTTTCTTTTTTTAAAAGAAATTATGACTTTTATTCAGCAAGGGCATGTTAAATTGATCCAAAGTTACAGTAAGGACATTTATAATGTTACAAAACATTTCAAATAAACGCTATTTTTCCAACTTCCAAAAAAAAAAAATCACAATTTTTACAAATATTAAGCAGCCAAAAACTGTTTTTAACATTGAATAATATTTTTTTTTTCTTGAGCATCAAATCAGCATATCAGAATAATTTCTGAAGTCATGTGACACTGACAACTGGATTAATAACTACTAAAAATTAAACTTTGCCATCACAGGAATTTTAAAATATATTAAAACAGTTATTTTAAATTGTAATAATATTTCACAATATTACTGTTTTTACTGTAATTATGATAAAATAAATGCAGCCTTGGTGAGCAAAAGAGACTTGTTTCATAGACATTAAAAAATCTTACCAACTTTTCAAACATTAGTGTATATGAAGTAAATTGATGATTAGCAGCAACGAATGACACGTGTCTTTCTAAATGGTGATTTCTAGCTGTTGAGTACTAGATCTGAATTAATCCTATAAGTTAATATAAGGACGTACCCTCACACTGTCCAAATCAAATCCAGAGCCCTCCATGTCCACAAATGTCTATAACATGAATACAGAGGAAAGATTATGAAACAGTTTTTAAAAGGAAAGCGATCACAAAAACAGCTGACTAATAATGAACTCACAGGCCTATCAGAGCGAGATGGGGGTCCTGGTGGGCCAGGAAGCCCTGGAGGCCCACGTGGTCCTGGTTGACTTTCACCTCGTTCTCCCTAAAATGAAAACATAAGAACAAAATTTGAACTGGCATACTATAAAAGGCATTCACAGTTCAATTCTAAATGGTGCACAACCCTGATACTGTCATGATAAGCCAAGATAATGGACATCAACAATACTTACTTTGTCTCCTTTGAGTCCAGAACTCCCAGGAGTTCCAGGAAAACCAGGAGGTCCAACTTGACCCTGTTACAAAAGCAGATTTTTAATTATTTGCACATGAAATGTACAAATGCAAACACACATGCAAAATCAAAAATACAATCAGACTTTTCTTCCCATTTTGTATAGTAAAAACAAACCGTTCCCCCCAAATACACAAGCAGCTATAATTTCAAATTGAAAAATGAAAAATATTGAAAACTGTACTTGACCCAGGTCTATTTTATAACAGAGTTTTATGAAATGCATTACTTACAGCTTTTCCATCTTCACCAGGGTCACCCTATAAAGGAGAGGAGAGAATATTAGTTTTGTTCAGATATGACCAATGCATTATGCATAGTCTCAAGGACAGAAACACAATGTGCCTTTGTGTTTGCAATGATGCATATCTTAAACCTGTATTAACATCATTCTCTGCTTGTGATGGGGAACACCATAGGGATCTATTACTGTTCTAACACATCAACGGCAAATACAAGACCACCTATGACACATACGGTTATGGTATAACGCTGTTCCTTTTAAATGGAAATGCATTCGCTAATAGAAAATAGAGCCAGTAATTGAACCATTCCTTTGACTGTGATCTACTCACCGGCTCCCCATCAGCTCCAGCAGGGCCAGAGGGTCCTGGTGGTCCAGGTGGTCCTCTTGGTCCTGCCACCTTCTGCACAACTGACCCATCTCCCCTTACTTCTACCTCTGCACTGGGCCCTGAGGGACCGGGAGGCCCTGGAGGCCCAGGAGGGCCACGGTCACCCTTTGATCCAGGATAACCAAAACCAGAATTGCCCTGAAACCAAAAAGCAAGACAGATTTGAGCATAAACAAAAGCTGGCTTCACACCATGTATGATAACTATAATGATAATGGTATAGGTTTAAAAATCATTCCAAATTTAAAAGAATATTGTTCTTGGTGTGAATGGTCTTCAAGCTTTGTAAATGAGAAAAAGCTTCATGTATGTCAGTAAACGAATATGCATTAAGAGAGGAAATTAATATTTACTCTTAAAGGGGGAGCTCAGCAACAAATGATAATTTTGCATTCATTATTAGTATTTTATAAACACAAAAACAGACGTTAGGCAGATCATCTGTTTGCCTATTATCTAATTTTGTGTTTTACAAAAAATAATAATGACAAGAGGGTGCGTGAATGATGACTACATTTTAATTTTGGCATGAACTTTTCCTTTAATTCACATTTAACAGGTGCAAAATATGTTGTCACAGTTATGTCAAGGTAGAAGCATCAGAACAAACCTTCATTCCTTTCTCTCCTGCGTCACCCTGTGAAAACACAGACAAAAATGATTGACCTGTCTGCCACTCTCACCACTCTAACAGATGGCTGAACATTCAAGCTCCCCATCATTGACTTCTGTGAAATTTGAAGGGCATAAAACTTCAATGTAACAATTCAATGAAAGAAAAGGGCCCTGTATCTCCGATTGTGGCTGAACAACCACGTCATATAAACTCAAAAGTTATCTCATATTAGCTATTAGCAGAGCCTGGGTTATTATTTTTTATAAAAGCTGTTATATAGTTTAGATACATAGCTGCTTCTATAAAACGAATAGCTCTGACTCTCAAATATGATTGAATGAGCCACATTCAGAACCATTAACCAAAATACACAAACCTAAGATTGCATATCAGTTGAATTAGATTAATGTTGCTTGACAAACGGTAAACAGTATTTTAACAAAAACAACATCCCTTACTACAGTTAAATTACTGTAATGGACCAGTTCTCAAGGCGTATTACTTTATTTTGAAACCAAGCTGTTCAGTGAAACACTCAATGAGGTTCAACACACCTTCACTTCTTTTGCACCACCACCAGACACAGATCCAGATCCTGCATCGCCCTTCGGCCCCACAAGACCCCTGTCACCTTTCTCTCCTCTGTCTCCTTTCTCTCCTTTTGCACCTGTACATTTGAAAATGTCTGATTAATATAAAAATAACAATTACTCTTATATGCTTTACATTTTGGAAAACATATCTGGCTTATATCTCACCACAAAATCAACAGAACAAAATAAGAAATTAGACTTTGCATGTAGAAAATGAAGCCTCTTTTCCAGATTTTTTTTTTTACACTGTGACATACTTTTCCTGTCAAATCAATTTTTCAATTTACTGAAATGCTAAATAAATCTGATTCAAGCTACGGTAGTGCAAAAAGGGGCATTTTAATTAACCTAGCATTTGGTGCACAGCATATATTTTAAGTTAATGTTAAAAAATGCCTGTAATAGTAACAAGAATTCAATTGAGAATTATTTAAATAAATAAAAAAATACTGTAAAAGTAAAACATACAGACACATTATGATATTGAGAATTTTATGGGTAAATGTGCTAAATTTTTATGAAAATAATGCCAGAATGCAGAATATCTAAATGGCCCTAAAAAGGCTTATAATGTCTTATAATATATATATATATATATATACAGTATATATATATATATGTGACGAGTCGGCTGCCTCCCCCCTAATTATCAGCATCTCCCCGTCCCTTAAATCGCCGCCCTTCACCAGGCTCCCGACGGGAGTGGGTGTGTGAGAGAGGAGGGGCGCTGAAACAGCCAGGTCTGGCGGCGTGTGATGAGGCACACACCTGAAGTGAATGGAGCCTCATCACCGCCGCTGTTATATGCCGAGTGCGCCTCTCCTCTGGAGACCGGTCTCTTCCCCGTGCATGCACGCTGGTGTCCTCGTGGGTCCAGGAAGGGAGCGTCGAGCGTGGAGGACCGCACCCGCGAGACGGCTGACGGGCCAGGATGCCGGGCCGCACCCCTGGAAGCGCCGCGGGCCCAAAGGAGGACGAAGCCGCCGATGGAAGCCGCCGCCCTCGCGCCCCGGACCCAAGGAGGGAGCGGCCACCGGACTCCGCCCCTTACCTGGACCCTTCCTTCCAGAACACTGCCCCTCCTTCACAACCCACGCAGCACGACGAGGACACCAGATCCCCTGTTTATTTTGGACACTTCATCCCCTTTGGACACTATTTTATTATTTCTGTTTAATAAAAGCCTCTCCGAGGCCTGACGCCACACCCACTGTGTCTGTCGTTTGCTCCTCCCGCCACAATATATATATATATATATATATTATATTTATATTAGTATTTTTTGTAGTGAAATGTGACCTGGACATGTTTTTGTGAAGAAGATACTTTTAAACAAAATAAAGCAAAATAAAATTAAATAAAATAAAAATTACAAAATACCATGATAATATTCAAGGAAGATGGGCCAAACTCCACATATTCATGTAAGAATATGCCTACCAGCAGAAGCTTCTATAAGCAGGTCAATAAGCATAGTGTTTTGATACAAATACAATATAACAATTATAGCAATAAACACCATAAATATGCAGCAACACTACTGCTTGCTCCCAGTCTGCTGCAGTCCCTCTTGGGCATCTCTACACATCCACAGCATTTTGCCAGCTTTTCATGCAAAGCATCATGTAGAAATTCTGAGATTCTACTGAGAATTTCTGCTGAGAATTTCTATCCAGAAATTCCATGTCCATTTGAGAGATTTTCATCTCTTCATTAGCGACCCACCTGTTGGACCTGCAGGACCGAGTCTGGACTCCACAGAATACCGTATGCCATCGCCAGCTGAGCCTGACGTACTTAAAGAGTTTGAAGCTTGTCTAGAATCATCATATGACCCTGAAGCTTGCCTGCCAACACCAGCTGAGTCAAGCGTTTGTCGAGAGTCACCATAACGGCCAGAAGTTTGTCGAGAACCATCATATGAGCCCGATGATTGTCGAGAATCACCATACGATCCAGAGTTTGTTTGGGAATCACCATATGAACCAGAAGATTGTTCAGAATCACCGTATGAGCCAGATGTTTGCCGAGAATCACCGAAGGAGACAGATGTTTTTCGGGAATCCCCATATGAACCAGATGTTTTTTGAGAACCTCCATATGAGCCGGATGTTTGTCGAGAATCACCGTAGGACCCAGAAGATTGCCAAGAGGAATCGATTGAGCCTAATGTTCAACAAAACTTACCAATTCAGCTCATTCAGAAGAAAGATCACACTTCAGTAAACCATTTACAAAAATATGTAGATAACTGTATTGATGTGAGGTAGTAAAAACAACCCAAAAAAAAGTCTGACACCTTATTTTAAAATATAATAATAATATATAATAACAATAATGTTGGTTTTATAATTATTATCAGTGACTTTGTTCTGTAATTGTGATATCAAACCTGTATCTTAATAGTGAGATTTTCAGAAATATAAATGCATACAACTATACATTTGTATAAATATAATAAGTAACAACTGTGAGTTTAAAATATATATAAAATCATTAAAATAATTACATTATAATGCATTGCATTTTTAAAAGGCAATGTTGATATGTATACATCAAAACTGCAATAATGCCTCAGTGTTTAAGCCATCTATAACAAAATCTGAATAACTCAACTTTTTCAGAATACTTATGAAATTTAATGTAAAAAGGCACTGTCCAATTTGCTTTACACCAGTAGAGGGCGCCAAATACTACAGTGGCTGCTTCTATAAACACACTCAGTTTTTATTAATTCAGTCTAGTAGTCTATCGCATCTCAAAGAAATGTTTGCAATCTTCTGAACTATTTCATGATTTATATCTACATTAGTAAACCTCAGATTACATTTTAAATTTCCTTGCCTTCAAAACTCTGCTAAAAACACTATAGATTAAACCTGCATGAACTGGTTGACCAGTACAGCCACAAAAGCAAAACATAGTTAAAAGTGGTCAACCATCATTGGTACACTTTCTGAGTAAGGTGGTTGATTAATGAATTTTCTTTCATGAACAAAATGACAGAATCAGAAAGTTGTAAATGAACCCAGAAAAACACAAAAATGCATTACACCAAGTTTCCGAGAAGAAAAAGAGCCACTTAAGTGTTCAACAGAGCAATAAATACCACTGATGGGCTGTGCTGTCAAACTAGCTGATGTTTTACAGACAGATCGGTTCAGACCTGACACTGAGCAAAGTGAAAGCTCACCTGTCTGCTGCTTCTCAACAAGCGGTCTGCTGGTCACCGGCGGCTGCTGGATCGGCCGAGAGGAGGGAGGGGTCGGCTGCAAATGATGCATACCATTAATATAGCAATTAACATAATTAAACAGCAAAATAGTGTCAATCAGACTTTTAATGCAATGTACATAACAGTATACCTTAAACAACCAAAGTATATCACTTCTTGTGCCTTTCGTACCTGTTCCGACAGTTTAATTTCATTTCACTGCTTGTGTACGAACAATCTGACCCTCTGTGACCTCAAATATCAACATCTTAAAACACTAGATGACATTCAATATGGGAAACCAAAGAACCGTGACACTGGCTGCATGGATATTTGTACACTCACACACTCCATTCAGCAAACTGGGAGAGAGATTCAGACATACAGCTAACAGTTAACAAAGCTCCTTGAAGAAAAGCTGCCAGGGCAGGACGATTGAAGCACAGACATAAAGCGGGCCTGACCTTGCACTTTACAAAACATGTGCTGCTGAAACAGCAGAACCCACTGATGAAATAGCAGGCATCAGGTTCTAGAACACTCTGATCCTCAGATTTCACGCCGGGATTGAGAAAAAGGAGACTTTGGCGAGAGGACATGGAGTGCACTGATGACCAGTGTGAGAGGATGCTGACAGCGTGTATTTTCGGATCAAGAGAACGATAGTCTTAGGGAATGCAGGCCACGGGTCCTGAGATCTAAACATAGGGGTCAGGGGTGGGCAGGTGGGGGCTGTCCGGCTAAATGAGGAGGGGCTGCTAAACATCTGCCATCACAGTCACTGCTGCGGAGAATCTCGGCAGCTACTCTGACCTTGAACACATTACACTGAGTTATGCTGGAGACGTTTAGGACATGGAGGAGATCATAAGGCACGGAAGAATATTTCCTTGTGCATTAAAAAAGGGGCCATTCTTTGCCGCCACATGTTTTTTGCATCATAGTCTAGGAGAGCAATTTGGATCACTGTTTGGAAAGTACTGGCTTCTTTGGATATGTTCTAGCTCTGGTACACTTCCTCAGCTTTGTAGGAGTCTAGATAAGGGTTTTAGAAACTATTTGATACAACAGATCCACATAATGTATAAAGACCCATTTGTACTGTGAAGAATTAGTTTTAAAGTTTACATATTATATATATATATATATATATATATATGTAAATACTCTTCGTTCAATGAATTATGAGTATATATATCTATATATATAGATATATATATTTTAATTATTTTCATTTCTATTTCGATAACATTTATTTTCTGCATTTCTAGAATTTTAATAGTTTAATTTACATTTTTGAAACATTTTATGAATACATTTTTAATAATGTGTGTGTAAAAGAATGCAAAATACAAGTAAAAACATTGGATACCAAATTGAAATGCAATTTCATGTGTGGTCTCAGATTCTCATGTGTGGACCCCTGTTTACAAGCTGACTATATATGCTTAATGACTGTCAGAAAAGAGATAAATAAGTATTCACTAATAATACTTGAGCACTGAAGATATACTGAAATTCCATTTCATTTTTACAGAAAAGTGTAATCAAGTCAAACATGTGTTTACCACACTGTCACAAGACTACTTCTCTCCCTCTAGATATAATAATCTCATAAAATTAGATTACACAAAGAGGCCACAGTTTGCAAGAATGCACGCCCACCAGGTGCCCTCTCCTCAAATGCACTTTCCAACATCTAAGGAGAGTCGGATTGACTGTGAAACAAGCGTGGAAAATATCCCAGAGGGGAAAGTGGCATCCATCAAAATGGATTCCATGGTAAGACAAAAGAAAGTTTACTTTACAACACTTCGGAATGCCATATTTCTCTCTGTCACAGCGTGTTAAAACACATTGCGTACTGCAAAAGCAAACAAAAACTGTGTCATTTAAAATTACTAGGTTAGAATTAAATTAATACCTGCATGCTTGGCAGCAGCTGTTTAAAGTATTCAAATATAATGGCAATAAATACTTGTAAGTGAAAGGAAAGACAGTACTAAGAAGCAGCAGGCTTCACATAAATACAATATACTCACAAAATTAATAAACAAAAAACAAAAAAAATGGCCTAAACATACTTAAATGACACTAAACTTCAGCATTGATGAACAGAAGACACTTATGGAAGAAGATCTTTGCAGTCCACACCTAACAGCCACCTGGTTTCTTTCCATTGTAATTAGCTCTGGCAAGCTCAGACACGGGTCTCGCACATCAGTAGCAAAGGGTTCATTTCAATTTCCACATGGCCTATTTCTGGATTAGTATCACAAGGCATGGGAAGATGGGCTTTAACATCTGGGATTGGTCTGGAGATAATAACATTCATCCGGGACTTTCCCCCAGAAGATGAGCTAGTGCACAGCAACAGACCTGCCAGAACTCACAGGCTGCTGCTCTGGAAATAGTCGGGAACCTCTGGATCATCATTAGATGTTTTAAGTTTACAAAGGTGAGCTCAGCTTTCTGAGGGAAAATAAAAGTAGTACCTGGACTGATGGTGGTCCCTCTCCATCTCCACTTGCTCCGTAATCACCTGATCCCTGTAGATTCTGAAGGAGAACGGAAAACTGCATTAATTCCCTGAGTGTTAACAATGAGAAAGAGTCTTTTCATCACACTCTTATCTAGACGACCGGAGGGCATGTAATGCGTCATGCATCACACTGATGGGCATTAAAGCTTTATCCTGTGGAAAACCTAACTGGAGGCGACACATTCTTTTCTAGAAATGAATGGAAGTGAATTCCAAGCACTATCAGTCGACAAACACTCCAGGTACCCCTTAAAAGGAAAAGTTACTCATCCTTATGTCGTTCCGAACCCATGTTATTTTTGTTCTTACATGAAATACAAGTCATATTTATTTATATAGCACTTTATACAATACAGGTTGCTTTTTTCAAAGCAGCTTCACATTAATAATACAGGAAAATAATTGTTAATGTTGTAAAATTAATCAATTACTAAACTAACTCAATATAGGTTAAATCAGTCTTTATTCAGCTCAATTTGCTTAAGTGTTGTTTCAATTTAGTTCAATATTTGTGTGCAAAGCACATCAATTATGAAACGGTTCAATTCAACTATATTTTTGTGATGCTTTTATGAAATTCTTGGCCTTTTTGAAACTATAAATAAGCTTCTGTTGTGTGGAAAAGATCTCAGACATAAGATCTCTGCACACCTTTCTTGTTTCAAGAAGAAAAAATAATAAGGGGTTGGAAAAACACATTGGATGAGTAAATGATGACAACATTTTCATTTTGAGGTGAACTATTCCTTTAAGGTTCAGGTTTAATGTAAATGTAGCTCATTTGGTAGGGCTTTGGTAGGACATTTGTTCAGTTCCTATAGGAAACAAAGAACTGATATACCATAAAATGCACTGTAAGTTGCTTTAGATACAAGCTTTAGACAAATGCATAAATATAAATGTAAAATGATGCCACGGCAATTCTGAGATGAGTCGCCTGGGGAAGAGAGTCTAAATCTGAACACTTGCACCAGGCAAGCTATTCCTTTCACACTGGTCTCATTTATAAAAGACTACACAATAACTGACTATAACACACACCTTCAAAGCTTTCCTTTTTATAAAAAACAATCCACTTGTTTGAGAATGCAGGCTAGACCGTGATTTATGCAACTGATCTCCCAGAGAACAATTTCAGTACTTTTCACCTCGCTGCATTAGCCAATCTTTGGATTAATCACCCATTTTAGAACCGCTTATCTTTCAATAGTGTGTGTGTCACGAATCCTGGCCATGAACTTCCAGTCACTCACCTCTAGAGGTCACTCACCCACCACATGGACTTTCACACCACACAGTCAGTCACAGATCACTCAAGGACTACATTTCCCATCATCCACTGCACCAACACAGCTGTTTGCACTGATCACGCACACACCTGTTTTCCATCTCACAATCACCAGCACCCAATCACACACACACACACACACACTATATAAACCATGGACTTCCTCTCACACACTGCCGAGTATTGTTTAGCCTAGCTACAGTCAAAGCGTTTCCCTGTTTACCTAGTTAGATTTCCTGTGTTTTGATTCCTGCCCGTGCTCCTGGATTATTCTCTCTGCCTAGCCCTCTGGATATTGTTCACCGATCGTCGACCCACGCTTGCCCTCGGACTACTCTCTGCCTTGTCCTCGTTATACCTGTTTGCTACTGCCTGACCCTGCCTGTTTGACCATGTCTTGGAATAAAGCTTTGCAAATGGATCCTCAAGTCTCACGTCTCGTCGTTCCCGTAACAGAATACTCGGCCACACAAGGATCCAGCGGCTTTCATGAACAATACTGGCCCGGTATGTACACGGCAAGACTATTATTATCCCTCAAGCAGGGTAAGCGATCACTCGAGGACTTTATTCAAGTATATCTAGATGTTGCTAATGATTCAGATTTTCCGGACGATGTCTTGATTGATTTTTTTTGTGACGGCATAAACCAGCCGCTCAAATCACAGTTAATCCGTGAGGGTCCCCGCTCATCTCTCAGTCAGTTTATGGACTATGCGTTATTGACTGTTGGTTCAGCATTCACTGTGGGGGTCGCGGAGGAAGAATACACCGCACCCAATTGTGTGATCACAGCCGCACTAGAGCACGCCCACAAAATGGCGGTCATAACAACACCCCGTAGCGTCATTGCTGCCAGTCACGAGCCAAGTCAAGTCGCCGCTGATGTTAAAGAGCCAATTCAAGCCACAGCCTATGTTAAAAAGCCAAGTCAAGTCACCGCTGAAGTTAAAGAACCAAGTCAAGCCACAGCCTATGTTAAAAAGCCAAGTCAAGTCGCCGCTGATGTTAAAGAACCAAGTCAAGTCACAGCCTATGTCAAAAGGTCAAGTCAAGCTACAGTTGTTCGTCACGAGTCAAGCCAAGCCACAAGTGATCGTCACGAGTCAAGCCAAGCCACAGTTGACTGTCACGAGTCCAACCAAAGCACAGTTGATCGTCACAAGTCAAGCCAAGCCACCAGTGATCTCCGTGAGTCAAGCCAAGCCACAGTTGATCGTCACGAGTCCAACCAAAGCACAGTTGATCGTCACGAGTCACGCCATGTCACAGCTGACCAGCCAGAGTCACGCCATGTCACAGCTCTCCAGCCAGAGTCACACCACATTTCAGCTCTCCAGCCAGAGTCACACCACGTCTCAGCTCTCCAGCCAGAGTCACATCACGCCTCAGCTCAACAGCCAGATCCACAACACGCCTCAGATCATCAGCCAGAGTCAGACCACGTCTCAGCTCTCCAGCCAGAGTCAGTCCACGTCGCAGCTGACCAGCCAGAGTCAGTCCACGTCGCAGCTGACCAGCCAGAGTCAGTCCACGTCGCAGCTGACCAGCCAGAGTCAGTCCACGTCGCAGCTGACCAGCCAGAGTCAGTCCACGTCGCAGCTGACCAGCCAGAGTCAGTCCACGTCGCAGCTGACCAGCCAGAGTCAGTCCACGTCGCAGCTGACCAGCCAGAGTCAGTCCACGTCGCAGCTGACCAGCCAGAGTCAGTCCACGTCGCAGCTGACCAGCCAGAGTCAGTCCACGTCGCAGCTGACCAGCCAGAGTCAGTCCACGTCGCAGCTGACCAGCCAGAGTCAGTCCACGTCGCAGCTGACCAGCCAGAGTCAGTCCACGTCGCAGCTGACCAGCCAGAGTCAGTCCACGTCGCAGCTGACCAGCCAGAGTCAGTCCACGTCGCAGCTGACCAGCCAGAGTCAGTCCACGTCGCAGCTGACCAGCCAGAGTCAGTCCACGTCGCAGCTGACCAGCCAGAGTCAGTCCACGTCACCGCTGACCAGCCAGAGTCACGCCACGTCACCGCTGATCAGCCAGAACCTCTTCACGTCTCAGCTCCTCAGCCAGAACCTATTCCACCCAGAGACTCAAGGTCAGTCCTTCAAGTTCTCCGGTTGATATCCAACGTGAGGGATGCACAGCTGGTGTCTGTACGCACTGCTGGTATCTCCAAATCCACTCACTCTGACCCCCCTGTGCATGAACTGATTACCCTGTCTGAAGCGCTTCCCAGGGTGGGGATTGCACTATGTTGCATTTGGGCCACATACACCACCACGTTACTGCCCCAGGGGAAGGCATCTGCCGCAGAACCTCCCCAAGCGGTGGTGCTCGCCTCAGTCCCTTGCAAGGTGGTGGCGCCCAGCAATATACTCTCACCCGGTGATGGTACCACCGTAGAACCTCCAGAGGTGGCGGCGTTAGCTGCAGAACCTCCAGAGGTGTCGGTGGTATCCTCCTATGAGCTCTCATCCTGTCCTGTCACGGCTATGGAGGCCGTCTGTGAACTCTCGCCCTGTCCTGTCACGGCTAGGAAGGCCGTCTGTGAGCTCTCACCCTGTCCTGTCACGGCTATGGAGGCCGTCTGTGAACTCTCACCCTGTCCTGTCACGGCTAAGAAGGCCGTCTGTGAGCTCTCATCCTGTCCTGTCACGGCTATGGAGGCCGTTTGTGAACTCTCGCCCTGTCCTGTCACGGCTATGGAGGCCGTCTGTGAGCTCTCATCCTGTCCTGTCACGGCTATGGAGGCCGTCTGTGAGCTCTCATCCGGTCCTGTCACGGCTAAGGAGGCCGTCTGTGATTCCCTGTCCGGCCCTGTCACGGCTAAAGAGGCCATTGGTGAGTCCCTGTCCGGCCCTGTCACGGCTATGAAGGCCGTCTGTGATTTCCTGTCCTGCCCCGATGTCACGGCTATGGAAGCCATCTGGGATTGCCTGTCCTGCCCTGGCATGGCTATGGAGGCCGCCTGTGATTCCCAGACCTGCTCTGCCACAGCCCTGAGACCAGGAAGGCTCTCCCTGTGTTGTCTGTCTCTACTCTCCCTGTGTTGTCTGTCTCTACTCTCTCTGTGTTGTCTGTCTCTGTTCCCCCCAGATCTCAGACTCTGATATGGGTTCCTGCCCGGTCTGCTTTCCTGCGGTGGTCTACTACTCCGGTCTGGTGGGCTCCTGTCACGCCTGCTCCACCCTGGGGGGCTCCAGTCCCGTCCGCTACGCTCTGGTGGGCTCCAGGTCCGTCTGCTCCGCCCTGGTGGGCTCCAGGTCCGTCTGCTCCGCCCTGGTGGGCTCCAGGTCCGTCTGCTCCGCCCTGGTGGGCTCCAGATCCGCCTGCTCCGCCCTGGTGGGTTCCAGTTCCATCCTCTCCGCCCTGGCTTCCACATGGACCTGGCCCTCCGTTCCGCCTCCGCTCCACCGCCCTCCTAGGATTGCTTAAGAGCGTCTGGAAGCCGCTCCTTGGGGGGGGGGGGGGCTATGTCACGAATCCTGGCCATGAACTTCCAGTCACTCACCTCTAGAGGTCACTCACCCACCACATGGACTTTCACACCACACAGTCAGTCACAGATCACTCAAGGACTACATTTCCCATCATCCACTGCACCAACACAGCTGTTTGCACTGATCACGCACACACCTGTTTTCCATCTCGCAATCACCAGCACCCAATCACACACACACACACACACACACACTATATAAACCATGGACTTCCTCTCACACACTGCCGAGTATTGTTTAGCCTAGCTACAGTCAAAGCGTTTCCCTGTTTACCTAGTTAGATTTCCTGTGTTTTGATTCCTGCCCGTGCTCCTGGATTATTCTCTCTGCCTAGCCCTCTGGATATTGTTCGCCGATCGTCGACCCACACTTGCCCTCGGACTACTCTCTGCCTTGTCCTCGTTATACCTGTTTGCTACTGCCTGACCCTGCCTGTTTGACCATGTCTTGGAATAAAGCTTTGCAAATGGATCCTCAAGTCTCACGTCTCGTCGTTCCCGTAACAGTGTGTAGCTGTGATGTGAAGCATTTATGTAGCTATTGCTCTTTTCACAATTAGTTCAGAGGCAAAGCTGCTGAGACGCAGAAGCTAAGACATAATTAAGGCATGACACATGGGTGAAAATTATTATTTAATTTAGAGCATTTTTAGACATGTAAATCATTTGCTTGGTTCCAAAAAAGGGACTTAAACTGTTACAATGTTGCATTTTCTTCTTGGTTCAGTTTGAGCATTTCAAATTATATAGTTAAGCAATATCACACAAGGCCTGAATGTCATCACAAATGTAAATGTCATATTGCTTATTGAACTGTTTTATAAAATCAAATAACATTTTGAGTTATGTTTTATTTTCTGTTTTTGCAATCTGTGTTTTGAACAAATCAGTTTAATGAATGATTCAGTGACTGAAGGAAGCAGATGTTTAAATGAATCGATATGAATGACTCAACTCATTAACACAAAGACTTGCCACCACCTATTGGTGGTTTTAGCTTCATATTTGAAGTATCGCTTGAGTTTAAGGGACCTAATATTACAGAATAGTGAAAGCACTCATTTCTATCACTTCTGTGTATTAACCACTGCACAGAATATGAAAAATATAAAAAGTTCAGGAGTCAGTTGTCTGTGACAGGCCTAACCAGCCAAGGTACCAGCACAAAAACACACTCAGCAAAATATCTAATTATCATTATCAATAGACCCCCAGAAAATATTGAGATATATTGGAATCCAACAACGATTGCAGTGTTCACATATGCCTAAACGATCCAAACTAAACACACCAAGTTTAGAAATAAATGCTCCAAACAAGCCTTTAAAAGTCCTTAGACACTCTTATTTGAACACTTATGGGCTTTAAGTCTTACCGCATCAAAGTCATCCTCCTCTTCTTCACAGTGCCTTTCAGCTGCCCCAGGGTCTTTCAACACCCTTATATCGCCAATAACACCCTAGAACAAACACACACACAGGTTAGTGAGCTTATTTTGATGGCCATGGCAGGTGTGGTGACATACAGTCCATACTGTAGGGCAGCTGCTCATTAGAAACTGAATCCACTGGGCTTTTTTCATGCCATTGCCTTCCACGACAAAAACACTGGCAGTCAGATTACAATGTGTGCCTGATATCTTACTTTTAAAACACATGGCTATCTGTCTCCATGTGGGATTTCCCTTTCATGGTTTGCAGCACAGATGGTGGTAACATTTAATACAAGCAACACATCTCTATATTCAATGGCTAATATAAATGACCCATTAAAGGGATAGTTGATCCAAAAAATGAAAATTCAGCCATTGATAAATCACTCTCATATTGCTGCAATGCTATACGACTTGCTTTAGTCTGTGGAAGACAAAAGGAGATGTTTAGCAGAACGTTGATGCTGCTCTTTTCCACACAATAAAAATGAATGGGGCCCAAGAGCCGTCAAGCTCCAGAAGGATAAAAAGCACAATAAAAATAGTCTATACAACTATTTCTTCTCTATTTTAAGTCTTCTGAAGCCATATGATAACTCTGAGGAGTAGAAGACCAACATTTAAGCTATTATTGGGTGGCAAATTTCAAAATGCATCGCATGAATGAGATTTAAAAGCAACTTTAACAGAAGATTTTCAGTGAATAATGAAAGTTTCTCACATGAAGCTATCAAAATGTGCAATATAGTCTATGGACTACTGTTAGGGTACTTGGTGTGACATATGATTAACTATTCACTATCACAAGGAACAGCATGCACATCCAAATATATCCTTTTGTGGCCTACAAAGAAAGAAATTCATACAGGCTTGGAGCAATATGAGGATCAGTAACTGATAACAGAATTTCATTTTTGGGTGAACTATCGCTTTAAGTTGATCTCCATTCAAGACCCATTTGGGGTAATAGGAACTGTGGGTAAGTTGTTGGTAAGATCTGACAGGACTTCTCCTCTCATGTCTCAAGAGCTAAGGTCAAAGGTTTAGTAGCAGAATGCAGTGAAGGAAGCTTTATGATGTCTTAATTGCCCTTTTGTTTCACGCGGTGACCTGCCAAGACCCTATTACAGCCCCAACGCGGGGTCAGATTTACAGACCTGATCTCCCCACAGTTCTGCAGATAAGCACATGGTCTTAATGAGAGGGATGAAATAGCAATAATATCCTGCTTAATCGGGTCTGTAATTATGATGGCCATCTCCTTATGGTGGAGTTCCCACAGGAAATGGAAGCCACATGAAACAAGGAGCCATACTGAACTGAACAAGATCCATCTGCTTTTGAGTGGCCATTATGAGCTCTGGGACATGTGAGGCATTTCTGCTGCCTCAGTTGCCTCACTATGGTTATTGAACAACATGCTTGAAAGCACTAGCATAACTGGTGGAAACAAGGCAGGGCATTCAATCACATCACTTCACAGATCAGTTAGGCTGCTTTAGTAGTACAGCAGCTGGTGAAGAATCTGTTAGCCTATAAAAGCTGTTCCTGTTAATTATTTTCATATATACTGTAAACTGTATATACACAATATTTTAAATTGTATATTTAAAATTCATAGTGCCACCAAATTATTTATAGAGTTTATATATTATTTATATATTTATTATAAAAAAAAGAAATATAATATAATTGATTACATATTTTATTTATTTAATTATTTATTATTCCTAGATGATTTTCGTTTAATATTAAGTTGCAATGTTTTTGATAAAAACTCAAGACAATTTCCTGTGACAAAAAGATAACTTCCTTTCCTGACAAAAAAGTTCTTAAAATCTTAAGTTTTTTGGGGGAAAAAAAGAGACAAATATAAGTAATGCCTCTACATATTAAACTTAATATTAAAAAATTCATCAAGTAAGGAAGGAGTAAATAAGTAGGCAATGAATTACATTAAATTACATTTTAAAATAAATATAAAAATAATATATAAGATTTATAAAATAAACAAATAATATAATTTTATTTTGATATAAATACAATACAAATATAATTCAACATGAATTCGTAATAAATAAGTACGCAATTCAATTACATAAAAAATAAATGACATGCTAAATAAACAAATATATACATTACATATTACATATATAAATAAATAATATTTTGTATTAACTGATAGAACATTAAATAAAATAAAAATAAATAATAACAAATAATATACAAATATGATTTGATAAAAATTATAAATAAAATAAAATAAAATAAATGTATGCTGTTATCTGACTTAATTCAGGGGAAGAATAGGGCAGTGGTCGGTTTTCACTGATCTGAAATCAAGCTGTGGGGTCAGCTGCTGGACACTGCCAGACAAAACTAACAGGAGCTAATTGCTCCCCTGTGGTTTTTTAAAGCAATTAACTACTCTAGTCCAACAAGGAAAGAAGAGTAGAACATTTTACGACAATAATGTTTGTTGTGTTTTAAACAGGCCAATTTGAGCAATCAAATCATGCAGGAGTCACTCAAGCACAGAGACTTTCATTGCACTTTCCCTTTTCTGGCCTAAGCTAGCCTTGATTTGACTTGTTTTAACCAGGATATCATGATATGAAAGTATAGACTGCGTACATACCAAAAACTTATCAGGGTCTGCTCCACTGGCATGACCAACAAAAACTCCCGCCCCGGCATCCAGGTCCATATCATCTGGAGACCGCTCAAAACTGATCACCTGAGGATCTGAGTCACAGTTGAAGTAGAGGGAAACACGGTCTTTCAAAACACTGATGGAAAACCGGGTCCAGGTGTTCACCATGGAGGGCACGGAGAAACTGGCCGCCTCGTATGAGCTCTGCGAGTCAGGCTCGGTGTAGTAGAAGATGATAGACTGCTTGCCCTTCTCCACCGCTGACAGCTTCACACCAACATACATGAAGTTCTGAGTTGGGTCAGTGATGGAGAAGATGACTCCAGGCTTGGAGGACGTGGGTTTTATGTTGAAGATGAGGGAGAAGTCACGGAAGAAAGGGTTGGGCAGGTGGGCTGCAGCTGACTGACCCACATTGGAGCTTTGGTCAAACACATAGCCGGGGTTGTTAGCATCGTCAAATACTTTGGAGACGCCATCAGGTGGAGGATCACCAATTAACTGCAACAGCGACACTCCACTTTCTTCTGTGGAAGGAAAGGAAAAGAATATAAATGGACTTCACAAAGAACAATACAAAAGTGAATGGACAGGGATGGGCAGCAGGCTGGGACTAGGTTAAAAAGCACTTTATTAGTCTGCTCAAACATGTATTGTAGAGGAAGTGCTCAACATTGACAGCTGTGATGGGAAATCAAGGGGTGAGTATTGACCTTAGAAGTGAAATACTGTGAGAAAGTATTATTTTTGGCTGTATACAGCATCTTGAGTGAGCTAAAAGTAATTTCATCCTTTTTCAGGAGGAAAATGTGTGAATAAAACAGACAGATGACCCTCTAAAGAATAATCAATTTCATGTAACTCGTGTTTGGGACTTTTTGATATCCTGAAACGATATACAACACTTTTGATTTAACAAGAATGTACATTTATCAGCCAATAAAATTTCCCAGTTTTAATAGAAAGTGACCCCTTGAACTTATTGCTCCCAGAGGACCTTCTTAAGGATGAAGTTTACTATGTATGTAATGCACTGACATCTTTAAAAAAAATAATAATAATGTTTTATACTATGTGAACAACCTAAAAAACATTTTTTATAACAAGTTAAAGAAAAAGTACTTATGCTTGACTCGAGGGGATATAAAACTTGTTTTGGCCTGAGACAGGGGAATTCCCTGCCAACTATTACAAATTTAGGCTCCAAAATAAAAGCCATGTTATCAGAATTTGATACAAAGTATTGAAGAAATGAAATTTTCGAGAAAACTAATGTCAATAAAATAAAATAAAATAAAAAACTAATTTCAATAAAATAAACTCTTCTCGAAAACAAAACAAAAAAATATAAATAAATAAAATAAAAAAATAAAATAAAAACAAAATATTACTGGATACTACTTTATAGTATGTATATAAATCAAACTCAGACTGCTGGGTGAGATCATGAGACTTTAAGAACTATGGATGGAAACCTTCGATCTCATGCTAATATCACTCAGCACAGACATATTTAGCCAGTTGTGAAGATAAGCTAGACATGGAAATATCACAGGCTCCATGTGCTGACATGTCATGAGGAGGAGGGAAAGGTGTGAGGTTACAGCTGGACAGCTAAAGACCCCTCCTGCCTACACACACACACATCCTTTGGGTGATTCTGCTTTTTAAATATAGAAAAGTAAAAACAGTGTTTCTTGCCAAAACATCCCTCCTTTTTCTATCACATGAAAGATGAATTTGTTTTGTAAGACAAAATGAAACAGCATGAAGTGAAAGCCCGAACAAAAAAAAAAAAAAACACTAAATAACATAAGTGCTCATTATTCTGATGTATAGATGTGTGTTTTGTAAACGTTAATAGAAACATTAAGGATGATGTCAACTTGTAGAACTTTGAGCTGCTTTTATGCTGTAAAGTAAGTCTTTTGAACCATGACTTGACTTTGTAAACGGTCTGAAAAAAGACTACCAAGTATAGCTCATGAGCACATGGTCTTATTTATCAAACAAGGATCAAAGTCCTTTAGGGGCTTACATATTCATCAAGTTCTTCAGATGGTGCTTTTGTTATGAGTTGAAACAAAACTCTTCTTGCCTTTGTTCCACATGAAAGGATTAGAAAAGAAAATACACCTTACATATGGTTTTGGTGTGACGTGCATTTTTAGTGGATAATGTTTAGCTTGTGAACCTAATCTTTGGGTTGATTTAACTAGACAGAGGAGAACCACTCTTCCGAGTTTCACTATTGAAAGCGTAAACCGTGTCTTTAGATCATGACAGGATAATGACAAGCTTAAAAGAGGAGGAGCTTTTGGAGCTCACCTTGCATTCCTGCACATGTTCAGGTGCTGTTGTGTAAACAGTGGACATGCTAAACCAGCGTTCGATGGCTAATGGCCACTTCAATGCGAGACTGAAGTTTTCTGAGACATGTCGGGCTTGTGAAAATCACTTTAGGGAAACCAAAATCCCGGACTTTTGCTTTTCTGACAGCAGGCAACAAATTCTAATTCCAGAATCCAGATGTGTGTCGGGATAGAATGAGACTTACAGAAGACCTTGAGGCCATGTGTGTCTGCTCTTGTACATGAATACAACAAACCAGATATTTGACACTAATGACTATCATAAAGACTTTCAAAATTTTTGCAACTGAAAAGTGCTTCCATTTTTGACAACATCATCATTACATGATCAAGCCGGATGAAGACTAGGTAGTGCCAAGAAAAGACAGAATCAACAGCATAATTTTAAAGTGAATAGATGCAACTGATTTACTGATGCATGATTTATTTCAGAGTGGAACAGAGTATTCAGTGAGAAGGGAAAAATATATTTAATTTTATTTTTCAGGACTGACTGGATTGTTTTGGTTACATACCAAAAAAAAAAAATATTTAAAATTTTTTAATCTAAAACAAATAATATATTTAAAATAAAAAAATATATATAACAAAAATATGAAAATAAAAAAATTAAAGAGGAGACAAACACAATACAATGCAACTATAAATGCATGATTTGATGTTATTTACTGAAAGTTAATCTTTTGGCAAAAACATTTACCACTCTGCCAGTTCTAGTTGATTTCATCTTGTACAAGACAATAAAAAAAAAAATTACTTTTACATGTCTGCTGATGTCTATTAACTTCTTTTCATGACACACTGCTGATGACCTGAAACATTCACATATACACCAAACAAGCCAACCGTGACATCAATATGCGTCAATGTTTTACTAGTTCATTGTAATCTGGTGAAGAAGAAAAAAAGGGCCACCTAGTTAGAGTTAAAAATTAGCACGTTAATTAAAGTGCCTGTTTATTGATCCAAACTAAATAGGCTGGATAAACCAAACATAAAAACTATTGCAGGTGCTATAGGCTAGTGGCCCTTATTACTGAAAACACAAATATAATGTTAAACTTCAGGCCCCTTACACATTTAAAGTCACACATCAAGATATGACTTTAGGGGCTCATGAGAAATTCTTAGGTCCTGATTATAGCTGACAAGAGGCAGAGTCCACACGCTGACAAGAGAGTATACTAAATGACAAATGGGCCTATAAAACTGTGAAAATGTGAAAACTGCAACATTTTCACATCACATCAATAAAACATGAATCAAACTGAACTTCAATTGAAGTAAGTAAGTTTTAAGAGCATGAATACAAAAAAAAAACTCCCTAATTTTCAGATTTCCTGGTTATGAGTTTTAGCTTGAAGTTAAATTAGTTTACACAATTTTGTCACTTTAATCTGTGCCTGCCGCAGAATGTAATTTCTAATCAAGCTTAAATAAGATGTGAGCTGTAATCAGTTTATCCTAAAGCTTTAAGAGCCACTTACTTGGCATCTCTTCCTAATCCTGACAGAAAAGGCAAAATCATCAATGTCATTCACCTATATTGCACTTTGAAGCTTGAATATGGAGTATGATCACTTGTGTGAGTAAAGAGTGGGTGTACATTTCAAGTCAAACGTCAGCAATCAAATGTCCCAGATGACCTAATTATACAAAACAGGCCTGTGTACAAATTTGTCGATTTGTACCTTTTATTGCACACTCGAGAGCATTAAAGACTGGACCGTAATTAATTTCCGTGCAATTGGAAACCTGCAGAGGAACACTTCCATTTCCTAAGTCAATACAATGGAAGACAGAAATACTGTATGATCCAATTTGACATCAACACTGCCAATTTACCCCAGCAAATCCGTTTAACCTTGGAGGCACCATAAAGGCACAAAGAACATCTCTGCTAAGATTCTCAACACAACACTTTTTTTCTGACAGTCAGGTCATCTTGGCAATTGCAGGAATTGCCCTCTCAGTTGATCATTACAGAATGAATTGAGCACACTGTCTATTGGCACTCAAGAGACTCCATTGTTGTGGAAAAGGTCCATGAAAGGCCTCTGACCCAATGAGAAGTCTAGCACAATCACTTCCATTTTCCCAATGAAGCCATTTTTTCCCAAATCTAATAGTTCTATCTACAAGCTTCACTGGAGTCCAGACACTACATAACCCCATTATGATCTGTGACACTATTGAGAAAGCTTTCAGAACAGTCATGGGAGGATATGAGACGAGACCTTGCAGAAGATGAAATGTGTGAGCAGCAGTGAGAGGGAGTAACTGACTAAAAGTTGTGACATTACTTGCAGAACAATTTTTTAGCACTGTGACAGCAGCATTAAAAATAATGTTACAGTGGTCAAAGCTACACTGCTGTTCAATACTTTGGGGTCAGTAGGAAGTTTTTTTACTTTTGTTTGAAAGAAATTATTACTTTTATTCAGCAAGGATCCATTAAATCAAAAGTGACAGTACATACATTTAATGTTAATGTTAATGATTTCTGTTTCAAATAAAGGCTGTTGCACCTTTTAAACTTTCTAAAGAATCCTGAATAAAATGTATCATGGTTTCCACAAAAATATGAAGCAGTACAACACTGTTGTCAATATTGATACTAATAAGAAATGTTTATTGAGCACCAAATCAGCATATTAGAATGATTTCCAAATGATTGTGTGACTGAAGACTAGAGTAATGCCTGCTTAAAATTTAGCTTCGTTAACACAGAAATAAACAGCAATTTAAACTATTTTAAAATATAAAACTATCTTACTGGCCCCAAATTCTTAAACAGCAATGTACAGCAAAGCAATACATCTTTGTTCCTTAAAAAGTACAATTCTTTTTTTTTTTTTGTGAATCAATTGATTTCTAAAAAATAAAAACACTTCACTTCAAATCACTTGGCCATAAACCTTACAAGGTAATATTCTGCAAATTTATATTTCAGTTTAATACAATCGTCCTAATTTAGACTGTTTTTGTGCCAGACAAATAAAAATACCTCATCTTAAAAGATGCTGCTCCCTAAGGAGCTTTTTTTGTAGTTAAAGGGGTCATATGATGCGATTTCAAGTTTTGCTTTCTCTTTGGAGTGTCACAAGCTGTTTGTGCATAGATAAGATCCCTGAAGTTGCAAAGACTAAAGTCTCAAAACCAAAGAGATATTCTTTATCAAGTTAAGACTCGACCACACCCTCCTAAAACGGCTCATTAACATGTCTACGTCACTGTGTGGGAAGATTTGCAAAACACCGCCCAAATGTACACGCATTGAAAGAAGGCGGAACTATTATTCTCGCTGTAGTATTGTTGCTGCCACCGGCGCCATGTCCTGGAGACGCTGTGTTTCGTTGTGAAAGTACTTTGTTTGGGCTTCCAAAAGAGGACACAACTAAATCAGTGGTTAAGTTGTATTTACAACACTGTTCCAGAACAGTTCAACCCAAATATTAGAGTGCAGCGCATTTTACGGAGGACTATTTCCTGAACCTGGAAGAGTAACGTTAGCCTACAATGCTGACTTGCACAAAGACTGTTTCTATAAAGTGGGGCAATTTCAACTTTGCAAGAACAGTCTGACGCTTCTGACTCACAGCCTGTAAGTACTTTTCTTATTTAAAGAATTTGCCACTGACTATTCAAATGCGAGTTTTGAGCAGTGTAGAGTAGTGCTTGCTGTTTGTCGTTTCTCCGATCACAAATGCAGACATGGTAATGTTTACACGGTGCGATGCAATGCATAAAAAGACCGTACAAGTCATTATAATCAGTAATAGGGCTGGGTGATATATCTCATGCGATATGCATGCGCATCTCGTCAGTAAAGACGGCTCCTTGATTAGCGGTTAATCTGCGATAATGAACGCAATATTGTGTCGCTTGTCAGTGATCTACGGCTCTGTGTATTAAATGCCGCTCCATTTGAAAACAAGTGATGGAGATTAACCACTAATCAAGGAGCCAGCTTTACTGACGAGATGCGCATGCATATCGCATGAGATATATCGCCCAGCCCTAATCAGTAATTATGTCCCCACTGGATGCAACAAATGCCTCGTTTGTAATGGGTTTTATTGTTTTTGTGTCATCGTGCCGGGACACGGCATCACAATACGGTAAGTGACGTAACATTTCCATCTCACGCTTGAGGTATTCGGCCAATCACAACGCACTGGATAGCTGGCCAATCAGAGCATGCCTCGCTTCTCAGAACGATGAGCTTTGTAAAAATCGGAGCGTTTCAGAAAGGCGGAGCATAGAGGAGCAACAATAATGTACATTATGTTGAAAATAATGTGCTTTTTGAACCTTAAACCATAAAATCATAAAGCATAAACACATTGCATTACACCAAATACACAAAATAATGTTCTTTTTAGCAACGTCATATGACCCCTTTAACTACTCTTTTAAAAGTAAGGTTTCAAAGGCTTTCCCAGCCGAGGGGAATTCTGATGAGGAATGCAAATACCTTAAAATAACAGACTAATTAACAAGAAGACCAATCAATTGTAGTTAAAGGAAGACAAGACTGTCTGTTACATATTAGCTTGTCCTTTACACATGGCCCCAGAGCCTCACAAAAACTAACAATGGCTAGACACTGTCACACTTAACGATCTATTGCCCCTGACAATTTCACTTTCCAACACAAGCTGCACACCTGGAATTCACTTTTTAGCCTGTGATGAAACAAACCGTCGAATCCCTCACATGTAGCTAACGAGAACTGTATAATTAGCATAACTCAAACCATGAAGAAACATGTGCAATCTGCACGCCCATAGGGACGCTTTACAGCCGCTAAGAAAGCCTTGCTTTCTGACATGCTGCTTGCATTATAAAAAACATTCATATTGTGGTTTGATCTTATCTGCCCTAAATCAGTCCTGAATGACTCGAAACACTGCCAGATCTAATTTAATTTACATGTTTCCATTATTTAAGATGACTCTAAATGAGGTTGATGAAAAGATTATTTAAATACTGTACATGCAAACACATCAAATCTACAGCAGAATCTAACATACAAGAAAGCCCCGGCCAGTTGGTTTATATATACTGTATATCAAATATTTCTTAAGGTAGGATTTTAAGGCAGTTTCTAGGCATATACATAGTCTTGGATATCTCTACCATTTATACACAGAAAAACAAAACATATCATTGAAAACTTGATGTTGCCCGTATAGTCACAATACATGGGGAAAGCTGTTACAATAGCATATATACATATTTATAGGCTTTGTACCAAAATTTCATTATTTGCATATTTGTATTATTCTAATATCTAATAGTAATACAAAATGTGAGATTTTCTTCCACTGTGCCCCTTTAGATTGACTTGGATGGTCTCCTAAAACATGATGTCCACTCAAAGTTGTCAATATAACAAGCTGTCTGAAAGATAATGCCTTTTTTAGACACACTTTTTAGATAAAGAGTACTTGGCCCCTGCAAACACAGGAAATTCAAGCAAGAGTCTACAACAGCCGAAAAAGTTTTTTTTAATCATATAAAACCATCCGCAGTAGCTATTCATCATGACTCTGTTTGCTCATTGTGTATTTATGTATGTTCATTTGCTTCACATCACAGTTTATTCTGTAACCGTGTTTCTAGATGTTTATCACAAAACCACACAAATACCAACGGTATGCTCTCAGGATTTACTTGGCAGAGGATTGCAAAGATAAATTCAGCCTGAACATATGGACTAACAATTCTGTTTAAAGTCACTCCTGCCAAAAATGTTAACCTGAAAGCTGCATTTACTGCATCTCAGCACAAAGACATACTTATTAGAAGACAGATGGCACTATCCTCCAGCCACTGAGACGATGAACATTTATCTGTCCTCCACAGTCAAGAACAAACTCTGGAATGAGGGGGGAAAGTCATATGAACGGCATTCGCTGTCAAAAACAACTCGAGATCAAAGTGCTTGCCTCCCAACACTATATTCAATAAAAAGAGCTCATGTTTCAATACGAAAAACACTTTGTTCCAGGCAAAGTACAGAAGACTCCTTTGGAGCATCTTTATTTAATAAAACCAAATTAATCAAAACAGCTCTTGGCATTTTCAACATACCTACTAACGACAACTGATTCTGTTTAACTTGCATTGCTATTTATTAATAAATCAGAGAGAAAGGGACCTTCCACTGCCTTAAAATACATGCTTGCATGGAGGACTGTAATACATCCAGCTTACAGGTTAACAATTTGACCCACTGCATACTTTGATAAGAAACAGCATGCATTAGAGAAGATCAATGTGCAGAGGTGTTTCTCTGCGTTTACTTGTACTTGACAAGTACCAGTTCTAAGATACCCCACTTGAATGTAGGTTAACCCTTTCGCACGTGAGTTTAAAATATTCTAGCTGAGCCCCCAGGGTGAGTTTTTTTCAGGCGACCGTTATTTTAGAATGTTTAGCCTTATTGTTTCCATGGCGACGCGTCATGCTTGTCATGTGACACACCACAGTCACAATAGCGCTGTATGACACATGGATCGTTTTTATTTCCTTTTTCCTTTTTTATTCAAAATATTCACAAACATGCTCACTATATTATGAAATATCTGATATTCCGATTCTGAAATATGTGCAAGTAAATGTATTTGGTAGTTTAAACACTTTTAAACCCCTCCCAAAACACGTTAAAGTAAGTCTCCGGTTAAACTGGGAGAAGAGCAGAGTAAACTTTAAAGTTATCTACACTGTATATGATATCAATAAAACATGTCGTCAGATTATATTTGTAAGGATCATTATTGTTACTTCCATAGACATCAGCGCGTATAAATGTATGGTTTTGCTAGTATTTAAGTGTATTTAAATGTCTGAAACCTCAAATAAGCATTATATGGTTGAAAACACTGAATATCTGTGATAATATGACAAGCGCTCAGCACGTGCGATCTGGCTCCGCGCCAGCTAACGCGCGAAAGCAGATTTGAATTCAGCAATTAATGACATGACGCACTGAACGTTCTAATCACACCGGTGTGATCGTACACTTCAGGGACCAGCCAAGACTGATCACACCGGTGTGATTGTACACGTCAAAGGGTTAAAGGGGTCATCAGATGCCCATTTTCCACAAGTTGATATGATTCTTTAGGATCTTAATGAAAAGTCTATAACATACTTTATTTAAAATTTCTCAATGGTAGTGTAAAAAAAACCTTTTTTACCATGTCAAAATCAGCTCTGTTTTTATCAAGACATTTTAGTCCATGTTGCTTTAAATGCTAATGAGCTCTGCTGACCCCGCCCCTCTCTTCCGTGGAGTGACGAGCAGTACTGTTTACTTTAGCCGCGAAACTTGCAAACTAGCACGTTATTAGGAAAGGCGATTTGCAAAGATTCATAAAAAAAAAACCTTATACTCACTTCTTCTGTAGATGAAGCTGGATCACGCTTCGCGCGAACAGACGCATTTAGGCAGATCGGGGATCATTGCATTCCTTTCAAAAACTAAAGTAACGTTAATCCTCTGCGTCTTCAGCAGCTCAGACATCGGAAGTTAATGACGACTGCTATGTTTCATTATTACATTCAACAACAAAACACCTCAATCGCTTAATCGGACACATCTTGTCTTCCCCTGCACCGGAGTCGACACAATGGCGGACTAATGACAGCTCACTCAGGCGGGTCTAAGGTAAGACGTTGTCAATCAACTATCGTAGGAGCGGTCGGTGCAGAACTACGTAATTCTGACAGGAATCTCAGAACAGCCTGATTTGAGAAAGGGGATTTTAAAATAAGAATTAAAAAAAAAAACACTTGGTGGATTTTTATCATTATAGGATGGATGTGTACACACACTTCCAACACACATTTATGTTCAAACAACTTGTAAAATTAATTTTGTATCTGATAACCCCTTTAAGAAAGAAAGTGGGGAGTTTATTCTCTTATGTTCACCAAGTCAACCCCATTTATGAAAACTATAATTATCTGTGCAATTACAATACAAACACAACTCAGGGAGGAGTCCCAGTTTAAATCATACCTCTCACCCATTCCTCCAACTGCTAAACAAAGTTAAGCTACTTCGTACCAAATGATCTTCAGCAGATCCATATTTACATCATTGCAAAATTAAATGTACTCAACAGATTAGGTTATGCTATTATTGATACTACACATATTCAGGGCTTCACAAATTGGTTATCTTCTGACCAATGAATTTACAGGACATTTCCAGCCATTCTTGATTACTTGATCATTTTAGGCAATAAAAAGCTGGGTAACTAAAAGAAAGAAAAATAAATATAAAATATTTTATATTTTATAAAATTAGCTTATATTTAAAATATATTATAATTAATTATAATAATTTTTAAATAAGTTTAAATTATCAATATAAAAATTTCCATCCAGGCCTGAAAACCACAGCAATCCAAGACCGTGGGAACTGAGAGTTGCATGTGCTTTGAAATACAAACACATAAACATGCAAAGACTTGATTTAGTAGTGCCATGCAGTCATCCTTCACATTTCCATGCAGTTTTGACAAGCGTGCAGAGTGAATGCTTTAAAACACATCTCCCCAGAGAATCTGTGTGCTTACAACTGTTGAAGACCACACAACACTTACGGACAAACAAAAACCCTTGTGAGGACTGGTGAACGACAAACAGACAGACAGGTGGTACTGGTTGAAAATGCATCTCTCTCCTTTTTTAAGAGCAAAAGAGATGGCATTCTAACCGGCCGTTACCTTTCTGGTTACTAACTGACAAGCACCGATACCCATCATGCTTCTCTTCAGGCAAAGACTGGCACTCCACGGGGAGGCGGCCCTCATCCAGGAGCGTCCAACAACTGTCACGCAGGACCTCGCAGAAACTGCGACAGGGCAGCGGGGGCGGCAGTCCAGGTGGGCCGCACCGAGGTGTCAACAGCAGGCAGAAAAACCATTCCAAGCTATGATGGCAGTTTGACCCCAACAGCCATGCCCATTCGGTCAAAACCACCTGAACTTCCTCCACGCTGCTTTGATTTAGAAAATTTGGCACTGTGAAACTCTCCAATCCCATTCTGGTGCAAAATGGCAATTTAGAATCAACTGGCAAGCAGCGCAGAGATTCGACGGCTGTTGGCATGCTAGCTACTAAAAACTCGCTTTCAATGGTTAGTAGACTATCTGAGACAGAGTATTCAGAGGAATACAATGTCGTGTTATCATAATCATCATGCTCTGTAGAATTACCACCATTTGAATCATTATAAGTGCTAACATTTTTATGAGAAACATTGATGCTTTCATTAAATCGACTGTCTGTTGGGTCGCTGATGCGCTGAAGTCCATCCATCTGCTCCTCTTTGGTCTCAAGTTTAAAATTTCCCACATGCAATCTAGCATCTTCACCAGCAATACCCAAAAAGTTGGTTGACGTAACATAGCCATCCTGTCTTTCATATCCAGATCCAGATCCGGATCCGGAAGCAAATTCAGACCATGACCCACTTATAGATTCTGACTCAACCCCCAACCCAGACCTGAACTCTGATTTCCTCTCAAAATGACCTCCATCAGAACTGACCTCTTTCAGGACCTCAGTTACGGAAGCACTTGTACCTGTTGTTCTGGGCGGTTCTGTCCTCGCTGGTGATGTGGGCCTTACGGTTGTCAGGTAAGCCGGTGTCTGTGCGCCCTTTGCATTTTCTTTCGAGTCATCGAACCAGAACCAGCCATGCGTGTGGCGTATCCTCAAGCACACCAGACTGAAGAGGCACAGCCAAAACCTGAGCTTAGACATCACGTTCACTTCCAGTCATTCAGCAATTCAAACAGAATCCTGACATGCCCTCAATAGTAATCCACACCACACACACACAGACACAGACTCGTCCCTGGCTCACCGTAAAGTCACCACAACCAGCCCACAAGCCAGGCAGGAAAAGTTTAGAGGAGGAGTAACATATTTAAAAGAGAGCAGGGGGGTGGTTCGTCATTGGCCGAGCTTGGGACCTTTTCCTCCCCCGTAGCTCCATCTCCCCTTTGTCCTTGTGAAAGAGTGTCTATGATGATAGATATTCTCAACAAAAATGCCTGCAAGGCGTCCTTTGTATACCCCGGTGCTTCTAAATGCCCTCACTGGTGGAATTTAGAGTTGTTTCAACTTACTTTTACAGCCTTTAAAGGGGGATTCCACAGACCCCCTGTTACACAGAAACAAGCTGCTGAAATACACAAAACACCTCTTAAATGCAGAAATGTATGCTTTAAATGGGTTTGTCATTTGCTGAACCTCTGATGTTAATTCTAGTTGGAATTTTTTTTTCTAAAGTTGAATTTTATGAAGGAAATACCATTGCTTGCAAGGCATGAAAAAATAAGATTTAGGTTATTTATGAAATGCTGCATCAGAGACACTTCTCCAGTATTACAGTAACAACCAAAAGTGCACACACATCCATATTATTTATAAAAGGTTTATAAATAATAATCAGAAAGTCTGCGGAAAGTCAGTCCGTTGTGCAATCACTGTAATTATTTTTCTAGAGTTAATAGATACAACAAAACCCAAACTATGCTACCTAGTTAGAACAACTTCATTAGGATCCTTCTGATGATACGGTAAAAAATGTATTCCCTGTTTATGAGACAGAGGCGTCAATGAATCACTTCAGAACTACATCAGTTAAGTTCAAACAGTAGCCAACTCCACTCTCCAGCTTTGAGCTGGAACAAGCTGTCTAAAAACTCGCACACCTCCAGTATATGGGCTGAAACCAACCCCTATCCAGTCAATATAAATCATGCTCTCTGGCTTAAACTTACAATTAGTTTAGCCCGAGCCCACCCCTTCCTCTGCACTTTAAGCAGGACACAGTTACAGAGTTATCTAGAGCTTGTACACTTGTTCAGACAAGCCTACGAGCGCTGGTGACAGAGACCCTCTACATGCTAACTGTCACTCTACGAGGACTATCAAACTATGAAGATTTCTTTTGAAGAAACTTTCAAAATATCCACACATGCATCAATGGACATTGTGCCTCCTTCGGTACACTGTAAAAAAGTTATTTTAAAAGTTTTAAATGAAGTAAGTTTTACAAGAAAATACTATTTCAATATTTCTACTTCAATTTCATGGTACTTGCATTTTTTTTGCAATCATTTGTGAAATTTACTAGCAATTTCTGAGTAAAAATGGTTTCTATACCATTTTTTTCCATTGTATACAAGGTATATGAATATGCCATTGTAGATTAACATAATGCAGTATCCTAAATGAACTTCAAATCAGTAAAAATTAACTACATACAGTCACTAAATCATGCAGAAATCAGAACACAGTTCACATAACTGCAGGAAACACATCAAAAAATAGTTTTCATTTGCTGCATCTTGATTGTGATGATAAGTCGTTTATACCTTTGATATGTTCAAATGAATAAATTAAACCAAGTATATAGCTACCACGTTAGTCAGAAAAAAATGGACTACAATTTGATGTCAGGAAGAAATATTGACAAAATTTCAAAGACAATTAACACAAAAATAAAAACACAAAAGATATAAAAACAACAACAAAATACATATGTAAAAATGCAACTAAACACTGGTCATGTTTTTATCTGAATTTTAATTCAAAGAATTTGGCTTTTATACTTTTAGTAGTGAAGTACTTTGGTTAAAAGTTGAGGGAAGTTATTAAAAATTAAAACAATTCACACCTCATCTCAGACTAACAGTATAAGCCAAAAGATACAATGAAGCCTTGTGTGAAGTTGTGTACAGAACAGACAGAGCACTGGATTTAAGATGAGTCGAAGATGCATAATTACTCTTTAGGGTTTTGATGTAAACTGGATAAAAGCTGAAGCAGGGGATTTGGTTCAAAGAAGACTCTAGAGCTCTCTTATTAAACAGTGAAAGGACACAATGAGCAATGCAGATATTCCAGAAACCTACAACGCCTGCCAAACCCCTTGAGGCACAATGAAGAAGTCAACCCCTCACAATTCATCAGGAGGCACTGCCAAAATCACTGGGGCTGCCCACAGAGAGTGTGGGAATGACATTAACAAATGCTGAGCAACAGTAGTGTGGACAATCCTCGAACCCCAGCCAAGAACACAGTGAATCTACTAGCATGGACTCAAGTGGACGCTGCTGGAAGAGTTCTCAGTGGCTCCGTGCCAAAACTTTGTGAGCTGCCTAAGTAGACAACTACCTTCTAAAAGTTCCCATTAGTGAAATTTTGTGGGCAAACATGTCCATTATCCATTGTCAATAGTGTAGCAATGTGTCCATTTCAAAGCGCACAGCTTTCTGTTGGTCAGTGTGGCAAATTCACATAACCAATCTTTCGTCCTCACACTCAATCTCGATTCCTATTGAAAAGACTGGATGTCGTTCACAAATATTAGCAGAATAACGGTAAATGTGACTTCAAATGGAACCTCACTCTGTTTGAGTGTGTACTACATTGGTCAAAAAAACTAACTTTGTGACAGTTAAAAAGTATATTCGATATAGTATGAATGTAAGTAGTATGAACAAATTCTGGACGTACTACACCCGGCTTGTTGGCTTTGTCATGTGACCTACAACGTCAGTTGTGTCCCTTCACTGTAATGGCCTCATGGGATAGTAAAGTGTCCATCAGATTTGCACTTCGGAATCTCGCCGGAAGTACTAGGTACTTTTTGCCAACTGTTTTGTGAACAGTTTGCCAACTTTTCACCAACTAACTTGGTTTAAGTGCAGACCCATGTGTTAACAAAATTGGCAAAGGAAAAGCTTCAATAAAAAAACTGCATATTAAGTAACCAAAAATGTTTCATTAGAACCATTTAGCCAATAAAATAATGAAAAATGACCTACACGCAGGAAATGAATACAGTAAGCATGATTGGACTCCATTACTCAATGTAGGTTTAATGGAAGTATGACTTTCTTCGTTCTTTTTTCGTCTCTTTACACAGGAAGTAAAGGTTAATGAACTGCAAACACAGCTTTTCCTTTACCCACAAGGACACTGAAACACGAGCAGCTATGAGAACATGACATCGACACATGCTTCTTATTACCTCGAGTCAAAACGTCACATATATCACCAAAACAGCTAACAATTCAATAACTGGCTGAGGTCCTGCTGTTAGCTTTTACATAAAGGTTAATGCTAAACCTCATCATTCAGGCCCTACATGGGTGGGAATCTTAGTTCGCAATTCTCCACGGTGACTCCCTCGCAGTCGTGACCTTTCTCTGCGCATGTTCAGGGCCAACGTGTTCTCTGCCATCAGCCAAAAAGATTTTTTTGGTGGATGAAAGCTGCACTCATCAGGATGGGATTTAACATGAATTGTAAAAGATATGGCAGCTTTTACTCTTTGCTGGTACAGAAATAAAAAGGTGTTTGTGCTGTTTTTCTTCTGGGGAGTCCCTGGTTTTCCAGATATTCTTGGGTGCCAAGGGACTGTAATGATTTGGAAAGTTTGCCATCTGAGCTTTGTTTTGGACAAAACTGGTATTAATCATGCACCAATACCACACATGTTAGTCTGAGAAGTTTGAGGTGCACGGGATATGCGAGATGTGCGGCCAGAAAGGATGGGTGGCCAAAAACAACACCCACACCGGTGCTTTCAGTCACACTCCTCTGCAAACTCCTATGAGGAAACTGAGCTTTCCTGACATTTCCTGCCTCTCACCGATGAGAAATGTATCCTGGACATGTAGTGTCCTTGGGTGTGTTTGAATAAAAATATCTGTTTTCATTTTTTGGATGGTTTTCATCAAAACGATATGGTCTCATAAGTGTGTAAATTACCTAGCTAAAATAGATGAAAATGTTATATTGTACACTACCATTCAGAAGTTTGGGGGTCAGTATTTTTTAAGAAATTAACACTTTTATTCAGCAAGGTCACATTAAAATGAAAAAAGTAACAATAAAGGCATTTATAATGTTACAAAGACTTCTATTTCAAATAAATGCTGTTCTTTTGAACTTATTATTTATCAACGAATTCTAAAAAAAACTAAAAAACATCACGGTTTCTATAAAAATTATTAATCAGCACAACTATTTTCAACATTGAAAATAACAAGAAATGTTTTTTGAGCACCAAATCAGCATATTAGAATGATGAAAGATCATGAAGACTGGAGTAATGACTGCTGAAAATTCATCTTTGCCATCAAAGAAATACATTACATACATTAAAATATATTCAGATAGAAAACAGTTATTTTAAATTGTAATATTTCACATTATTACTGTTTTACTGTATTTTTGATTAAAAAAAATGCTGCCTTCACTCTCAAAAATAAAGGTGCTTCACGATGCCATAGAAGAACCTTTTTGTCTAAATGGTTCCATAAAGAACCTTTAACATCTGAAGAACCTTTCGGTTTCACAAAAGGTTATTTGTGGTGAAAGAAGGTTCTTCAGATTATAAAAAGGTAAGAAAGAGATGGTTCTTTAAAGAACCTTTGACTGAATGGTTCTTTGTGGAACCAAAAATAGTTCTTCTATGGCAGGGTTCCTCAAATCTTGTCCTGGAGGGCCAATGCGCTGCAGAGTTTAGCTCCAACCCTGATCAAACTCACCTACCTGTGACTTCCTAATGATTCTGAAGACACTGATTAGCATGCTCAGGTGTGTTTGATTAGGGTTAGAGATAAACTCTGCAGGAAAGTGGATCTCGTGGGCCAGATTTGAGGATCTCTGTTCTATGGCATCGCTGTGAAGAATCTTTTAAACACCCTTATTTTTAAGAGTGTTGGTGACCATCTTTTTTCTATATACATTTTCTATATAATTGTCAAACTCTAAAATAGAAAAAAAAGACAAAAGCTCTAAAACAGTTATTCAGAAATGATGGTCAAACTCTAAAAAAAAAAAAAAAAAAAAAAAAGACTAAACAAAATTACAAAACCACTGTAAAGAATTTATATTACTCATATTGAAGTGCATATCATAGTGAAAAATCAGTTTGAAGCTATACAGCATATATATATATATATATATATATATATAAAATGACATAAGGTTGAGAAATACAGTTTATAGGGTTGTAACAGCAATGAGCTGAGTTGGAAACTAGACAAATGAAAGGATCTTGTGAATTTGAGCAAAGCTTTCTGTATGTACAGGTGACAGGGAATTTGCTGAGTGCTTGTATAATTAATTTGAGCACAGGGATAATAACAGCATCACATCTTGTTTCTGCTGTCCACAGAATTTCTTTTTAAATGCAGAGAGAGTCTGAACCTCTAACTCAGGCTGACATGCCAAAGGCAGAAGTTATGAGATGTGCAAACAAGGTGTCCTTGATCCATAATAACACAGAAACAGATGTGACACAGGTTTACTGCATCAGTAAACAAGAGCAGACGGAACAACAAAACTTGATTAAGTATATTTTTCGGGTTTTCCCACTTAGGTTTGTCATTACATAGTCAAACAGCATTGACTCAGTTACTCCTACAGGTTGTTTAAGGTCAATTTAAGTCAGTTTAAAATTCTGGTCCTAATGAATCCCAAGTTCACATAGCTGAATATAATGTTTACACACTTTTAGGTACATAATCTTCTCAACATAATCTTATTTTAGTATGTGAGACTAACAAGAAACAACAGAAAGTTTTTAATAAAGGAAACCTTCTATGTAATATAAAAAAATATAGGCTTAGAGCAGATTAAATTGAAAGACAAAATATAGATTAGATTAACCTAACTTCTTAACACCATCCAAAGGGGGAATACATAGTGATCATATGCTGCAATTTCATTCTTGGACTTCCAAATTGAGCTCATGTGACGCACTTTAACCTTTAATTGCTGTGTCAGTCCTAAACGGACACCATATTGGACTACTTTTAAGAACTTAAAAGGATCACATCTCCTGCTAGTCCAACATTCATAATAGGCCTATGCCACCACAAGTCTATTGAAACCTACATATTTTCAGATACACAAGCTTACAAAACTACCCACACAACATGCTTAAACCAATAAATATTTCTTGTTTCGTGTCATTCAAATGACATGTGCATGTCTACTCAAAAGCTTCAGAATAGCACAGCAGTCAATTCGAGAATAATTGAGCATGTAATCAGACCCCTGCCAAAAAGCCAGAGGATATCCAATCGCCCCTCACAGTGTCCAGTGAACGTTCTATGCATTGTAGCTTCCTCCAATCTGTCCTCACCTGTCAGGTCTCCCATCTATACACTGTTTCAGATAACTATACATCCAATATAACATTATACCATACAGCTAAATTAGTAAATCTGATACGTATAGGCTCACAAAAGCTGTAGACATTTCAACACAAGTCCTTTGAGAAAGAGAGACATTGAGGGATTCTATAGACCAAATTTAGACAATTTCTTCTTTAGATGCATTTGAATATGATTATATTAAGACTATTAAAAGCAAACTCTTCAACATGTCATTTCAAACATGTGTGGCTTCTTTCGTGGAACACGAAACAAGTTATTTATCTTTTCTTATTAGTTTTAAATACTTGTTATTGTTTAAATACTTAATTTATTTTATTGTGTCTATTATGATTATTTTTAAGTACTCTGAATTACAACTAGTGTATCAAGCTGCTTTTGTCAAATGATGACCATGGCTGTATCAGGTCATGTGAGTTTAAAAAAACATGAGAGAGAGAAAATGATGAGAGTATTTTCAGTTTTGGGTGAACTACCCAAAGGTAAACACACAAAGGAAGTGCAAATGGATATGGTAGGCCATGCTACCCATTATCTACACACATTGAAAGATCTATGATGACCTATGAGCTCTATAAGGAGCATATGGCAGATCCATATGATGTGTTTTTATAGCTACAAGGGGTTGTCACCCCTGCACTGGGTCTCCATACAGCGAGGTCACCCTGAAAAAACAAACCTACAAGGCCCAGTGAAGTTACAAGCAGCTTGCACAATAAAAACACCCTCAGCCTGAATCAACTGCAAACTAAAACACAACAAAATCCACATCCAACAACATGCACCTACACTGGTGCACCATTCTTGCTTTGTGTGCATGTGCTTAAACGTTATCTTTGCAGGACAAAAAAAAAGACAATTAATTTGGGGGGTACAGAAGGATACCCCATCTCAAACTTCAAACACTCGGTGACAATGACCTGGAATGCATGGCATGCCTTCATGACACCAGCAGGCTTTTGTCTGGACCTCACCGGCTCTCTGTGGGTAGAGAAGTCAGCAGGCGAGCCACAGGAGGGCATTTACATGCTAAACACTGCTTCCTCGGGGAGGGTGCGCTGGGCTGAGTTTACCCAGGGGGGCAGAAGACCGTTAAAAAAGTAATGAGTTTAGTTAAGAGGAATCTCCTGAGAGGAGGGTGGTCCTGACTTCATCTGATCTCCAGTGTCTCCAAGAGTCACTCCTAATCACTGTCTCACAGTGAGTCATAGTATGTGTCAACCCGTTGTGTTCAGTTGTGTTGATTCTGAAGACACCTATAGTTAATTCTACACACTGGACTTAACAGTCATAGGCACAAAAAATAGATAATAAAATTACTTGGACATTTATTCATACTAAACAATAATAATATCAAATATAATATATTTTAATAAAATAAAATTGCAAATAATAATATAATAAATATAAAAATATTATAATCATTTTTTTTAGAAATTGAAAACAAATTAATATAAATGTAAAATATAATAAATATTTTAAAGCCAAGTTCTGTCTGTGAAATGTTTTGAGTAAAAAGTGCTTTAAATGTGGCTTAAATGTAGTGCTGTCAAACGATTAATCGTGATTAATCACATCCAAAATAAAAGTTTTTGTTTACATAATATATGTATGTGTGCTGTGTATATTTATTATGTATACATAAATACACACATACAGTATATATTTTGAAAATATGTACTGTACATGTATTTACATGTCTATATTTATATTCATATATTTTATATTATAAATAAATATATTTAATATATAAACATAACCTATTTTTCTGAAATATATACATGCAGGTGTGTGTATTTATATATACATAATAAATATACACAGCACACATACATATATTATGTAAACAAAAACTTTTATTTTGGATGCGATTAATCGTTTGACAGAACTACTTAAATGTAAAAACACTTCAAAACATAACTTGCAAGTAAAAAAGTGTTTGCCAACATTATAAATGTAAATAATGAACTAGAACAAATAATAATAATAATAGGCAAGGCAAGTTAATTTATATAGCACATTTCATACACAATGGTAAGTACTTTACATAAAAGGAATTTCAATAATCAAAAATAATCTCAACAATAAAATCAATAAAAGCAAGGAATTCAAAATAATAATAATAAAACAAATAAATAAGTAATAGGTGATTTGTGTATAAATTCACTGATAAAATATATACAGTAAATAAAATTGTATACTATAACATATATATATATATATATATATATATATATATATATATATATATACATATATATATATATATACACACACAATATTATAATATATTTTATAATATATAAAATACACAGTAAAATGTAAAATATATTTTAGCAATTGCGGGCAACTTTTTTCTGTGAAATATTTTGACGCGTATGTAGAATGTATGTAGAATGAATGAATGAATGAATGAATGAATGAATATTTCTCTCCATCACTGTGTTAGGTCTTGGGAACACACTTTGGAAGAGAACCAGTGAATGAATTTCATCAACAGTTAAACTCATTCAACATAAATTTTCAACACCACCTTCTTCCCTGGGCTGTGTGTTGTGTGTTATTTTATATTCCAAAACTGCACAGCTTTGACTGCTTTCTTGTAAATCTTTGGAGGTGACAGAGAAAGGGGTCCCAGCGAGGTGGTAGGAGATCTGAAGAAAAACTTTTCTGTCCCTTCTTACACCCCCCACCCATCCAGCACACTGTAAAACTTCTAATCCTATAGCACGCTCCACTAAATCTGCCAGAAAACAACTGCTTGGAGAGCTGGACAATTCCCTTAACTTTTCAGCGTTATCTATGGACTTGCTGAAACCAAATCCTTACAGCCCCACCATGGGAAATAAAGGAGTAGAATTACAACACTGAACTCTAGGCCAGAAGTTCACGTAAAAACCAAGTGTCAAGGATTCCATAAATGAGAACAGACTTCCAATATAGGTGCTATAAGGTTTGCAGAATGAGGTCAGCCCATCAACAGTCTATTCTGGCCTGCAGGAGACTTCGAGGAGCGTGTCTGGGCAGAAACAAGTGTGAGAGACGGTTGTTTCTCACCTCTGAGAGGCTGAGAAGTCTCCCATTGAGAAATTGTACGGGTTAGGGTTGATGTCTGCAACGGAAAATATCTCTCAGGACTCTGTCAGGGACGTGTCACGGCCCAGCAGTGCAGATAAGGAGGGCCTCCACTTGACAAGTATCTTTCAGACCTCATTCAAGACCTGCGCTCTGGGTAAACACAGGCAACAGAGACAAGTGCATGAAGTGAGCAGCCCAGAGGGTCTTTATCCTGCTCAGACACGCGCTGCACTCGCTCTCATTCATATCATCAAATTATCAAAACTTTGCATCCCCTAGTGATCTTTCACAAAGTCCATACTGACAGTGGATGACAAATACTGCAGTCTATATCAGAACAGACCAAATCTGGATGCAGCATGTAACCTAATGTGATTAGGGAAAGACTTTCAACTTTTTTAGATTTTACAAACTGATACAAAACAGAGCTTTATTGCAAAATGCCAGAGCAAACTACTGCCAGAAAATGATCACATCGCTACGTCTGGCCATTGTAAACATAATAGCATAGATTTTTTATTGCTGCATAATAATATAGTTTTAAAGATGTCTGAGAATGCTTTCCAACTGCCTTAAGGACAAACTTCAGCAAACAAGATGTCCTTTTAGCATGAGTGGCTCCCCCTGCTGTAAGCTGAGAGCTTTACACAACACAAGCTGTTGTATAAATGAGATCTCTTCATAAATAATGTAAGATTTTTTAAATTACCATTCAAATTATCATACTGATCTGAAGAATACTGAATTTATATGCTAATTAAGTTGGAAACACTTTAGAATTATGTTCAATTTCATTATTTGTTAATGCATGAACAATGAGCAACATTTATTCTGGGTTCATTTTAATTTATAAATATAGCCTACTATTGTTCATTGTTTAATCATGTTCATTGATAACAGACTGTTTAACCTGAAAAGATTTTAAAATGCACATGAAGAAATGAACATACTATAAATAAAAACTGTTCATTGTTTGTTTGTGATACCAAATGTAGGCCTATACAAGATGATCAGATTATAATGAAGACAATACTCATATTATACAATGATTTTTACCTACTCTCAAAAATGTTTTTAATAATCTGACTTTTTGGTTTTCTTTAATTTTCCTCTGGTAGATAATAAAACAGAAAATCTAGGGACAACAATATTAACCCTGAAAAGTTTGACATTACATAATAGTCAGAAAAATATAAATGTAACATTTTATTGAATCTTATAATAAAGTATGTGGTTTTTATTGCATATCATTTTGGATGCATTAGGCTTTATGGTTCATATAGTATTATAATATGGAGCTCATACTCAAGCAGAAAAAAAACACCTCAGGTTTATTTTACTCAGAGATTCAAACTGAGAACAAAATGTGCAAAAAGTAAGACAAACTATTAACTAAAATATTAATAACAACATAAAAGTCATTCTTGTACTTTATAAAAACCACTACATTTCACAGCAAAAAGACAAGAACTAAAGGTGTACATATTTCACAATTAAATGTCCCTAAAATATCACTGAAATGTATTTTACTTGCTAAAAAGTATAAACTATCAATCTGTGCTCATCAGGTTTTTCAGCAAAATTTTAATCATGTTGTTAATTTAGAGAACTTAGAAATTTGTGTATCAAAAATGAAACATTAAGCATACACCTACACTGTAAAAAAAAAGTTGGGCAAACTTAAAATTAAGGCAACCAGCTTCAGCAGATTTTTGAGTTTTCTTAACTTCTTGTTTTAAGTTTATGCAACAAAAAGTTGAGAAATTTCCTAAAAAATAAGTTGAGAAAACTCAAAAATCTGCTGAAGCTGGTTGATTTAAAATTTTAAGTTTGCCTAACTTTCTTTTTTTTTTACAGTGACAACTATCCGGAACACATTAGCAAATGAATAGCAAATATCCAGCATTGTGGTGTGACTATTGCACAGGAACACATCACTCAAAATCTAGTTTTATTCATACATTTTGGATTTAACAAATTAAAATTATTATCCTTCGCCACTAGAGGGAACTACAACCACTCCCTGTATATAGAGCTAAAGTATTAATAATATGACATGAGTGATGTTTCAAATAAAATAAGAAAGGCGAAAAAGTAATATAAGCACTTAGACTTAACATTGCAAATATTTGTTTCATAAAAAAAATCTAAAATCACCGTTACGTGCACCTTTACTGTGCAAAATCCTTTTGTTTGACAGGCTATGACTGTAGTGCACATTTACATTGTGACAATATACACTCATTACTGCACTAACACAGACTGATAAAGCTTTATTGGGTTTGATCACTGAATTTATAGTTTTATCTAATACCGATAAAGCTTGAGGAGAGATCGAGCATGTACAGCAAAAGCATAAAAAACACCCCCTACGGCCAAAACGCACCTGTTCAAACACGCAGGCAGACACACACACGCTCGGCTGTTAATAAGACTTGTCAGCATCTGATGCTGTGCTCTCCATAACACTGCAGTTCACACAGTTCATACGTGAGGGACAGGATCGAAAAAAGACAAACACAGAGGGGCGTCCCTCATCTGCTACTTAAAGTGAAGGAGTGTTGACATTAATGCCTTTTATCTTGTGTATATCAACACACTCGGGACCCATATAACATACAGTTACAATAATGTGCTGATTGCACATCACTTTACAGACTGGATCAGGTTTGTTAGGCTCACGTAGGCAGACTTTAGATTTTCAACATTTTTAGGACATACATGCCATACGAGAAATGTAGGCCTATACCACAAATACATGAAATATAACGTATATTTGGGATATATAAGTAGATAAACAGAAATATGATATCTGTAATATGACAATCTCTAATATGATATATATATATATATATATATGTTAATATATTTTATCAACAAATATTTACACAACAATTTAAGTGTAAATTATAAACATGAATATTTCTGAACTTCATGCATTTATGAAATATAACTCATGTATCCCAAATATAAGTAAATAAATGCAAATATGAGATAGATAGATAGATAGATAGATAGATAGATAGATAGATAGATAGATAGATAGATAATATAACTTATAATGTTGTAAATATTATATTAAAATTAAATATTAAAAAATAAATATTTAGAATATTAATATTTGAATTTTATGTCATCTTTTATCCAGCAAGGATGCAATAACATTATTAATAAGAAATTAGGTTACCAACAAAAAAGTTAATGTGCTACTAAGTGCTTCAAACTAAATTCTGCACGTTTCAAAGAACTGATGCCAGGACACCCACAAACTTTCCAAAACAGCTTTTCTTTTCACATAGACTGATAAACCCTGTGTGTCCTTACTCACAGAAGTCAATCAGATTTCATCCAGCAATCTTCATCAGACAGTCAGTAAACAGACACTGGGCAGGTGTAGCGGAGTCAACAATCTCACTGTTTTCACCCTAGATAAGTAAAAGCACTATGGTATTTTCCACTTTAAGTGGTCATGCATCTGGGTGATGTTTGCTAGATCTCAAAATCACCATGAAGAGCTTTATCTCAAGCAAACACAAAGCTGAGATCAAATCTCACGCTCAGGCATTTTCACAAAGTAGACCTGACTACAAAGCGGCATCAAAACCGCAAGCACATGTTCTCTATTACAGTTCTTGGATGTGTTAGGTTTGCAATCTCTAAAAGAGTTTTGCCATTTTAATTAGCATAGCAACAATAAACCTGATTTCCCAGAACAGTATTGGCTGAAAAGTGAAAATGCAGTTTTCTGAAGTGCCATTAGGGTGCGCCGCTGAGTCTAGTGCCAGAGGGCCTCTTGGGGTGCTGAGTGCAGCCTTTTCCACATTGACCTCATTACAGAGGACACCTCAATCAAAGCACTATCATTAGCAGGGCTTAAGCTCAGTGCTGTGTTACAGCGTGTGTGTGCATGAGTGACGTGGTTCACGCAGGGAGAGCAGACGGGCTGCATTGCTGGATATGGGACCCGTCTGGCAGGAACAAGCCTCGTCTGTGTCTTGTCAACAGCGGGGTTGGGCTAATTATTTACCTGTGCTGAGATTTCAGACCTCTGACACGGCCAAGTCAAGGACGAGGTGTGGCCGTCCCCGTCCGACCATCCCTCCTCAGGTCATATTAACTCGGAGCGAAGGGTGAGGCTCAGATAAAGCAAACATGCCTGAGGAAAGGCTTTGATGAAGCTGAAACTCACAGATGACTACTCATCCTTCCTAAGTGAGCTCAAGCCAACACTTGCCTACACAACTGAACAACAATGGCACAGATTTGGATTAGGGATATTCAAAACTGCATATTTTCAAATGTACTCCTAAGCCAAGGATAAAGTTGGTTTTGAGTTCATCAGACCCCGATCAGATGCATTTGGGGGCTTTTACATAAAACACATTTTTGTATTGAAAAATAGCTGTATGGAGTTCAACAAAATGCAGAATGCCTTTTTAAATGTAAGACTACTATTAACTTGAAACAGAAAAACAATGCTGAGTATGCTAGCACCACCACTAAAAATATTGAAATTGTTAATAGCTGTATTATTATTAATATTCTTATATGTAATATAAGTTATATGTTTATTATTACTTTAATACAATATAATGTATGATTACTATTATTAATAACATTTATTACCATTATTATTTATTAATACTATAATTATATACTATTATTATTACTACTATTATAACAAAATTTATGAGATATAATGTATATAATGTATGTATGTATGTATGTATGCATGTTTGTGTATATACAGTATATATACACACACACACAATATACAAAATAATAATTTTTACTATTATTATTACCAAAGAAACAACATAAGATATAAAACCAATATATATTAATTTATAATAATAATTTATTTATATTAATTAATTAAATTAAATAATTTATAATAATTTAATCCACACTACATAACTTATGATAGGAAATAAGACAAACAAAATTTCTTAAATGAGCACATAATTTACACAACATTTACTCAATTCACACCTAAAAATAAATAAAGATATTAAAAACTGCACGCATACACTAAACAAAAATTGATGTATAAACTATTTTCACTCAGAAATTGCTTATAAATTCCACAATTAAAAGACAAGTAACATAATGAATTATGAAAATTTAAAGTAGAAAGACTGAAATACTATACTTGTAAAAAGTATTCCAATAATCTTTACTTGCAAATTCTAAAAATACTTTCTTACAGTGTAAAGTTTGTTGACAATCTCAAAACGGCCAAATACTAACTAATCTGTCTGACCAATATATCAGTTTATTAATATGACAAAAGAAAAGAGAAGTTATGAGGTGAAACTCTAACTCTTGTGACCAAGCAGTGGCCTCTGTCCTGCCCTCCTTCATTTACAACAATGGCTTCACTGACCTCCACACAGAAACCCACACCGGTCAGTCTTTAAAATGCCCATCAATCTGTTTCCTGAAAAGAGAGTCCTCTGCTGTCCTAAAGCTCTATTGAAAGCCACCAGGGGGATGGGGATGCTTGAAGACAACAGATGTTTGTTGTGCAAGGTCTTTGAAAATCTGGATTTTTGAGTCAGAAGACAGCAAAACAGAATTTGGGAAGCTAGCAGAAGTGGACAGACAATAGTATGTAGTAACTTCCCACAAAGTCTATGAGTAATGGCCACTAACTAAAACAATACCCTTACATAATGCAAAAAAATAACTCAAAGGGACTTGCAAACAAATAAATAAGGACCACTTTTGGAACAAACAAGTTATATAACATGAACATATTTCAGCAGTCTGCTGGGTCATTCATGCAGAGAGATCTATGACAAAACCACCAAAAGGACACATAAGCAGTCAGTGTGAATCTTATCAGAAGTGACACATTTTCTCACTGTATAATGTAGCGTGGCAACAGCTGCCATCACGTCATGGACAGTGAGGAAAAAAACAAATGTTAACTGCAAAATAATAATAACAAAAAATGCAACTAAAAATACAAGCATGCATGGTTACAACAGCAAAATAAATATAAGCAAGGATAAATCATTTCCCATGTTTTTTGTTGTAGAAGTCAAAAGTCATACATCTGTTAAAGCTCTAAGGTATTTTTTGCTGCAAATTCATCTGTTAACAAAAGAAGACAAGTTGTATGATATACCATGTTTCGAAAGCCATGAAAAATTTTAATTAAATCTTATTAAATTAGAATAAATTAAAATAAAAGTACATTAATAAACATGGATTTGCATTAGAAAAAAACACATGAAAAAGTTCAAAAGTTAAGGGTGAGTATGATTTTTTTTATTATTAATACTTTATTCAGCAAGGATAAATTAAATTAATCAAAAATGTCAGGAAAGGAAAGACTTTTAAATTGTTAATAAAGATATCCATTTCAAATAAATGTGGTAATTTGGAACTTTCTATTGAAGAAAAAATCTTGAAAAAATGTATAAAGGTGATCTTTACACTAATTATTGTTATGCACAAATGTTTTCTACATTGATAACAATGTGCCAAATATTATATTGCATATTAGAATGGGATAATGTCAAAACAGAAAAATAGATTTTCACAATATTACTTTTTACTGTATTTTTGATCAAAGAAATGCAGTTTTGTTGATCATTAGAAACTTTAAAAAACAAAAAAAACAACTTACCAACCTCAAACTTTTAAACAGTAGTCTATTTTTATTATTATTATTTATTTTTACTTTTGCATTATAAAACTTTTAGTATTGCATTGGTTTGGTACTTGAGTTGGCAAACTTGTAAAGAACTACTACTGTAATGTACGTCTCATGCACATACACCCACCTACTCATGTCAACCCTCTGTCACTCTCACCTCCTCCATGACGTGGATCACAGACGGAAGAGGGGAAACGGAGGTGGTGATTGGAAAGGATTAACATCTGGAGAAGAGGCCATAATGGGACACGAGCCACCCAACAACATCTGCTCACATGCTTCAGTACAAGGAAACCTACAATAGCATCCTAATTCTGATCTGAACACTACTCTTTTCTTTGACGGAAAACATTTATTGGGCACCTCGTAATACTGACAGGATGTGTTTGTTCTTCTGGGAATTTCATGGAATGGATATGTTTATCTGAAAATCATCTGTTGCCTTTGCGTTTACTTCCAGATAAGTAAAGGTTTTAAGAATGAAAGGGTATTCATCTTCAAAAAAAAACATCTCAGGAGAAGGGCGATTCTCCAGACATCTCTGGGGTTCAGGAACAAAGCTCCTTCAAAGGACAGCCATCAGGGTGACGAAAAGGTGGAAAATGCCGTCTGCCAGAGGGAGAATAGCTGGGTCCTCCCTGCCCTCCCACCAAAATACTAGAGCAGCTCACAGTGTGAGATCTTTTCAGACCCCAATGCACAGTTGGATAGAACATGTAGAAACCATGGGGTCAACCATGTCCCTTCCCCCTTCTCACTTTTTTCCATTAAGGGACTAAAGCTTTCAAACACTGACTCAAACATTGCCACTGATAATTAATGCCATAGTATTAGTTCAGTCATGACAACTCTTAGGATAGATTGTAAAATTGTTATTAATGAAAATAGAATGTGCATATTTTTGGTTGTGGCAGACTAGATCTGCTGCGCTGCTGCTGCAAAACAAGTAGACTTGCTTCTGCTAAATGCTCGTATCATAAAATTAAAAGGAAACATGCTGCTGCTGCTATAGAAAGTAAGACACCCACACAGTAGATCTAGACAGGTGGTGCTGGGCTAAGATAAGTAGGACACTGTCCCAAGAGCAGTATAATTCATATTTTAAAATAAAATAAAATAAAATAAAGTTCAAGTTTGTGGCTGGCAAGCCATTTTATGATTTGAACGAAATCTCTTCATTTATTTGATCAAAAATACAGTAAAATCAGAACTATTGTGAAATATTAATGCAATTTCATAACTCCCATTTGAATATATTTTAAAATGTAATTTATTCCTGAGATGACAACGCTGACAGCTTCAGAAATCATTAAATATGTGGATTTGGTGCTGTAAAAACATTCCATATCATTATACTGTAAATGTTAAAAACTGTTCTTTCATAAACAGAAACGTCAAAAGAACTGCATTTATTTGAAATAGAAATCTTTTGGAACATTATAAATGTCTTTACTGTCATCTTTTGATCAATTTAATGCAATACTTTCTGAATAAATGTATTAATTTCTTTCAAAAACATTCTGACTGACCCCAAACTTTTGAACAGTAGTGTACATAAGAATAATAGATGCATTTAGAATAATAGAATAATAGATGCACCTCCCTGACAGTTCACAATGCCTTTGATTATGAGCCAAATGGTAAAAGGAAGTTTCCCTTCAATACCAGCATTTCCTTTTACCTTAAACTATCAGTTCCACTTTTAGCAGAATATTTAGGCATTTCAGTGAGTGCAAGAAGCTTTTAATCAAGTGGAAATGAGGCGGCCCAAGAGCAAGCGCTTTGTCAATATTGCTCCATCACCTGTGCTGGTCCCACAGGACCCACATGTCTGCACGAGACTACAGCGTGTAACCTTTATTTATCCAGACCCTCACTTTGTTCAAACTTAACAGCATGAAGTAAGGACATTATGTCTGTCTACTCTTTCATGTCAAGCCATTCCTTTTGTGTCACTCAACAAACCCTTATTTAAATACATTTAAATTTGGTTTAACAGCATCTCGTTTGACATGACCTTGTCGTTTTGTTGTACATCTACCATCATAATTTGGGCTCATTTAACGGTTCTGCTTAAAAAAAAAAAAAAAATGTGTGTCCTTGATTTTGTTACTACTTAAAATGCCACAGGAAAGAAATTGTAAACTATAAGCTTGGTCTTAAACCTTAAAGACAGAAAAAAATGTTTTTTTTGCACATGAGGAATTAAGGGAGCAGCTACTGATGTGTTAAGACATGACTTTACATAAGCTGACACCAGCAGAATTGGCAAGAGTTAAAGTTTGGCTCATCAGTTTATCAGACTGATTTTTCCCTTTGATTCATAAAAAAACAAGTCACTGTATTTTAGCCAGCTTAATTTTTGTCTGAACGAAAAAAAAGAAAAGAAAAAAAAACATGTTTATGCCTAAAAATGCAGACTGGCAGAGGTAGGATACTATTGCTGAGGGGCAGATTCATGTCAGTTTATTGTAGAAATTGCAATGATTTTAGCAGCGATTACACTGAAAAAGTGCAAAGACTCTAAAAGCCCCCTGATAACTCCCTACAGTGCATGTTATTGAGGTTAATGACATAGACACAAGTCAGTGACTCAGAACTTAAATAAATGAGTCACAGCATCATGTCTGATTGATGATCCTTCACTCACTCATGGGAAACTCCTACACGTGTTAATACAACCATGACGAACTCTCAAGTACTTTGCAAGCCCCACAACCATATTTATATTTTTGAGTACAGCTTTCTATGCATTTTATTTAATAGTTCTTACCTTCCCATTTAATTGTCCAAGAAAGAATCTGTCTTGTTTATTTCCTTTTTTAAGTATCACGTAGGTATGTGCCTGCAAAGCTTCCACACCAGTGCTTGTGACCAGAGTTTTCATAGCAGGAGGCCACTGGGTCATTTCAACTGTGGCCCACCGACCATCGCTGCCTAGTAATCCTTGAACAAGACTCAACAGTCATTCGGCCTGAACATCAAAAGCCCCCCTGCTAGGGCGACATTCAAGAGCACTTTTCCACAGGCCTGTCTGTGAAACAGAGCCCTTATTGCACTTCCTTATTTCAACATTCCAATGTGATAAAACAACTTAAATTAGTCTAGATGCTTCTACTTATTCAAAACTGAATTTATGATAAAGCCCTATTGACTGAAATTACTGGGGCTTTGTATTAAAGAATGGATTTGCTGTTATGATGCAAGACAAAAAAACAAGTCTGAGCTAAAGCTCTAGATTGTTAAATAGTGTGCCAAAACCTATTGAGCTGCCTTTTATAACAGTATCAATATTACTCTGTACAATTATACGGTACAATTATGCTTATGATCATAATCAAGCATTATGAGCATGATTGATGTACCTCTGCACTTATGGTAAAAATAAATCATAATTGCATGTACCTTTAATACAGAAGGCAATACCAAGATGCATTGTAAAATATTAATAATAATAATAATAATATTCATTAAAAAGCAGTAGATCCAGCAGTGCATATCTAAAAAGACAAAAAAAAAACTGACAGGATGTCCTAAAACGAGAAGTGTAAGCGGACATTTTAGAAAAATAAAAGAGGGATTAGCCAAACTCACTGCCCTGTCCTGTGGTCACATGACCCTGAACTTCAGCTGTCTGTTAGCCCACAGGCTGACTCACATTCCCTGGAGAAACAGCCTGAGTAAACCAACCTTCCCTCAGGACACAAGAAATGCTTTCCCTCCCCCATACTTCCCTGTATCCGACGCGTGCTGGAGGCATTCGAGAGCTTTTTCCCAGATATGAGGGTTAATGTGCTTACTCATCAGAGAAAGAGTGAAAAAACCAGAGAGATGGAGTTTTGAAGAACACCCATTATTCTGACCATTAACACACAATGTGAGCCTTGATGTGTCTGGAGGGGAAAGAGCTTATGAGAATAGAATTAATGAGCACGATCAGAGAGGCGCTTTGAAACACCGCTCTCCCAATGAGTGCTGAGCAAACAGACAAAGAGGAAATCTGGAGGGCCCACGTACAGTCTGCTAACCTGATGTGACAGGCAGACATCTCTAACCGCTTAAAAGAGGCTAGACAGAGGAAGCTACTCCTAGAGAGACGGAAAGAAAAATTCTAGCAAAGAAGATCCTCAAACATCCACTGCCTCTGCCCTTCCTCTCTCTCTTCTCATTCAACCCCAAAGGCCCCCTGAAGAGAATACATTCCAACTTAATTATCCCACTGGAACAAAAGAGCCATGCCAAACAAAAAAAGGGAGAGAAAGTGCGAGAAAACGAACAAGAGTTCAAATCATATTGAAGCTAGGCATTATTTACAGACCAAAGAGCCAAAAAAGGAAAGGGCCGACATGAGAACGCATCAAAGCTTCCTGTTTAGAAACATTCCCTGATTCGTAATAATTCATGTTTTGCAGTAAACAAACTGTTTTCTTGTTTGGCAGCAGACAAAATTGTACAAATTAACATACAAAAAGAAAAAGAAACTTTAGTTTGATGATCTCAGTAAAGAAAAAAATCTTGTAAGACTTCCTAGTTCCTTAGTTTTACTATGCCTCTAAAGCTAAAACAATACCATCTGGTAGATCGCTACCAGCAGATAGATAAAAAGAAAATATCAAGCTCTTCCTGTTCGTAGGTTTAGAAAAACTGATTTCCCAGGCTATTTGGCTTGGCATTCGCCAGCAGGCCACTCCTACAGTCAAGCGTGACTATAAAAACTGTGTGTTCAAATTCTTCAATGTGTGGGCCTTAGGCTAAGCTGTTGAAAATTTTGTGGTGTTCTCTTAAGATGAAAAGCACTACTTAAAATAAGTGCTTGAATTTAATTGCTTACAGTTTTCAGCAATTAAAATCTTAAGAACAATTACTTCATTCAGCTTTATTCAATGAATGTTCAAGGAGTGCAAAATATTAACTGAAAAGGAACGTGTGTCAAGATAAAGTTTGAAAGCCATGTGGTTGCTAGGGTGTTGCTAGGTGGTTGCTATGGTGTTACTGAGTAACTTTTAAGGTGTTCCAAGTTGCTAGACAGTTGCTAGGGTGTTCTTGGTGGTTGCTAGAGCATTGCAAAGTGGATTCTAAAAAAAAATTCTCTAATTGTTGCCAAGCAATAGCTGGGTGGTTGCTACGGAGTTGCCAAGGTTTTCAAATAGGTTCTTAGGAAGTTGATAATGTGTTGCTAAGTGGTTTCTAAGGTGTTTTATAGCTAGGGAACTGCAAGTCTTTGAGAGAAATTTAAAAGCCATGTAGTTACTAGAATGTTGCTAGGTGGTTGCTAAGGTGTTACTGAGTGATCTTTAAGGTATTCCAAGTTGCTAGACAGGGAACTGCAAGTAAGAGAGAAATTTGAAAGCCATGTGGTAGCTAGATGATTGATAGGTGTTCTGAGTGGTTGCTTAGGTGTTGCTAAGCAATCTTTAAGTGTTCCAAGTGACTAGACAGTCGCTAGAGTGTTGTGGGTGGTTGCTAGGGCATTATTAAACTGTTGCTAAAATGTTTTTTCCAAGCAGTGACTGGATCGTTGCTAGGGAATTGCTAATGTTTCCAAAGTGGCTCTTAGAATGTTGCTAGGGTGTTGCTAAATGATTTCTATGGCATTTCAAGAAGTTGCTAGGGATATTACAACTAGTTTAGAGAACGTTTGAAAGTTATGTGTTTGCTAGATGATTGACAGGTGTTGCTAAGCAATTTCTAAAGTCCTAGTACTTGCCATGCAGTCACTGCTGATTGCTAAGGAGCTGCTAAAATGTCTTCCTAGTAGTTGCCAAGCAGTGACTGGGTGGTTGCTAGGGAGTTGCTAAGGATTTAATAGTGCTTCTTATGAAGTTGATAAGGTGTTACTAAGTTGTTTCTATTCTATTTCAAAACTTTGCTAAGGATATCGCAAGTGGTTGAAAGCCAGGTGGTTGCTAGGGTGTTGCTAGGTGTCCTGAGTGATTTCTAATGTATTTCTAGATGTACTGGGTGGTTGCTAGGGTGTTGCTAAGTGGTTTATAATGTTTCTCATGATGTTCCTAGGGAACTGCAAGTGGTTGAGACAGACAGACAGACAGACAGACTGATGGATAATTAGAAATAGATATGAGACTGGATTTAATTTAAAAAGACAACATGGGACAGGTTGAAGGACAGTGCCAAGCTTGGTGGATGCAGCAGGTTTTCTCATTTTAAAGCACACAAAAGTGACTTAATGGGATTCAACCTGATCACGCATCCTGACTGTGAGCATGCTTTAGAGAGTCAGTCTGGTGCTGAGGTAAGAGAGGGACTCATTGTCCACCGCCACATTCCTGACGTTGTCTGCGCTTTACTAAGGAGACCCTGTGGGGTGGGCAGTGGCCTCTCACGCTGACCTTTGCTGGAGCTTCAGCCACTATACTCAGCAGCATTTAAGAGCAGTGGTGGGGAGCAGAGATGAATCAGCAGGAAGATAAAGGGAGTTGTTCAACATGAGAATGGACAGAAATCAGGCCTCTGTATGACAGGCCCCCCACAGCAAAGGGGATTTATCAAAGGTAATGGGTAGCTGGCTTTCTCTCTCTCTCTACCTCTTTGTGTCCTTCTTTTCAAACAATGCATCTTTCATAAAGGGATAAATAAAACAAAAGCAACAACCGCAGGGTACACAAGAGACAATTTGTAACAGGGACTTTAGAAGACATAATTTAATTAGGGCACAAAGCAACAGGAAAATGCTTAAACACTCTCACCGCAGTTCAGACAGGCCAGTCACTTAGATGTTTACAACAACAAAACATTTCTGAATAGGTTTATTTTTTTACAGATAATGACAGACACACCAGTGTACAAAGTACAAATGAAGATAAATATGAAATGTATAGGTGTGCAAGGGATTTGGGGATTTTTTTCTCTTCTGTGTGTTTTAGCTTGCTGTTCCTCTTGGCTTTCATTCTAAAATGTTTTTGCATTGTCTTAATGCTTTGTTCCGTTAACCGATGCTGATTGATGCGCACTCCCTGTTTAATCATTACTTCTAGAGTATTTATACCCATTTATTTGCTTCTTTTTACTCTCAGATCACTCTCAGAGCAAATACCCTTTTTTCCCAACATATCATAAGATTTGTAACCTCTCAATGTTATATACTTGCTCTGAAATGGCTTATAATTTTTGTTTCTTTTTTCCCAGTCAGAGAATACTCAGAATAGCCACTATTACCAATTAGAAATTCAAAATGCAAAAAGTAAAGATTTTTTTATATGGATCATTTATCAATAATATTTACCAACTTTAACTAAATAACTAAACTAAATAATATGTGAAAATGTCTTTAGAAAATCTAAAGACTCAATTCACAGAATCAGAGTTTTGAATCAGTTTTGAACTGACTCACTGAAATTATTCCAATGCCATCTTTGTTACTAAAGTTTAATAAAGTAGATACACAAATAAAACATCTAAAAGCTGTAAAACATCTAAAAACTATGCAGCATATTAAAATTCTCAAGTGGATTTTTAAATAATTTTGGTTTTATGCTTGCAGCTAATGGAAAATGACATAAAAAATGTTTAAAAGTAGCATGAAATACAATGTGATCTAAGGTCACAGAATGCGGGATCATTGAGATTTGTGTAATCTAGAAATATACAAAGCTTACTTCTTCCCAAGCATGTTTCCCACACAAATTGCATTTACTCCAACTTGTAAACAAATTACACTTTTGCTCAAGATTGTTTCTGCTTTGGAGGTTTGCTTATGGTTATTCCTAAAAACTGTGGAAAAACATAAACCCAATAAAAATCTGAAAAGCATCCCAAAAACAGAGCATTGCTCACTTTGAAGCGCTATCCTGTGACAGAAACAAGAAAAGCTGTCAGCTCCAAATCCAATTTGATTATTTTCCTTCACAAGTCTTGGTGACGCCTGAGGTATACAACATTAGCTAATGGGGAAAGTTGCCTCTAGGTAGTGAAATCATGGCCATCGAGACATTTTGGCTGCTGCTAGCATGTGGTTGAGAAGTCAGCTAAATAAGTTCCTCAGTAACTGTCCAAAAGTCTGTTTAGCAAAGATCAGGTGTATTGAATGACATTGTGTAACTGAATAGCGCTGTAAGAGCAGGCAGACTGGTGAACAGAATGCATGGCAGGAATGCGGGCAGATACCGCTGTTGGGTTGAGGGGAGCTACACCTGACAGGATCACAGTTTAAGAGTCTCTCATTTCCCTACACTGTCAGGTCAACACGTATCTTCCTGCGCTCCTAGAGAAAGTCCCACCACAAATCTGCAAAAATACAAGACTCCTCTGACTTTAACGAGGAATAATTTGTTGCAGCTATGCTTCTAACCTCATTGTGAATGATTCATCTGAACTCCTGGAAGATGGCCAGTGCCCGCTCACATCCATTGAGATGTTCCTACTGTGGCTCCTGGCAGCCCAGACACATTTCACAGAGTTCTGGCTGGCAGACGTAAAGTCCATGTATTTTGAAGGAGTAATCCCTAACATTTGCCATCTCGTAAAAGAATGTATCAAATCAGATTAAACAGATCCTGACAAGACTCTGGTAACAAAACAAATGCACAAACAATGTTTTTTATGCCAATTACGGTGCCCAGACTGAGACTTAAAATGTCTCAAGCAGCGTTCTTTGTTCATTCAGATTATTTGCTTTCTCTTGACCAGAGGTTTCACATAATCATGAATTAATGTGAAACTTAATTCAGTCTGAGGGTCAGGACTTAAATTAATCTTTTACATAATGTCCTAGAAACAGGTACTCACGCCATGGATTTTCAGTGAGGTTACTGAGTTCACATCTATTCCACAATACTTAAAGCGTCTTAAAGGCTCCTAAGCTTATGCTTTCATAATGATTAAAAGTCATTAATGTCACAGCATAAGCAGTTTTTAAGTATTTGATTATTGAACCGACACAGTAAGGCATCCATTAGACAATGTCTTTAAAAACATATTTATTTTTTTAACCCCATTGGCAAGTTTATGCTTAAAACAGTAGAAAACTATTTGCTAATGGAGTAAGATAGATGATATTTTCCAGTAAAATGAGTTTTCAGAAAAAAAAAAAAAAAAAAAGATGGTTTAAGGACATTTATAAGTTTTCTGGGTTCAGTACAGTAAAATTTTCAAAAAGTCAAAATTATGTTTTGTGGTGTAGCACAAATGCTATTATATTCCTTTAATTAGTGATTTTACCTCTTTTTTTTTTTTACAGTGAATCAAACAATGGAAAAAAAGCATAAATGTATATTTTACCTACTTGGTTTTTGTTTTGTTTTGTCCACAATCAGAGAATGCTTTTGGAGGACATGAAAGTGCAATAATAACATAAAAATGCAGAGGGTAGTACAAACTATGCCAAATTTCAAGACTGAGCATAGGATGTTGATCAAAGATTTAAGCATGTGGTGACATGCTTTTTTTGCTCTGCTCTATGAACATGCTGCCTGTTAATATATAAAAAATACCCAAGAAAATTAGAGGCAACATCAGTTCCAAGACATGAATCAAAGATATTAAAGCTCTCTTTCAAAGCCTAGTAAACTGCCTTGCAACCTACTGTCTACTGAAATTGAACCTATTGCAATGCATTGTGGGATAGCATTCTCCAGGAAGGATACATATGGTATTTTAGAAGGCAGTATAATGATCTAGCAGTGCAGCACCTATATTATCATTGAGAAACTGCAAAAGGAAATGCATATTTGTTACATGGGAATGAAAAATGTGTGTTTGGTGCAGGACAGATTATCTCTTGAGCTTTTTATCTGAGTGGAGCTCAGCTGATCCTCTAAGGAGACGCAAACAAACCTGCTATTGTCACTTTCAGAGGGCTGCACTTAATACATCTAATCCCTGGCACCTGACAAGGTGAGGCCACACAGCAATGCCGCCACAGAATTCTACTGACAAGAGGAAAGATTTTAAGCTTTTGTTTCAATGGTAAACATCATTTGAACCGGGTTTAATAAGTCTTTAACATGAATGTACCTGAACACAAACCAATGTCTTCAAAGCACCAGCAGCACATGCTCTGTGACTGAAACCAGTGAGTCAAATTAATGACTCTTATGAACTGGTTCTTTCTAATGAATCTGTAAAAAAAGACTCACAAATCAGCTTCTCAAGTCAGTTCACTTAAAGGGATAGTTCACCCAAAAGTGAAAAATTCTTTTTTTTTTTCTGTTGAGCACAAAAGAAGATATTTTGAAGAATGTGGATAACCAAACAGTTGATGGTAGCCACTGACTTGCATAGTATTGAAAAAAGTACTTTGGAAGTCCATGGCTTCCGTCAACATGGTTACCCACGTTTTTAAAATATCTTCCTTTGTGTTGAAATGCACACAGGTTTGGAACAACTTGAGGGTGAGTAAATGATGACAGAATTTTCATTTTTGGGTGAGCTATCCCTTAAATCACCAAACTCCATCTAAATTAAGAAAGAACTTCTACTGTTTTAGGCTTATGAGATGTCACTTTAGCTTAGACTTTGGCTTTCTTGGCAAAAACTCTCATAGATCAAGCAAAAATCTCAAACCTAAAACGGTCTTCTAAACCCAATGAACCTGTAAAACATGGAATCTGTTGCTGTTTCTTGGTGTTTCTTCATTTTAAGATCTCTAGAGTGTGTCAGTGCCTGTTCACATTCCTGTAAGTAGTCATATCTAATGAAATAGGGGCCCACAGCTTCACTTTTCTGTGGGCATCCACTGACACACGAACCAGACATCCAGCATTCTTGGCATTCCCTTGTCAATCAGTGAGTAAAACTGATTTGACTTTTATCATCACAACATTGTAATGATAGAGGCAAACATTAACAACCCCTGAGGCATATTGCAAAGCAATTAACTTTCTCCATATGGTGACGGAGAACATAACATAACTTGTGATATAGGATGAATAACAAATTGTTACTCCATAAACAAATTGTTTACTCCATCCACTAGTGATCTAAATGATGTGATCTGGAAAAGGTATGCAGCTAACATTTTTGTGCTTTAGTCAGTAGCATTACCACAAATTTGGGACACAGCCCAAAGTGTCTTAAATGTCAGATCCTCCATTTTGATTTATGATCAAAACAGAAATAAAAAAGGCTAATGCCCAATATAACTAATTTCCATGCAATATACTGTAAATAAGGTAAGGTGTCTTCACTACAGAGAAGGTGGTAAACATAGAAAACAGACATTTTTAGACTGAGCAATTGCTCTTATTTAGGGTGGTCTCTAAGTTGTGAAGAAAATGCTGTATCCATAATCATGATTCTGAGTCGTTTAATCTTCACACCTTTGGTGTGAGCAAAATCTGACTCTTAACTTACTTACTTAGAGGGTCTCAAAGCCACAGTGTGAGAACTCCCATGTAATGACAAGCTTTTAGTTAGAGGCACAGCATACAAATTATAAAACTCTCTTTGTTGTTTATTATCAGAGACGAAGAAGTTTAGTCTTTAAATGATCACTGTCTGTAATTTTTACTTCCAATTATCAGGCCGACAACCTCAAATAAGGCCAAACCTATTTATTAACAATTTAGATAAGGTCCAACTGTTTATATGCTAATCTATTTTGAATACAGAGACTATGGCCCTGTTTATATTTGGTATTAACATCAGTCTCCAGTGATCCCCTTACAAGCAGTCAGACAGTCAACGAATGTGTAACTACAATTATCACTTACTATGTCAATGTCACTTTATGTTGATATAGTACAAATTATTTGTCTATTGCCGGAGTATTCAACATTTTTGATGTGAAGGACCACCTAATATGATCTGATGGACCAACATTCATGATCCAATTTTACTGTGTGAGAAAAAGAGTGATATTAAACAAAACAGTTTAAATATTGAATAATTAGCATTTTTACCTAAGTTTTAAAACAATAGCTGTCAATAGAACAAAATAAATCACAATTAATCTTAAATTCCAAATTATGGTTCAATATTACTTTTCAGTTTATGATTTTATTTTAACTTTTTTTCTAAAATTTTCCATGAACCCCCTAGAAAACAGTTTGAAAACCCCTGATCGATCGAAGTTACAAATTCATCCTCTTGATGTTGTTAAAAGAAAGAAAAAACATGACAAACTTCACGATAATTATTTCTATTAATATAGATTACCTTTGAAAACTGTATGATTTCTTTAAAGAAATGTATACTTTTATTCAGCAAGAATAGATTGTTACAAAAAAAAAAAAAATTAAATAAATGCTGGTCTTTAAAATTTTTTACTTATCAAAAATTGTAACAAACAAACATAATTAAGTAACACTTCTTGAGCACCAAAATCAGCATATTAATGATTTCTGAAGGATCATGTGACACTGAAGACTGGAATAATGACAGCTGAAAATTCAGCTTTGCATCACAGGAATAAATTACATTGCAATATACATTAAAACATAAAACAATTATTTGAAATTAGAATAATATTTCACAATATTACTGTTTTTACTGTATTTTTGGTCAAATAAATGCAGCCTTGGTCAACATAAGAGACATCTTTCAAAACATTCCATAAATTTTACTAACTTACATGCAGCATGTCAAGTCATCTTTATTTATATAGCACTTTATACAACAGATATCGTTTCAAAGCAGCTTCACGGTATTAATGTCTAGCTTCACATGTCCAAGCAAGTATCACTCTTAGTCTACTTCTGACACTGTATCTTGCATGAATAATGGTGAAATAAAAACTCCAAAATTCTGTTGTGGTCTAAGCATTGTATTCTGATTCTGCTCCCTGTTCATTGCCAGCATCATGAATCACCAGCAAAGATGTAGATAGCGTTTTCCAGAGCTGTTGGAACAGGGATCTGTTAAAAGAATACTGTGTGGGCCTGGTATATACACATGCTTGAATGAAAATGACTCAACTAACTCTGGTTATCATCTTAGGCACAAAACAGCTTTGCTCACTGATACAAAAAAAAGAGTGTAACGAAAAGTGGTGCTTGGCACACAGAGCTAATCAAATGAGCTCGAAAAACACAAAACAGATTCCCAGCCATGTCAAAACACACATCGACATAATCCCACCTATGCTTTATGGTGTCTTCATGGAAAACCCCAGATATTATAAAACATATTCTTTGAAAGTAGGACTCAAAGCTAGCATGAAATTCCACGGCATGGGGAACGAAGCGGTCCTGGCTTCAAAATGAATCCCTGTTGTTTGGTGACTGACTGTTAAAGAAAGCCAATACTTAAGGATTAACGGACCAACTGTGACCTTTTTTCCTTGTTTGTAAGAATGACTAAGAGAAGTCTAAGTTTTGCTGATAAAAAAAGACCTACGAAGCCAACGTATCTCTATATGCTCATATGTAACCATAACCTACCCTTCTTAAATTGACATGGTAATCCTGTGTAATGAAGTAAGAAATTATCTAAGGGGTGACGTCTTGCCTCAAGCAACATCAGAAGCTTTAGATTCAACAGGACCACTGAGCATGACAAAGGGACCCTTCATCAGTCGAGCCGTGCCTGTCCTGCAATTAGCAGCAGGCAGACTGAAAAGAGACCGCCGGTCGCATTGTATTCCGTGAGACGATTTCCAAAGAGGGTCTAAGATTTCCAGCCACTCGACTGAAGATAAAAAAGGGCAAAGGAATGATAATCTGAGGAGAAAATCTCTCTGAGAACTGTGGTGACACTTGCCTCAGGAGAGTACGCATTAACTCAATGTGTTTTGTGGACAGTAAATTTACCCCAACAATAAGAGACATGAGACTCATAGGCAATGACTCTAAATTCTAAAGTCCTCCTAAGCAAGATAAAATCATGACATCAGTCAGCACCAGGTACCAATGTGGACCTGACCCAACTAGTCTCTATTCTTACAGGCCTAAACTCAGACTGACCTGGATTCCAGTGGAGATACACAAGTATTACTGTTCACTGTCTCTGAAATTGGTAAGACAGATCATGCAAGGCTATGTTTATTTAATCAAAAACACTTTAATATTGTGAAATAGTCTATTTAAATATGATGAAATATTTAAATGTGATGAAAGGCTAGATTTTCAGCAGCAATTACTCCAGTCTTCAGTGTCATCTGACCCTTCAGAAATCACTCCAATATGCTAATATTCAGATCAGGACTAAATAAACAATAACACGCATTTTGAATGATCCCCCTTATTTTGGTAAAATAATTAACATTTTGCAGATTCTGAAAGGGGGATGTAAACTTTTGACCTCAATTGTAGGCCTATGTTCCTTTTTTGCAAGAAAACACTGTTCTGAATATGGATCTTTAAATTCACATTGTAATATGAACAATCAGTAACATTAAACAACACAGTACCATCATGTTTGGATATTTCAAGTTTCATATGAAAAACATTCAACTTTTAGTTCAGAGAGTAAATGAGATGCTAATTTAATAACTACAAGAATTCTCAGAAGTCATTCAGTCACAAATTGAGCTACACATTATATTTCTTAGTGCATGCAATCTGCAAAAATAATGCAAAAGGCAAGATGTGTCTGTTTGTTTATCTTTCACATTCAATTCAGGCAGAAAACTCATATCTCATCTAAAACAATTACATTTGACATGGAACACTAGAATCAGGAAACACTGTAAAAAAAATAGTTTACAACTGTGTCCTGTCCACATCAGTGAACGAATGCAGATGTTTAAGAAACGTTAACCGATCCGAACATCTTGAAAATGATTCAGTTCTCATTCCTAAACTTTGGAGCTCATCAGTAACTCAAAGCAGTTCTTTAATACAGTCTGTACAAATAAATCAGCAAATCCAAAGAAACAGTATTGTGCCCATGGTCTCACTTTACACAGCATTTTAGTTCATAAAAGGGATAGCAAAAAAATTAAGGACAAAATCGATGTCAGTGGCATAAAATTCCACAGGGAAAAACAGTGCCAAAGATTGTATAACACTTCAATGGAGTAGAAAAAAACTAAAGCTATTTCTCCATCTTTGGAGGCTATGGCTTATAAGCAGTGGATTTGGGGCAATGGAAAATATTCAACTATCATGCAACCTGTTATCGGAACTGTAATTTTCAAGCATGCAGAAATGTAGCCAGGGTAACTGGTGTATAAAGGCATTATAAACCTGAAGCACTTGAATGAACTCCACCAAGTTCCTGTACAGCAAAGCAGCTTGGGAAATTTCAGCCAAAAACCCTGTAACAAGAGTGTCAACTGTTGACTCATCCAGAATGATGGCCCTCCCTCGCTTGTTGTGTGGATAACTCTATAGCTTTGTAAAGGAATGGACTGGCGAATCCTTCATTGCTCTCTTAACGTTCTAACTACCCCACAATTGGCTTAATTCCCTTCCCTTTTTGTGAATGTCTCAAAAGCATGGCACTGTGCCATCTGGCCTACATTACAGAGAAGAATAGCGGACTTCCTTCACGGTTTCATTTCCAGCTCAGTGAAAGAACAGTTGCGGTCTCTGAGCATGCTGAGCAAAGTGATGCTTTGGCTTTTGTGCTGATACAAGCCCATGCAATTAACAAAAAAGCTCCAAAGTGAAAACTACTTAGAACTTCTAGCCCCTGAAGTCTGTTTGTATTTAGCAAATTAGATGCATCCTCCTTATGCATCTCAATAAACTGATTTGGCATCCATGGAGATACTTAAAGGGATAGTTCAACCAAAAAGTAAATTGGCTTTTGTTCTGCAGAACACAAAAGGACGCATGAATACCATTTTCCATACTCTTCTCTTTGCATTTACAGTGGTGATTGAAGCCGTCATAAAATTACAATATAAAAGTCTTGTGAGGTCATACAACATATACACTACTGTTTAAAGTTTTGGGGTCTGTAAGATTTTTTGGCAATAAATTTATACTTTTATTCAACAAGGATGCATTAAACTGATCAAAGGTCATTTATGATGTTACAAAAAAAAATCTATGTACAAAATGTATCAAATGTATGTAATAATTTAGATGTATATAATTATTTAAGCTAATACTCGTTTCATTGACTTATTCATTGTTTCGTTATTTATTATATATATTTTTTTTATATTATTTTTCCATTGTTGTTTAGTCTTCTGACTGTGTGTTTCACAGGCTGTTTGTATTCACGAATGAGAGATAAGAGGCTATGTTTATGGGAATTCAGGGTTTATGGGATGTTGTTGTGAAGCAGTTTGGCACTGTATAACACTACTTGTTGGATTTGTGCAACAAGTCTGAGCACTGAAACATATGCAACTAAGATTATTCAATAAACTCTTCTGTTCCCATGCATGTAAAGGAAAGACCAGCGTTATCTTCAGAATTTTATCCTGTTGGTTTACACAGAAAAAAAACACCATACACGTCTGGAACGACATAAGAATTTTAATTTTTTTGGTGAACTATCCTTTTAACTCCCTCAAGTCTTCAAATAAAGCAACTTCCTTTCAACCTAAACATACATCCAAGTAAAACCCACACACCCCTGACTCACCACTCCTGAAATCAGAGAAGGGGAGGAAATGGTCACGGGACAATATTTGCTCTATCCCAGCATGCCTTAACACGCCTCTAGCTGTCAAGTCAAAGAAGAGAGCCGCACTAGCAGTGAGAACTGAGAGGATCCTTTAATGCCATTTCATGTGACCTCCTATAGAAAAAGGTGTTGCTATAGAAAACAGGGTTTTTGCACCTGCCTCGAGAGGGCCTTTAGAGTGTTAAGTCTCATTGCATTCATTCCCTGACAACTAAAGAGCATGAATGATACCGTCTCCCATATCTGACCTCAGCCCCCGTTCCCAGAGCTCTCAGGAGAGACAGAATTGGTAAAGGACCTCCGCAAATCTGTGTTTTGTTCTCAAGCCCACTGCTCTCGATGGTAATCTCCCCTGCCCAGGGGACAGACGTCTTTCACACCATTGGGGAGAAATATTTATGTGAGGTGAAACAAGAGAACTGTTCGTGGACACTGCAGTTGGTGAGAGAATGAATGAAAGGTGGGAATTCCAAACATCATCTTTCAAAAGCTACATCAAGGAGTGAACCGCATTAAAAACCTATTTATTAAAAGCAGAGAATCTACAAAAAGAAAAGAAAAACCCATATCAAGAACATATGGAGCAGCAATATACGCTGAATTGCTCGGAGCGACTGAAGGTATCAGTTCACTGGCCTTTGCCCTAATAGTCTTGTGTGGGGTACAGTGGTGGTCATTCAAATCCCACTTTTATTCATGAGAATAAAGGCACTGGTATGGATTTCGTGGGACGTTGTATCTGGTTTCCTGCAGCCCTGCGTTCAGCAGACTGTTACTTGGGACATGTAAACACTTCTTAAGCTGGTGGGAGGATAAAGTGCCAGGTAAGGGGATCTTACTTCTCACACAAGGGCCAAACCACGCTCTGTGCCTGACAAATCTACACCTGGTATGCATTGAAACCATTACCGACTATCTACGCAATCATATTTTATATATCTCCTCCTGGAAAAAATGTAAAAGAAACTGTTAGGTAGGGTTGTGTGATATATGTATGATTCATTCAACATTATTTTGTTGGATAAATAAAATTAACCAATGAATATTTAAATAATTTTAATGCAGTTTCATTTAGCCATTAAATTTCCAAATTATGAGTTCATTAGGACAAAGATATTTTATTGAAAATTTGCTAAATTGGCTCAGTGGAGTTCAATCCATTTTCATTAATCATCTTTTTCAAAAAGTCCATTTCAAACTATTGGTTCATTCAGTTGATCCCAACTACATTTGAAAGTATTTTTCCCTTTTATGTATAACATTTTAAATGTACTTTGCAACAGTGGCTCGTTGGTCAAAAGGCTGAAAAATATTGAGGGTTTTTTTTAAGCGATAATCGCAAAGCCCTAGTGTCAGCAGTATACACTTACATATGAAAATAATAACATGTCTGCATGCCATAAAATTCTCAATAAATCAGTGCTTGCAGGCAAGATAAAACAAGTTCAGCTCTCATCAGCTGCAATTACACATAATAATTGTTATAGAGAACAATTATTCAAAACAGTACTCGTGTGCCAGCTGTCATTTAGAAGACAGAAAATGAATATTTAGTGTATTTAGACACATATAAGAAGAGTGTATAAATTATTTTCAGTTGTCTCTAAGCTTTGTTAATTACCAGTTTAAAAAACTGAAAACTGTAGAATCAGACTCAATTTGACAGTTCTATAAAATGTGAATATGGATTACTGTTACTGTATATATATAAATAACTATATCCATTATACTGTCATATGTTAATCATTTATATAACTATATCCATTATACTGTCATATTTTAATAATTTATACAGCACTTTAAAATATATTTTAAGATTTTTTAATGTTTCTTATGCTCACCTAGGCTGCATTTGATCAAAAATATAGTAAAAACAAACTATTTTAAAATATACATTTTCAGTAGCCATTACCTATCCATTCTTCACTATCACATGACCCTTCAGAAATTATCCTAACAGGCTGATTTGGTTCTTAAGAAATGTATAATTTTTTGTATCAACATTAAAAAAAAATATAATATTTTTGTGGAAACCGTTTTTCCTGGATTCTCTAAAGAATAGAAAGTAAAACAAATAGCATTTATTTTAAATAGATTTTTTTTGTAACAATATAAAAGTTTTAGAATTTAATGCATCTGAATAAGTGTGAATAAGTGCTGAATAACTGTGTTAATTTCTTTAAAAATAAACTAAAATTGTAAATTTTTACATCATTACAAAAGTTACATTAAATAATGGATAAGACATCATTCCTCCTGGCTCACAAGTGACAGGCACAAAAATCTCTCCTGTGCACCTCAGATCCACTGAAGTGCAACTTTACACCGATGACAACAGACAGTAATAAAGATAACATGCAGTTTTCCCCATCCCCACCCGTCTACCCCTCCTTATCAACACAATCTTCTTCCACAGCAGCTGCAAAGGCAAGACACTAACCGTAAAACCCAAATAGGAAGTCAATCTATCATCTATTACACAATGCACCTTACAATAAATGTACACACAGCTCACATGCAATTTCACCAAAAGTCAACTTTTCCTATTTGCTTTTAACGCCTTTAAACCACACGTGCATTTTCGGGGGAATGTGAGATGTGTACAGAACCCATTGGCCTGTCATTTGTCAAATAACGCTATAGAGGTAAACTGCCGCCACAATTACAGGTGAAGGGAGCAAAAAAAGTAAGGGTTTCAACCTGGGCAGGAAGGACTTCAGGAGCACTCAGGGGCCGCTCAGTGGCCTATTAGCCATGATGATAGTAGGTTGCAGGCCATAAAGAGTATTACAAGTCATCCTTTCATGACCCAAGAACTATAATTATGGTTTTCCTATTGGTTTTTGGCACTGAATTGCTGAAGCTCAGTGTGAGAGCAAGAGGTTCAGACACCAAGGACAGACACTACACAAAAAAAATACAAACAACAGCTGCTAGCGCTTACAGCCTCACCCTGAAAAGGAAGAGGACATGCTACAGCAAATTCAGATCAAAGCAAAATATCTAGTGGTATGTACATGTCTGCAAATATCTTCTAGAAATCAATTGTGGTTTAAAACTCAAAAGCTTTGAAGATCACTAAATCAGCACTTAGAATAGACCTAATTGTCTCAGAAAGATATCATTTAGACAGAGCTGCATTTATGGCACTGGACCAAAATGAGAGACCTTTCAGCTTTGACCTCATGAATAACCACAGCGCACACCTGCTTTTATTGAGAGGACACAAATGCACTTGTGGAACAGCTGATAGCTCATTGTGCCAAGCAAACAAAGAGCAAATCCAACTTTGTGACCCAATAAAGTTAAAGAAAACATGTTTAAATGGCGACTCAGCTGACAAAAAAACATGACCAACAGGTCTTTAACCTGCAAGTTTCTTAAAGGAATAGTTCACCAAAAAATTAAATGATGCTTAAAATTTACTCACCCTCAGGCCATCCAAGATGTATTTAAGTTTGTTCCCTCATCATAAGAAATTTGGAGAAATTTAGCATTGCATCACTTGCTCACCAAAGGATCCTCTACAGTGAATGGGTGCCGTCAGAATGAGCATCCAAGCAGCTGATAAAAACGTCACAGTAATCCACAAGTAATGAACTCCAGTCCATCAACTAAAATCTTGTGAAATGAAAAGTTGTGAGTTTGTAAGAAACAAATCCATCATTAAGGCACTGTAGCTGTAAACTGTCGCTTCTAGCCAACAAAAAAAAACAGTCCATAATTCATAATAACACTTCATCCAATGAAAAATCCATCCCCTCTTTTCCTGCATGAACATATTTGCTTAGAACCGTTTTGGACTGATTCTGCTTGTAAACAGTGCTTGATCTGTGCATATTTCTCTCTTGAGTCAGACTAGATTACTTTTTTTACTGGAGAAAGCAATATTATAAATTATAGACTTGTATTTTAGCAAATTTGGTTCTAAATTAAATGTATCAAACAAAATAGTAACTTACATACCTGGTATAAATACTACACTCCTGATCTCATCTGCCCTAGATCTCAGACATTACACATGCTATTAGAATGCACACCCTTTAAACCCCCAAACTATTGTGTGGTAAAGTAAAAATGACAAGCATTAAGGAGAAACATATGTTCTCATTCCTGTCACTGAATGTTAGCAGTACCCTCTGTTCTTGCAGGATTACTGTGAATAGATTACGACACTGTGCTGTAAAACACAGATGTGTCACAGTCAGTTCCCATTCATCAGTGCAGTCCCCACCCTTATAGCTGGCATACTGGAGTATCACATCTCCAAAACATGCATCTATTTAAAGCAAATCTGTGAGACTAGTGATAAGATATGATTTGGCCATTTTGAGTTTATTGGTCGATAACAGATTGTCTAATTAACAAAAAAAAAAAGAGAGCTCATTTTGACCCATCAAATTAATTGCCTTGAACACAACAGTGTCAGGAAACTGTTCCAAACAATAAAGTCCCAGTCTGTATTGCATATGTAGTCTACATAGGTTTCAAATTTTGTGAGGCAAAAAGCCACAGGCAGCACAGCAGGCAAACCTACTACATGAATTTTCAATCTTTGGTATATATTTTTCATGTCAAAGTGTGAGATATGGTTCATTGCATATACTGTAGGTCATTGCTGGGTCATGTTGACTAGATAAACACATTAACCATGAAAAATAACCACATAATTGCTGAATGACGTGGGAGAGGAAGTATATTCTCTGTGCATTCCAAGTATTGAACTATTTTTGTTTACTTTTGGATGAAAAAACTATTTTGTGTTGGGTCACTGTTTGATAAAATTATAAAATTTGATTCTTAATTTGTATGAAGCTGAATTAAAACAAATTGCTAATATCTTCCATGCAACCCTTGAACTATTAATTTATTAATAATGTTGTGAGAACATTGCATAGAGTATGGACTATGAACATTTACATATCCAGAACACATGCAATGGCTAAAGATAGACAAGTTTGGAATGCTTTCATTCAAATTTTAAGAGTGGGAAAAAAAGAAATGAGAGCTATTAGTCTCCTTGACAACTTTGCAAGTCCTCTGCATCAACTGTTACCAGATCACAATGCCTCCAGTTTAATGACATATCCAGACTCTTTGTACTGATGAGGTACATGAGAAGTGCACTCTCTCACTCACTCACTGACCCTCACACACACACACAGTTTAGCCATCTCTTGATCCTAGGGGCTCCCATTCTCACAAAGTGGGTTAAATACAGCCCATTTAGCTCACGGGATAAGGCCGTCTCCACTGCTCTCCTTGAAAAGAAGAGGTGGGTTAAAGAAAAATCCAATTCACATCTCTGCATCAACACTTCTCAGCCAAAGAAACAGGCCCCCACTAGAGTCTGAGTGGGAAAAAAGTCTCCGCTATGAGTGGATCTGTTTATTGACTGGAAAATCCATGGATTTCTGAAACCACAGGAGTTGCTGAACCAGGATAGAATTGAGAACATCCCTCTGCACTTTTAGTTTCTTCTAAAACAATGGTAATGCAAAAGGAAAAATATCCAAGTTGCAGATCACACAAAAAAGTGGATGTTGATTCTTACCGCAAAGCTCCAGAAAAGAAAAAAGCACCATTAAAAGCATGCAAATCTAAAAATAATGACAAAATAATTCATTTCTGGGTGAACTCTTCCTTTAAAAAAGCACTGCCATTCACCTACAAGAATGCTGCCGCTGGCTGAAAGGTCACGCTTCACACATGCATCAAACATACCATCAGTGTTGGGCTAGTTACTCAAAGAATGTAATATATTACTCATTACTAGTTACTCCTTTCAAAAGTAATATTGTTACTTTACTTATTACTTTCTGGCAACAGTAATTAGTTACACTACTAGTTACATTACTATTTCTTCACGCCCCACAGAAGTTTTAACTGTGTATCTTCCACATAAATGTTACTAACAACATATTTCTGCTTCATCATTTGACCAAAATCCACATTGGATCGCAGTCAGAAGTTATTACAATCACTCAATAGTGACTGATAGTGACATTCAAGTAGAAGTGTTGTATTAATCTCATTAATTGTCATGTGTAGCTTGAAGCTAATTGTAATTTCTCCGTTTCCCATATACGATTATATTTCATTATGTATTTTATGAAATCACATAAGTTTGAAAGAAACTGTTTAATTTTCCAAAAAAGATGTTTAATTATAGTAATATAATGTAGCACATGCTGATCAGAGGGATGTAATGCCAGTGTAAAGTAATACACAACAGTGTTCAGATCATCTTTTTTCCTGACAAAAACAATATAATGCAATATTTCTATCTGCTGAATATAAGCTTGTCCATATTCCAAGTTTGCCTGCTGCACTGGGGACATCACATACATGTGTGAGTCGGGAAAATTATGAAAATAAATCTAGGAATTATTTTGATTGTTGGATTTTAAATCAGCGGGGTTGAGGCATCAAAAGTAACTAAGTAACTAAGCTGTTTTATGGATGGTAACTGTAATATTATTACTGAAATCTTATAAGTAATTAGTTACACTACTAGTTACTGCAAAAAGTAATATTATTACAGTAACTAAGTTACAGTAACTAGTTATTGCCCAACACTGCATACCATAGATCATCTGTGTAAAAAGTAAATGAAAACTCAAGGACTTCTAAGTTGTAATGATTAAGTCATGAAAATGAAGGCATTCTGTTCATTTTAAAATATGATTACAATTACTTTAGTGCCTGTGGGTGTTCAAAGGACTCTGTAAAACATGTTTAGGCAGTTAACATAAATCTAGCATCAAAACTTGCATTTAAAGTCATCATGTCATATCATGTTTAATCCACCCTTTTTAACCTCTTCAACAAATTTCCAACAATAAATTATTCCATAATGGAAATGCAACACAAAGTTGAAGCTATTTTCTGAAGGGGATGTAAATGTTATGAGATCATCAATCCAACAAGAAACAGATTAGACATTTATGTAATAAAGTAACTAATTATAAAGGATGAGCAATCAAAGAGATGTCAGAATCACCAAAGTCCAAATATATAATAAAAAGAGAAAAAAATACAAACTAACTTTTCTTTTTCTATTGCCAAAGAATTAACTTGTTTATAGAACTATTGCATAAAATCAATTTCAAATATGCAATCGGGTTTGTTAATCTTAAAAAGTTGGTCTAACTAAAGCACTGCACAGAGAACAGGTCATGGAGGTTATTTGGTCTCCAGGTCTCAGAGCACGGAGAAAGCTTTGTTTTGGGTAAAAGTGTATTGTTACTTGCAACCGCAGAGCTCTCAACAGGACTTTCCTGCCTCCTACCGCTTAGGCATCCATATACAGCAGGTGGCAACCCTTGTTTGCTGTGATTTTTAATGCATAATTTCACTCAACGATTAAAAATCCCAGTTGGGTGTCCTTTTACAGCTGTTCTCCTCCGGCCTGCTGTGCAGCCTCAGGCCACGATCAGTCACAGAGCGACAAAATGATGGCAAGACAAAAGAAAAGTCCACTATGAGGCAAGAAAGCAGTCTGGACTCAGGCAGTCCTATAACACAATATCAGTCTCTTATATAAACTACAGAGCGGCTCTTTCAACTATAAAACTATCAAAAAGACATTGACATGAAGTCACACAGTGAACACTAGATCTCTGTTACCTTTTCAAAATCATTTGGCACATCAAGAATTTACTACTGCCCATAAATCTGTAAATCCAACCAGGCAAACAGACCTTCAAGGTATCTATTATTTGAGAAGAAACACTCAAGTATATTAGTGCCTCAATCAAAACTGCAGACGGCACATACACCCACAAATGGTGTATGCAAGTCCGTTATCCTTCTATAACATAATGACAGCAACAGTGATCTCTGTCAATCAAATATTTATAAAGAGGTTCTCAGTTTCTTAGGCCTGCCCCACATGACAGCTGTACAGACCTTTTCTTAATTAAATGGTCTACAACTGAAGTCAGGGGAGAATGATACACATCGGAAGACACTCCATAACTTCCAAAACTATGGTATAGGCAGATCCCACAAACCACAGCAGAAACTTCCAACAAGTCCAAGCTAATGCTCACAAAATCACTGAGAAAGACACCGGATGGAGGAAAATCTGTAAGCACATTTTGGCCTATAATGTCTCTATCTAATAACATAGCAAAGAGGAAAATTAAACAGACCTCATTTAAACAAAAAATATTTTGATAACATGCACCAGGGAAGAAAACTTTGGAAGATGTGTTTAGATAGATAGATAGATAGATAGATAGATAGATAGATAGATAGATAGATAGATAGATAGATAGTAAATTGGCAAAAAAAAATTAATTGTTGTATTTAAATTTGTTTTAATGAACATTTTTTTAAGTAACATTAAACAAAATATATATTTAAAAAATATACTTTAATTGGGGTGGGGATGGAAAAAAATCCTTATTGTCACCCTATAATAGATAGATAGATAGATAGATAGATAACAAGTAAACTAGAATGAACTTTAAAAAGTCACATTATAGGCTTGTCATTCTGCTGTCTTTGATCAACTACTGCTGTAGAACTACAGAAAATAAAGTCTGTATCTCTCGACTTTCCAAAAAGTCTGTGGTCCAGCTCGCATCCCGTGTGGGTCTGTACTCACCTCTCCTCTGCGATGCAGCCGGTGACAGAGCAATGAACACGCAGCAGAGGAACCGCTCCAGAAACGCGAGACACCTGCAACCATGAACCACAGTTGTTTTTTGTTTTGTCCATCTTTATCATTTACACTCCAAAAAGCTTTTCTGTAAAGTGCATTTCTCACTTATACCTTCTTGCCATTTCAGTTTGTAAAACTGATCTGTTCCGACAGCTACATGTGACCCTGGTTGGAAGGTGGAGGAGTTTCCCGCTTTAGAGTTAGCAGAGCTCTCGCGCCGGTGCAGCAGCTGATGAGAGTGATCCGGGATCCGCACTGATGAAGGAGACGGAGCGGGAGGACAGCGGCGCACGAACAGTTCACCAGGAATCCGCTGGGTCCTAAAGCTCTTCTGGGCGGACGGGACAACCCACCTACCTGCGCTCTCAGCCCCTGTGACGCCACGAGCTTCCATATCAAGTACGGAAGCCCTAACAGATCATGCATTTAATTTTTTTCTTGTTCAGCATTTATTAATATTAGTCAATGTTAATTTAAACTTTATATTATTAAAAGACGTATTTGTTAGCTAATGCACTGTGAAACACAATGAACAATTATCCTCCTGAGACCCGAGAAAAAAGTTTTAGATAAAAAAATTTTTTTTCATGTCTTTACATTGTTTGGAGCATTAAAAAAAAATGTAAAAAATAAAATAAAAAAGATCTTAAATGATATTTCATTCATAAGTTATGCTATGTCCTCTGTAGAGAACATCTGGACTCAATTTCTAAAAAAAAAAAAAAAAAAAAGACATGAGTGAACATGCATAGGCAAAAACAATTGATTTTTTTAAATCACCAATACATTTTTAGTTTTCAGTTGTTGTTTTTTTTACCAAACTTTGTATAAAGATGATTCTCAACTATGTTATAACAGAATGATTTGATATACCATTTTTCTTTCTGCAAAATGTGTGTATAACGGCCATAAATGGGTTTTCTCATTATATAGGCCTACAATGTATCTATAAACTATATCTAATTTGCATATTAATGTGTTTTTGGGGCAACATATAATGAAAAAAAGAAGTGTAATAATGGGAGTAATAATTGACAAGATTTTCATAATATTATATAATATTTCATATAATATTAAAATATAATTTATTACCCTATTCATTTATGTCTCCCAAAATGCGTAATAAACATGCTTTTAATCCCGGTGTCCTCATATGAGGACATGTATGAAATCAACATCCTGTAACAGAAAGTCATATTTTGATTTGAAACCCCATAACATTTTCCTGAGATGTTGATTTATGACACACAGTTTAAAAATTAGACAGATTTAAATGATAATTACAAAATATTTTCATATTTCCATAAGAGTGTCGCTAAATTAATATCAGGCATTTTTGAAGACCAAGGAGAGGGAGTGGTCATGGTGAAACATCCAATCATTTAGTATCTCTATAAAGCCCTGAATGTGCTCTGTACAGGACATCCAGACTTAAAACTGTGGCATGTATAGTCTCAGAGAAATTCACTAAAATATAATGTCCTCATATGAGGTTGCAGGGTCTTAAGAGTAGCAATTTTACTAACATTAACAAAGATTAATTTTGTTTGCATTATTTGCAAACGTGATTTTAACATGGCAAAAGTTTTTTAAATCTCTTTCTTGAGAGCTTTTAGAGATGCTTTTTTCCTGGTCTAGAAGTAAAAAAAATAATAATTATAATAATTGTTTGTACATTAAAAACAGTACATTAACTAAAGTTAACAAATACTACTTTTTGAATACTTTGTGAAAACAAATTGAGTTGTACACTGAGCAAATATGTAATAAAAAAATTATATAAATATATATATGTGTGTGTGTGTGTGTGTGTACATGTATATGTATATTTATTATTGTTAATCATACGGCTTTATCTGGAAGACTCCAGAAACCTGTGTGGGGGAAAAAACTTGATGAATTTCTTTTATGAAGCTAGATGAGAGTTGTTTTTGCAGTCTTTATTTGATAGCACTGCCAGCCTGTTGGCAGACAGATCGTTCACAGTAAATCACTGGCATCACTGTTATTAAATGATAAGTGTGTAATATCTGCGCCAATGTGGCACCTAACAAAAATGCAAAAACAATTACGTCTCTCTCAATCGCCGAACAGATTGCTAATTTTGTTTGCTGACACTAGTGGTGCAAAAGTGAATCGGCATCACCAAAGTGATTTGCTAAAATAATGACAATTTCAAACAAGTTTCCTAAACAATTCCCTGTCAAACATTGGTCACCACGTGGATAGTCCTGCTGCAAACTCACACCAGTGGTTGCGTCAATGTCGCTATATCAGGTTGGTTGAAACAGAGCATTGTTTTGATAACCAACAAAACCTTACCTACAGTTGTCTCTGCATGTTAAACTTGGATAGCATGTTGTATTTTAACAATATGACATCACCTTGTTTGAACCGAGGAAAGTTTTGAACTGCCATTAAGAAAAGGGGTCAACAAAAAAGAAACAAATCTGATCCTGTCTCTGAATGGGAACAATTTCAAATGTGTACAGAGTTCCTCCTATGCTTCCAGCCCTAATTTGTCTCCCAGATGAACTTGTCACCGGCGCTCTTGAGAGAAACATGACCTAGAGTGCAATTTTAACTTGGGGTTACATGGTGTGCTTGTGCAATGCAAAGGATAAGACGAAGTCCATTGTGAGCAGAGTGCTTCTCACACATAAAAGTTAATCACTTCTCAAATATGTCTGTCACTGTCTGGTATGCTGTCAGTTAGAATGAACTCATAAAATCAGAATCCAGATAAGACGTGTCCAATGAGCGCGAGACATCGGATTCTTACGGATTTCAAATGCTCTTTTGTGACCACTTTGGGTAAACATGCTTCTAGACATAGTATGAGATTAAACAAAGATCCTTTTAAGAGTGATCACAAAATATCCGGTTTCTTTCAAGTTGAACTCAGACTGCACATTCTTTACAACAAGTGTGAGGTAAAAGAACCTGTCGCCCAATCAGATTTATGCACCAGTGTGAACTGGGTCAATAAGAGTGCAGCTTTTGTTTTCCTAGTCAGGTCAGCTTTCTTGGGAACAGCGGGTCACCCAGAGAGGAAGAGGAACAGACACACACACACCTTCGGGTTCGGAAACACCCACTGGCACACACATGCATGCATGCATACAGCAGTAAGGCCGCCTCATCAAAGCATCACCAGCATGTTCTCATTATGAGCACTCTGCACCATGGCTAACCTCTCAGTGAGGAGGAGAGGGAGGAGATGGGGAGGATCGCCGAGGAGTCTGATGCTAGATAATTTCAGTCACTGCCTCTGGAGCTAAAGCTGTGATCAGCAGTTTGTGGGCTGCTGTTGAAACACGTTCGCAGCCCTGATAACCTTTGCATTCCTATAAAAACAAAGAATGCATTAAGAACATGACAGAGAAATATATGAGTATGTATATATTAAGGGAAATGCTAAATATTCAGCATTCTATCACCAAATTCATATCTTTCTTCTTCACCAGAACCTACCTTTCTTTTCATTTCTTTCTTAACTTATATAAGACAGAGGCACATTAAACAATAATGATAAAGAGGTTTATGTTTAAACTGGCTTTTTATCATTATAAACTGATTTTTATAGATTATTTACAGTCCCTCTGGTAGAATCAACAGACAAAGACAGACAAACTAAAAAAAGTACTTTAAATAGTAAAAGAACAAAAACAAGTAATGTGTTGTCTTTACATTCTGTGAATTCTAGCAAAAGCAAAAGCATTCTGCACTAATGCTGATTATTATGTTGTTGGTGTTCCCAAGGGCGTAGGTTTGCTTTCGACATTGGTGGGGACATACCCCCCACCCCGGTTATAATTCATATAGCTTACAGATTTTTTTTTTTTGTTTTGTTTTTAATAGTATGTTTAACATCCTCCTGAGACCCAGCTATGGAGTTTTTGCCTCTGTAGTGGACATTATATTTTAGTGAATTTCTCCGAGACCTCATATGTCACAGTTTTAAGTCTGGATGTCCTGTACAGAGCACATTCAGGGCTTATTAGAGATAATAAATGATGGATGTTTCACCATGACCACACCCTCTCCTAGGTCTTTAAAGATGGCTAAATTTAATTTAGTGAAAAAATGTACATCCGTATGGAAATATGATTAAATTTTGTAATTGTCATTTAAATCTGAGTAATTTTCAAATTGTTTATCATAAAGCAACATTTCAGGAAAATGTTATGGATTTTCAAATTCAAATATGACTTCCTGTTATGAAACAGGACATAATTTCATACATGTCCACTGTAGAGGACACCAGGACTGAAAGCATGTTTATTACACATTTTGTGAGACATAACAATTGAATAGGAAAATAAATGATATATCAATTTGCTTATGAAATATTAGATATTATTATGAAAATCTGGCCAATTATTACTCCCATTACGACAATTATTTTTTCAACATGCTGTCCCAACAGCAACACATTAATATGCAAATTAGATACAGTGTATAAATCCCATTGTTTTTGCCTTTTTGATGTCTATTCATGCCATTTTATTTTTAGAAAAACTGAGTCCTAGTGTCCTCTACAGAGGACATAGAATAAAATATGAATAAATTTTAATTTTTCAAAAATGTTATTTTTCCATTTTTTTCTTATGCTCTAAACAATGTAATGACATGAAAAAATACTAAATTCACAAAGCTTTTTTGGGGGGGATATCAGGAGGTTAACAGACAATAATTACACAATTATGATTTTGTGAACCAACAACATCAGCATCAGAGCGCTGGGTGTCTTAAAGGGATAGTTGATGAACATCTCAAAAATGAACATTCTGTCATTATTTACTCACCCAGTATTTCCAAACCTATATGAATATCAAAGGAAGATATTCTGAAGAATGTGGGAAACAGAGCAGTTCTGGGGCACCATTGACTTCCATAGTATTTTTTTTCCTACTATGGAAGTCAATGGTGCCCGAAAACAGCCTGGTTACAAACTTTCTTCAAAATATCTTCCTTTGTGTTCAGCAGAACAAAGAAATTCAAACAGGTTTGTAACTACTTCTGGGTAAGTAAATGATGACAGAATTTTAATTTTTGGGTGAACTATCCCTTTATTTGAATATTAATTGAATTGGACCCAGGATGAAAGAATACTCTGCTGTTGTTGTAGTAACGAAACTGGTGCGCATCTGATGGACAGATAAACTGCACGCTCTTATATCAGTGTTATTTTTTATTTTGTGGATATTTCAGCTAACAGTTGGATTTGTACATTCAGTTTAACAACATTAATTTAAAGTTAAAGACTGTCCGCGGCGACTCAGGATGCTGTAACAAATCCTGCTGCACCACAGAGTGCCACTTACATAGTTTACCAAAAAAAAAAAAAACCATTATATTTGTCCCAAATTATTGTTGATGTTCATGACTTTATCCTAGGCTGAAAGATTGTGTATCTTTCCCAATTTCAGCCTGAGTTCCACAGTCTTAAGTTTTATTCTTTTAATAAAGGCAAAACCATCTGGATCACACAGTGTGTTTTTCATAAGCTAAAAAGATGCTTACTATGTCAGGAACGTATTAGTAGACTAATTTTGACTTCAGGAAGGACTTTAGACGTAGGGAAAAAAAATATGAACACCAGATTTTTGGCAACCAATGTTAAGGGAGCCGATTTCCTTCACAGATGAAAGAATCAAGGTAAACAATGTTCAAAGAGTGAAGCCCTGTATTTAAAAAAGGTTGGTAATCTAATCAACAGAGCTAGTAACTTCAGCATTAAACAAATAAACAACTAGATTAGCCTTTCACCAGACACAACACATAAAGCTCCTAGCGCCAAGACAGCATTTTTTTCACAATTATCAGTCATTTTGCAGTTCACTAGTTGAGAAGAAAAGCTGTTCTTTCCCAGCCTGGGCTTTAATGGTAAATTTCATGGGAAACTATAAAAAAATCTTTGTGCTTACCATAGGTTTAATTTAGTTCTCAAAGTGATATAAGTGTCAAACACTCACAGCCCTATACCACGAATAGAAAAAAGTTCTAAACATCTTGGTTCTACACCTGGAGTTAATAAAAGCATGTCTCAAAACAATCAAGTTATGTTGTATAATCCCCCAAATTCAATTATAAGTGCTTTTTTTAACATTTAACCATTATTCAACCTTTTTATTGTTGTCAAAATGTGAGTACTATAAATTTAAACAACTCATGAGAAGAACTCAACAGAAAAAAATACAAAATCAAACCAAACTACAAACTACTTTCATATGGTTTTTCACTGTTGAAGAATATTGTATCTAGAGATGAGATAAACAAAAACACTTTCATGTTCACGTTCAGGCCTACATGTGGTTCCAGGCAAAATACTTTTCAAATAGAACATAAATGTGTTTTACTGAGCAATTGTGCGTCAAAGAATAAACAGGGTCAAGATCATTTTACAGTTTGTTCCACCTGTCAAAAACCTGTTAAGACCCAAGTTGTAGTTGGTTTACACTCGGTGATAGAACATCCTCATCTCGTCTGTCAATTTTTGCTCAAAAAACATGCTTCATTGTGCTCATCCACGTCCTCCAGCTAAGCTCCAATCATTTCTCTCTTGGTTTGTATTGTGCTGCTGTTGTGCAGAAATAATCTGCAGTTCTGTTTCAAACATAGGCCCTTTGAATTCATTCTATTTGAGAACGTCAATCATCAAAGACTCTTCTGTTTAGAGATGAATGTGTCTGGTCTAGTTATGGATTTTTTTCTGTCAAGAGTGGATTTCATATTTTAACTTTTAGAATAGTGACTCAAATTCCACTAATATGACATTAGAGCTGATGACTGATCCATGTATGCTGCTCTATTCTCAAGGAATTTGGATTGGTGGTGTTATGCCACAGTTGGGACTTGATGCAGAACAATGGGAAAATTGTTTTTTTGGTCTGACATAATTTTTAGCAATATGTGTATTACAATTTCACACTATTACTGTTTTTATTGTATTTTTCATCAAATAAATGCAGCCGTGTTGTGCATAAGAGACTTCTTTTTAAAAACATTTACAAAGAACAGAATTGACGAGAGAACAAAGTAATAAGTCCTCAAATATGTCTCCTTGCATTTTTAGTACATTATTCACAGTATGTCTTAAACTATGGATCTAGGGCCACACTTTTAGTTTGAGTGGGTGAGGCAATGGCTAACAATGACATTCATGAAAGAATCCTGTTATCAGATTGTGGAATCAGGACGAGGGGCCTTTTGCCTCAGGTTGGGTAAGGTGCATAAATCTAGTAGCCTAGCTGTAAGAAGTTCAGATGAGATAAGCTTTCCGCTGTTTATTGTATGACAAAGGTCTCCAAAAACGCTCTCATTAACTTGAATCTTTAGGTATTAACATAATACCAAAAACTGTGATACAAGAGCTACAATGTGCCTCAAGAGCAAGAATGTGCAGGTGTTATTAAATGATGTGCTAAATTCAGAAATACACTTTTGTTCAGGTTTCTAAGATACATTTATGTTGGTTTTCACAATCACTTCTCCCACATTCAGCATTCAACCGCAAAAATAAAGACCTATAATAGTCTACCTATCTAGATATGACACCTACTCTTACATTTTTTGTCAAAGTGTTCTAACCAAGAAAAAAAAACAGTATTTAGCAAGGACAGTGTTCATCACTTGCTTAATTATGTGTGGCTGAGAAGACATTGAAATTTGCTCTACGTCATGAACCACAAATCATGTCTGATTAATTTTCTGAATATTATTATTATTATTAACCAAAACTGGGTCAGTGAAGATTTGTAAGAAACAAAACTAGAGCTCAGAAAAGAAACGTTGAATTATTGTGATTTTAAACAAAATATTAAACGGAAAACAGGACAAAAGTTCATGAATACTTTCAATGGAAGCACCTGAGTGGATTCTGCATAATTTGGTTCCAGGTGCTCCTGTTGACTGCCTTGTTAACACATGTACGCCAGCATACCTTCAGCTACCACCCTAGACCTCAACTTCTGTGCCTGGAGGCAAATAGTTAGTGCTGTCCAGGGCTCACAAGGCCATCAAAATTCCTGACACCTTCCATTCAGGTCATTTTCCATCTGTTCAGCCCGAGACACACTGCACGATTTTCAGCTGTCCCAGATGAAAGACTGCATCCTGAAACAATCGATTTCTGATTCGCCACGATTGTTTCACAATGCCAATCTTTCGTCTGGGACAGCCGAAAATCATGCAGTGTGTCTCAGGCTTAAGGGCAGAAGCCATTGGCACCTGTAGTCTCAGCCTCAGACGTCACTCCCACGGACCGTTGGCTAAACGTCTGATGCATATGGCACACTTATCTGGAAACACTTCAGGAGTGTCGAAGTCATCATCGGATTGGTTGAATTATACAGGATTTATACACATACATTAACATTAGTTAATTTAATTTAAACATGAAATGTGAATTAATCCTGAAAATTATTGTTCGTAATGCTTATATTTTATAATATGCATATATTATAAGATAAACTGTAATTTAGATTAATAAATTCCATTAAAATGCAAAAGCATTAAGTTAATTAGCCTTATTATAAAGTGTTACAGTTAAATCTTTCTGAAAAGTTGAAGGATTATTTAAAGAAAGAGTTTTCTTTTGAAAATGTTGCCTATAAAACAAGCAAAGATGAAATTTTAGAATAAAATAAAAGAATGAAGCTAGACCATTAAAAGACTGACTAAAGGAAGGACTGACAAAGTCTGAGAACTACTGATTCTTTATCACAACACAGTGACTACCAAATGAACTGCAAGACTATCAATTCCTCATTTGTGAACAATCTGGCCTACTTTACCTACAGGGTATTAAAACATTAATCTTTATTCAGATTAAAGAGACTGTGCTTTAAATGTGAACATGTTTAAACAAATGAATAACTAGGCAGACAGTTCGTAATGGCTCGGCTCAGTCAGACACCTTCCAGCTGAAATGTTTCCTGGCAAAAAAAACAAGCAAGTAGAGACAGGGCACTACAGGCATTTAGCATCCAGGCAGCATTCTAAACCTTATGTGAATTCATTTGTATTGCCAGGGCCATGCAATTGTCTGATGTTTTGGGTTTTCTTTCAACACAGTAGAACAGCAGGATTAATTTTTGTGCTCTTGCAATTTGCAGAGGTAGTAATATTAAATGACAGCTTGGCTCTGCTGTAGATCAGCGAGGTCGTATGGGAATAGACTTGCCAGGTTCAGTTTGAAATCATGAGGAAACAGTGAGGTAGATATAGGAAAAACAAATAGTGAAAATGTATGGCTTTGCACCTATGGAAACTGAGAGGTCATGCCAGGTTTATGTCACTCTGTCTTAGCGATACACAGGTAAACGCTGTCACGACTAGAAACAGCCGTTTGATGTGTTGAGGCTCCAGCGTCTAAAATGCATGAACCAACTGAAGTGACAGCAAGAGAAACGATCGCATCAATAGATCTTCAAAAACAAATCGAGTACATTTTTTCAATTACCTGAAAAGATCCTCATTTCAGCACGTCGCCTAGAACATTCTTTCACATTGTCAAAATCAAACGTGCTCACCTGCAACAGAAGTGCAATGAATGGGAGAGACATGCATATTTTCGCAAATAATCAGACATTTTCTTGGTATTCTGACATCCTTTTCTAAAGATGTGCTGCTGTACACATTCAGCATTCATGTCCGTTCATGTTTCAGAAGGCAATCTGAGAAAATATTTGGAGCCTGGGGAAACTATTTGTGCTTTACGTTTAGTAGTTTATCAGCTTATTCCATCCCATGAAACGTCAAGAGTTATTCATCAGATCTCTTACACCCGTGAAAATCTCCCGACTGCATATTATATTTGGTCATTAGATACATGGCCAAGTGGTTGCTATGGTACGTTTCACATATTCATTAGTTTAATTTCTACAGTAACACATCTGTGATTATTTAAGCCAATAACATTTCCCCACATCGAAAATTATTTGTTGTTTGGAATAAAATGGCTGTCTTGCTAAACCCTAAATAATATTTTCACAATTTATGCATGATCTCAGAAAATTAGATTGAAATAACAATCATTTGATTTTTCCTTTTCTCTTGCTCTTCAGTAAAACTGTTGTCTCCTCTGTAAACAAACCATGTAAGTACACTAACTTTTGGAAAAGAAACAAAAAAAAAAAATGTTAGGTACAAATTATAAAAGATACTCCCAGCAGCCGTGATTGAACACATTCAGCAGAATAACTGCAATAATAGAGTACTGAATTATATATGTTTTGTCTATGAACTACATTCATTTCTTGATTGTAATTAAATTAGATCTGCTACTTGCCCAGTATCCGTGGTTCACTGTTATTGCAGATCACTCTTTGGGGAGCTCAGAACTAAACCATCTGAAACATATTGTGAGTAGAGGCATTTTACACTTTTTAGCTTCATAACGTATCTTCATCTCTGTGCCTCTATCTATTACATGCTTGGTTACCATAGATAAACCAATGTTTTCTAAGAAAAGGAGATATCACTTGTCAGACCAGCGGCCACCTTTGTAAACAAATGGCTAGAAATATGTTTGGATACTTCTAGCAGGCATGCAGCCAAGATCTTACATGTCAGAGCGGGTCAGAAGAAAGTGCTTACAAAGCAATGACAACACTTTATACAATTAGAAATCTTCTACCTGGATAAAAAATAACTTTGCGAGACATTTTTGGGTTTGCTTCAAATTTAAAACTTCAGTTTGATATGTAGGTCTAACTAGAAAAGAAATGACTGATTATTGGGGGAAAGACAGATTCATATTTTATTATTTGGAATCATGAGGTAAAAGGTTTCAGACAAAATTGTTTTTTTTAAATAAACTAACTGGGTATTGACAGCTGTAGCAGTTCTCCTGCCAGCAGAGGGAAGAAGAGAGCTGTTTAGTGCTCTCCAGAGATGCACTTACACTTGCCATCATCAAACCACTATAAATAACAAATTGTTATTTATTTTTAGCATATTGCAACAGTAAACAAAGTTGAAATAAAAAGAAAGTTCTACTACTTATTTCAAACATAAGCTACAAAAAAGGGGTTATACTGTATGCAATTGATGGCGAATTCAAGCTTATTCAACTTATCTACAAAAAATCTACAAGTTCCAGGTCTCATACAGAAGGTATCAAAAGTGGAATTAACATCTATGAGCTTATGCTACTGTAAAGTACTTCTAAATGTCAACAAAATTAACTCTCTTCAGATATGTGTATTTAAATGTCATTATTTTTCTACCAAACAGGCCACATGACCCTATACACCTGCATCTGGTTGGCAAGTAGCAAATCGCATTCATATCCAACATAAAGCAAGATTTTACTCAAACTTCTTGTTTGAACTGAATATACATCAACACAGAAGATAACTGGGCTTGTCTTGTGATTTCACCGGGGCTTTAACAGACTCTCAATGTTGTTTTTACAGTTATTCCTTTTGCACAGTCCATATTGCAACAGGTTGCAACACATAAAGAAACGACGCACTTGCTAATATCTTCTTTAGCAGCTGGTGGAATTTGGAAGTTTCAAAAAGAGGACCGCTAATCCCTGCAGGTTTTCACAAAGTGGCTTGTACAAACCGTTTCATTGCCAGGATGCTGGTTTCAGGGTTCAGGGTAAGATCAGATTACTTCCAATGGCTGAAATCAGAGGAGGCAGCGTTGAGCTTGTGAGACGTGAGCCTCTAAACAGCTGAGGGGTCACTGCTCTCTGTGTTCACCCTCACACATTCATAAGCCCAATCACACGTGCGCGCAACTCCCCTCTAGATCTGTTCTTTGAACGCTTCGTTTTTAGATATTTCCACAAAGGCATTTCACAGTTGTTTAGTTTATTTAAGGACAATTCGCTGTACCTTCTCTGACAATGAAATGCATGATGCATTTCGAAATAACGCTTTCGGCTATGTCACACCAGTTGATAGCAGACACATTACGCCATTTGCATCAACTGTTGTTGTCGTTGTTTTTAAACAGGCCAGAGTACATGTGATCAGCATACTTGTTTTAGTAATTTGTAGGGCTACACCTCTACTAAGGCTGATGACAGATCCCATAAAATTATGGCCATTACCAGGAATCCTCTGCGGTCTCTGAATGCCTTTGGATGGCTACACTGGCGCTGATGCCACAAACAAAAAGTTCTGAACATTCAACTAAATGCTGAAAGTTTTCAGGAGGCCAGAAGGCTACTGCCCTTCTCCTTAAGTTTTATTGCAAGGTCTCAAGTAAGTCAAGCAATCTGCTCAGGACGCGCCATCCAACCTATCTTTAGCCATTGCGAGCAAGTGAATGGAGAGCCTGACTTATCTTCACTGCTGTCATCGAGGCTGCCAGTATTTTTAGGGGACAGCAGCAGCTGCAAAAGCATTTAATGCTCTTCTACGAACAATGACACTAGGGGTGTCTCAGGACTAAATGCCACAGAGATTGTGGGACTGCTGGAGTGTTCAAAGGAAAGCTGTCTGATAAGGCTAAAATCATCTTAAAAGGGGCAAGTAAAAGCTTTGGCAAAATGGGCAGGTGACACTGACTAGATGTTAATGAGGAGGACTTACCATACTCGAAAAGGATTATTCTTTTAAAAAACCACTACCGCTGGAAGTGAGGGCCAGTGAAGCAGGAGAAGCTGGTTGCCACGGAATGTATATTGACTGTTGTCTCCAAGGACTGAAGAGAGGTAGGATATGTTTGTTACAAAGTGCAGTTTCCCTGAGGTCAAAGGCCAGTCTAATTCATTTAGGAGCACAGACAGGTTAATCTCCTTTTAAAGTCCTAAGGGAAATTGTCGATGCTATACATTTAAACCTTTAACATTAATCCCGATGGGTGATATGACAAGAGTATCTTCCCTGTTTGTTTCTTTCTGATATGAGTTTTTCAATGTTGACTTTATCACAGAACATCTGAACACCTGTTTTCTTCATTTGGACAATACCGTATATACACTATGCAGTGGATATATATAGTAATAGGGTTAGTGTGTTCTAGGTAGATTTTTATAAGGTAGTGTTTGTGTTACTTATATCATGTGTTGTTGTCTTGTTTGTAGCGTAGCACAAACCTCAATGTGTAGCATGATGAATAACCAGCAGACGTTTAAGGTTCTGAAGAGGACACCAGATCGTTTTCCTGAAGTCCGCTGTGCGTCATAGATTCCCAGGACTAGCGATTCATGTGCTCTGCCATCCTAAAACAGATAAACTAGCTCGGGTGTATAAACATTCCCCTGTACACTTCAGAGGCCAAACATGCAGCGTGATTGAATTTGAGAAGCCACACATAAAAAAATAAATATATACATATATATATATATATATATATATACAGTATATATGTATATCATATGAGCAGAGGTGGGTAAAGTACCCCAAAACTGTACTCAAGTAAAAGTAAAAGTACTTGTAGAAATATTTACTCAAGTAAAAGTAATAGTCTGAATAGTTACTTGAGTAAGAGTAAAAAAGTATCGGGAAAAAAAAACTACTCAAGTAGTTAGTTACTAGTTACTTTGGATCATATACTGAATATAGTCTATTTTTATTTAGATATATAGATAAAATGTATATATATATACACACACACACTGCCGTTCAAAAGATTTTTTTTATGTAATTTATTTCAGTGATGCAAATCTGAATTTTTATCAGCCTTTACACCAGTCTTCAGTGTCACATAATCCTTCAGAAATCATTCCAATATGTTGATTTATTATCAATGCTGTTCTTTTTAGCTTTCTATTCATAAAAGAATCCTGAACAAAATGTCACAGGTTCCAAAAAATATTCAGCAGCAAAAATGTTCCCAGTTGAAAAAAACAGCATATGCTAGTTCGGTATGTTTTGAAGCATGGGATGCTGGTTTGAGCTGGTTTAAGCTGGTCCTTTGCTGGTTTATGCTGGTCCTTAGCTGGTTTATGCTGGTCATGTGCCGTGGGGGTGTGTCCTGTGTGAGTGTGTGAGACCTGTGTTGTATGTGCACGTGTGTTCTGTAGTGTGCTTTGTGATACCTGACACATGCCCTCTCACAGGTCTTTATTTAGGGCATACTATATAAAGCACTTTCCCATTGAAATACAGCACCAGCTGTGTTAGTTATGTGTTGTGGTCGCTGTTGCAGTATGGCTAAAAGATGGTATACCTCTTCTCACACAAGGCATAATATCTAAGAAAGTTCTGACCATTAATACTCTGGTGTACTAGAAGCCTTTCTCTCTGGGGAGATCCTAAACCATCATATGCTGTTAGTACACATACCAAAACTCAACTAGTTTTTAATGAGCCAGTATACTTTAGCAGATTGTTGACAATTTGAGAAATAAGAAGCAGTTTTTCAAAATTATCGGGACATGAAAAGTTTGGTTATTCATTTTTCATTTTCTGAAAAGACAAATACAGTTAGACAATTAATGCTATGAACAGGTCAAGTCATTGCTCGAAAGGCTGAACAAACACTGAACTATATTACTTTAGTAAATGATGGCAGAAGTCATTTGTCAGATCCAGTGCCAAGTCTACTTCTGCTTTTAAGTGGAATGAAAAATATAATAATAATGATTTACATGTATATAAATGAGCAAATAAAGTTGTATTTATCTGTAATGAGTACTGACATTGAAAAATTGCTGAAAAACCACACATTCTGTACATTCATTAATTTAATTTCAATTCAATGATTTACTGTGTGACTGATTATATAGGTATTGGTGAACATTCAAATTTTCTCCTAGTTAAAAAATTAGTCATATGGATTTCTTTAAAATGTATAATTCTGCATCCTGTTTGCTACCTCAATTCAAATTCAGGATTTTGACTGGAATTAAAAAGGAATTCAACTTGATATTTATAGCACATACTGTATTATATAAATACATAAAGTATGAAACTGTTGGTTATTATCAGAGCATGAATTAAATGTAAGTTTCTTTGTTTCCAATCAGAGACTTGATAAACAGCTGGACAACAAAATTCTTCCAAAGTAATATAGAGACTGAATGCCTGTAGCCTGTCAATCTGAGCGGAGGTTGGCAAGCGAGCAGGGATGGATGTGTTTGGTGGAGCACCACGGTTCCTGGCCTACCCTCGTCCTGTGGTAGTACAAAGTGGTACAGATGCAGTTCTGAAATGCCAGATTAGCGGGGATCCCAGACCAGCAGTTATATGGGAGAGAAACAATGAGAAGATTCATCCTGAGGGCAGATACCGGGTGTTTGAGGATGGCAATGTCTATAACCTTATCATAAATTCTGTGACAATGGAGGACAGTGGGCAATACATCTGCAAGGCCAAGAACTGCATTGGAGAGACTTACGCAGCAGCCACTTTGAAAGTAGAAGGTGAAGCACAGGAGATAGAATTTCGGGAGGAAAACAAGCCCCGCTTCCTCATCAAGCCCCTCTCGACAAGAGTTGGACGAGGAGAGGATGCCGTGTTTTCCTGTAAGCTGTGGGGAAAACCTAGACCAGAAGTGATGTGGGAGAAGGATGGCAAGAAGTTGAATGAGATATTTGAAAGCACACATTTTGCCATCAGCTATCAGGATGGAGGATGGTTCCAACTAAAGATTTTCAAGACAAGAGCACCAGATGGAGGGGTGTACACGTGTAAGGCCAGGAATGAATTTGGAGAGAGTCTGGCAGGGGCTGTGCTGTTGGTGGATGCTGGACCAGGACATGAAGATGAAGGGAACCGTAACGGATACACTAATGGCCACTGGAAAGCCCATCAGGGAAAACAGAGAAGTGGTAGGCAGGTTGTGACAAGCCTTAAAGGTGACCCACTGCAAAACTCAGCCAAAGTAAAAATGTTTGCAGTGACAGAAGGGAAACATGCAAAGTTTCGGTGCTATGTAACAGGGAAGCCAAAACCAGAAATATTATGGAGGAAAGATGGGAGACTTATCTTGTCTGGGAGACGGTATCTTTTGTATGAAGACAGAGAGGGTTACTTCACACTTAAAGTTCTCTACTGCAAACAACTGGACAATGGAGTTTATGTCTGTTCTGCTTCAAACACAGCAGGGCAAACCCTGAGTGCTGTACACCTTATCGTCAAAGGTAAGAGTAATTTGACTTGGGATACGATCAATGCAAGTGATCTTATTAATATATATCTAAATTTGGCATAATCTTTATATGGCCTGTACAATTAAGGATCCAGTTGCCATCTGTTGTGTTAAGCATTTAGTACCCTAATCAACGGTAACTTTTATGATGATTTAGTTGTATGAAATGCATCAAGGGAGCTTTAAAATTACCTGACCTGGCCAATCTCATTAACATGAAATAGATTCCACCCAGTCCTATATCTACAAAGTCACATTGAAAGGCCTGAGGCCCACACATGTGAAAGAAATCTCTAGAGGCAAGCTCATATTTCTCACATGGACCATCAAACAGTCAAAACTGATTGCTTTGCACAACTATATTGTATCAGAGCCAGGCAACTCCATTCACTCCATTCACTCCAAGTCACCAGGTCTACACTGAAGGTATGACAACTAAAGCAAGCATTAACAAGACAAAAAAATCATTATACTGTCAGGGATGTCAAATACTCTTTAAGACATAATTCTTAACGCTATATACGTTTTAGTACAATAAAAAAGATAAAACATGAAAAAGATAATAAGAAACAACATTTCTAAAATGTTAAATCATAAGTTTTCAAGAATTTTATCTTGAAGGTAAGCCTAACTGCACCGGCAGATTTTTTGAATTTTTCCCACTTTTTTTAAAACTTGTTTATACTTCAGTCAAATATCTTATTTGCTTCTCAAGTAAATTTATAGTATTTCAAGAATTGTTAGATATTTTAAACAAGAACATTCGACAAAATATTCATTTCAGTATAAATAGTATACCAATTACTTTCTAAAATGTAATAGTATAACACTATGAAAACAACATCAATACTGATTACAAATTACCTCATGAACACATTAGGAAATATCAACTAGATTACTTTGAATTTTTAAGCATGAATATCTATGCTGGTCGAGGCTAATGTATGCAAAGCATGGTCTTTCTGGTTGAAGCTGGTCCATCAAGGCAGTCTTGTTGGTTAGTTAGTTAAAAAGCATGATGAGGACATCACCATCCAAAACACAACATACGCTGGTCAGTGTTAGGGGGGTAGGTAGGCTATTTGATATTTTGCAACTGCATCTCTGCAGAGATAATGCAGATCAATCCAATACTGACATTAAAAAACACATTTTAAGAACTTTCCTGTTTGGGCCCTTTCCATCTTGTAACAACAGAGCCACCTGTCCGATTTAAGCAACCACTGAATGACTTGCAAGTATGGGAGAGAGACTTGGCTGTTCTTGAGTGTGAAGTTCCTGAGGACTCTGTTCCAATCACATGGTACTTAGAAGACAGACGACTACAGCCTGGAGCCAAATATGGGATGGAGGAGTGGGGGACAAAGCGACGACTCACAATTCGTGATATTGGAGTTGATGACGATGGGATATATCTCTGTGAGATGGCTGATGGGGGCAGAAGCATTGCTGAGGTAGCAGTCAAAGGTAAAAAAAACAAAACAAACAAAAACAAAATACAACATCAACAACTACTTTAACATTCAACATTACTTTGCTTCCATCTGCCTAGGAAAAACAAATAATTCTGAGCATTTGCAACTTAATTGACATCAATCAAATGTACCCTTGATGTACTTAATGTAAACTTACTCTTGAAGGTACCATTGTAAGAAAGCTGCCACGAAAAGTTGACGTTCTGGAGGGGGAAAATGCAGCCTTTTGTGCGGAAGTGGAGGAGGAGGAAATGGACATTCATTGGTACAAAGATGGAACAGAACTAAGGGAGACCCATCAGACCATTCTCAAATCCTTTGGAAGGACACACATCTTGGTTTTTGTCAACACCACAACACAAGACTCTGGTATGATCATGTTCTATGTGGGTAGATCAAAGACATCATCGCAGCTACGGGTGAAAGGTAAGAAAACATTTGTTTGGAATTAATAATACGTAAACACTCCTATTCGAGAATGTACAAATGTATTCATTTTCATTTAACCTCTTCTTCTCTTGTGCTAATTTCAGCTGCACGGCACTGTCCACCAAGCTGTCCTATCGGGGTACAGATAAACACAGAGCGAGCAAATGCAGCTCTCCTTTCCTGGTTTCCAGCACAAGACTCTCGGAAGAATCCACCTTCAGGGTATATAACTGAGAGGCAAGAGGTTGGCTCACAGGAGTGGCTGCAATGTTTGACCACAGACTCTGCAACCTCAGTGGAGATTCTTGGTGACAGCGTTCCATGCGAGGCAGACTACAGATTTCGGATATGCAGTGTCAACAAATATGGAAGGAGTGGGAATGTAGAGTTTCCTCGAGCAGTTCACCTTGGTAAGCTCCTATTTAAGGCTATCCATTGCATACACAAAAAAGCACTAACAAATTTAATTCCCAATTCCAGTTCCAGTTGCCAGAATCCAAGCACCTCTACAAGACGCTTTAGTGCCAGAGGGCCAGGATGCCTGCTTTACCATTGAGCTCTCTGCCTCAGTTATAGGCACTTGGTTCTTAAATGGAAATCAGCTTCAAGACGATGAACGTTTCTCCATAAGGCGTTCGCGTACACACCAGTCCCTACGCATTCGTGGGGTACGGGACACAGACAACGGAGCAGAGATCACCTTCATTGCCTACGGAATTCGAGATTCTGCTGCTTTGTATATACAAGGTATACACTTAATTTTGATTTCCTTGCACTGAGATATATTTATAAGGATATTAACTGTTGTACTTGTGTTGTTGAACTTGCTTATATATTCCCATCAATCAGCTCCATTGGTAAAATTCACTCCACTTTCTGAAATGGATCGAAACAAATTTGTGGAGGTTGGCAACCCTATTGTGCTCTACTGTGAGCTGTCAGACCCTGAAGCTCCAGTTCGTTGGTATAAGAATGGTGTTGAACTTCAATCAATGCAAGGTCTGCACATCCAATCAGAGGGAACAATGAGGAGGATTGTCATCCAATCAGCTGATTTCTCCCACTCAGGAGTTTATAGTTGCGATGCTATTGATGACGTCATCAGGTTTAACGTGGAGGTTGAGGGTGAGTCTTTTCTGTTCTTTCTATTCCGTTCTTCAAAGTTGTTAATCAGCTTCATAATGTTGACATGTCAGAAATCTAAGAATGAAGGCATTTATTAATAACATTCATTTGCATTCCTATGAATCAAAATCAAATGAGTATGTCCAACAACGGAATCTTGCACTTCCAAGTCTCTAAAGTTTACCAAATAATGCTGAACCAAAACACATATAGCCCCACCAGTGAGGTTCTCCGTTCTTCCGGAGGATGAGAGGAACAAGTCCATTGAAGCAGGCTCACCGATAGCACTGCAATGTGAGCTCTCAGATCCACTCGCCCAGGTCTCCTGGTATAAAGATGGTGTGAAACTTCTACCACAAAGTGGACTAGACTTCCAGTCCAAGGGCACAAAGAGGCAGCTGATTATCCAGTCAGCTGAATTTTACCACTCAGGGGTGTACAGCTGCAAGACAAGGGGTGATGCTGTACACTTCAATGTGGATGTTAAAGGTGATTAAATTGTTTACTAGTGAATTAAATTACAATTTTATTTTGCCTGACAAACAATGGCAAAATTGATTAAGACAGATTTTTTTAGTTATAGTAATAATAATGACTATTAAAACCATAAAGTAAGGACTTAAACACTCTAAAATATCCATAGCCCCACCTGTGAGGTTCTCTGCTGTCCCTGAGGTTAAGCGGAAAAAGTGCATTGAAGCAGGCTGCCCCATTGTTCTGCAGTGCGAGGTTTCAGACTGTACTGCACAGGTCCAGTGGTACAAAGATGGGGATCAGCTCCTTGTAGAATCTGGAGTAGAATTCAAATCAGATGACTGCATGAGAACACTCAGTATTCAATCAGCACACCCGTCTCATGCCGGTGTGTACAGCTGCACAACAAAGGATGATGTCATCAAGTTTCATGTGGAGATACGAGGTGATTTTGGCCAAATTTATTCCTCACTTACAAATTAACTATATGGCTTTTTGCAATTATGCCACTAACAATCACTGCTTTCTGTATTGCTCTTTTGTCACATTCTTTAGTACCTCTGTCACCATTTTTTCTGCTTTAGCTTTACAATTTTGGATTATCTTTTCATTATGTCATGATGTTCTTGTAAATTGAGTTATTGCATGTTATCTTAAAGCAATAGGTCTTTTAATCTGGTTAATTTCTTGTAATTCTTGATGATTCTGATATAAACCATCATCTGTAGCTGCACTGGTGAGGTTCTCAGCTGTTCCTGAAGCTGAGAGGAATAAATGCATTGAAGCTGGTGGCCACTTTGAACTCCACTGTAAGGTCTCAGACCCTACAGCCCAAGTCAGCTGGTTCCACAACGATACACAGCTTCAGCCAGAGACTGGTTTGGATATTCAGTCAGAGGGAGATGTAAGGACATTGGTAGTCAATCCAGCTGAGCCCAGTCATTCTGGATTGTACCGCTGTGAATCATCTGACAACTCTGTCCAGTTCACTGTGGATATCAAAGGTGATTTATGACTTTTTGAGAATCTTGTACATCCAGTAACACATTTGCAAAACTAGATGCAAACTAACAATCAAGCTTTTTGTTGTCTGCGTCTCTTAGCAGTGCTGTTATGGACATGCCTCTCACCATTGCATCCAACTTGTTGGCAGTGATTTGATACAGATGTTACATGTTTTGCATTATTTAACTTGCTTCTTGGCAGATGGTCTGAGAAATCACAGATAGGCAGTCTAGATGACTTTTTAATAAAGGATATTAATTATGTATATTCTTTAATAATGCAACGGATCACCCTTAGACCCACCAGTGATGTTCTCAGCATTACCAGACACAGTGAAGAACCAGCTGGTTGAAGCAGACTACTCCACTGATTTGCACGGTGAGATCTCAGATCCAAATGCCAATGTGTGTTGTTACAAGGATGGTGTAGAGCCTGTCTCAAAAAGTCAGCCTCATATCAAATCGGAGTGTACCAGGAGGACATTAGCTGTCAAAACAGCACAGCCCTCTAACTCTGGATGGTACGACTGTGTGAGAACGGGTGATGTCATCCAGTTTAATGTACAAGACCAAGGTGATTTTAAAATATTTGCTTCTAATCGACTTAATGTTTTTGTGTGACAACTAACAATTGTGTGCTCTATGTAGCTTATTTTTTTTAAATCTCTTTAAATGTATTCTGACAATGTTACTTGTATGTCCTTGGCTTCAATGGCCATAATTGGTTCTGTCTTTCTGAGTTTAGAAAATTTGTCACTTACATTGAATAAAGCATTCCTCTATCAATGGTCATCTATAGTGCCACCATCAACATTTTTGGCTGATCCTGAAGTTGAGAAGACCAAATGCACTGAAGAAATGGAACCTGTTGCACTACATTATGAAATTTCAGATACCACTCCATATGTCAGCGAGACAAAAGAAGAGAAGGTCATGCTTTCTCAATCTGAACCTGAATTTAAACCTGATTTGGAACTTGAATCCAAATCTGAATTTGAACCTGAATCTAAACCTGAAGTTCACTCAGACACATCCAGAGGAACTGTAATCATCCACACACCAGAGACATCTCTTTTCGAAGTAAACAGCCAAAAGACACCAGATGATCCCATCCCGTTTGAAATGGACCAAGGTGGTTTGCCACTTATTTGTACGCCATTCTGAATTAGGAGCATTGATATGGCTGAAGCAAGTCAGTTATTGTTTTCTTTGTGGCTTTTCTAACAGCAGAACTGTCTCACTATGAGGTGTTCAGTGGTGAGACCTATGATGACTCTGTCCAGTGCACTGTGGATATAAAAGGTGATATTATGCTACCTCAACCCAAGCATTTAACCCAGTGCCTCTGTGCCACTAACAAGGGTGGTTTTAACTATCCAATGGCTCTTCCTGGAGATGCTGGTCCCCTGCATCTTGGTTACCTTCCCAAAACTAATCCATGCTATCATGTCTTTATCCAACATCCAGTTGGTCTGCAAACCCTTCTTCCAAACTAACACTCATTCAGTAGACTTACCTATCTTCATTCTTCATTGAAGCACATTTCATTTAAACTTAAACTGTACACGTCTACATTTGCTTGAGTCATCTTGTCCATGTGTCATTCAGAATCATCATCAGTATTGTCTTGACTGAATTATGTTACAGAGAGCTAAAATACAGAATGAATTGTTGAGTGAATGAAAGTTGGTGATATGACGTCTTGTGTAATTGTGTTTTTTTTTAATGTGTTTTAACCACTGCTTGGCTTGTTTTAGACCACTATGTGATATGGTCATCACTCTTACATTTTTACAATCTTGAAATACTCTTAAAGATTAACCAATTGATAAAACTACATCTTTAAAAGCTTTTCTGACTATGAAGACAGAAAAGAACTTCACCTTTTCTTTGTGTAAACAATTCAACTATAGAAGAGTTCCTGAGAGCATCAGGAACTGAGGCTGAGATCAGATCTGAAAAAGAGAACAACAATCTCTCAGTGGAAAGATCTGGAGAAGAGATTAAGTGGGATACCCCAGTGTCTGTACCTACAACCTTCAGATTGACTGAAGAGGAACAACAGCCACAACTAATGCTACAACCCCAGCTACAACCAATGCTACAACCACAGCTACAGCCAATGCTACAACAAGAACTACAACCAATGCTGCAGTCACAGCTACAACCAATGCTACAACCAATAGTACAACAAGAACTACAACCAATGCTGCAGTCACAGCTACAACCAATGCTACAACCGATAGTACAACCAATAGTACAACCAGAGCTACAACCAATAGTACAACCAGAGCTACAACCAATGCTACAACCAATAGTACAACCAGAGCTACAACCAATAGTACAACCAGAGCTACAACCAATGCTACATCCAATAGTACAACCAGAGCTACAACCAATGCTACAACTACAGCTACAATCGATACAACAACCAGAGCTACAACCACAGCTACAACCACAACTACAAACAATGCTACAACCACAGCTGCAACCAGCAAACCAGATAAATACTTCAGTTTCTGAAGATGAAGGCTCAAATCACATCATAATACAAGAGAGTGACATGGATCAAGATGTCTTAGCTTTTAAGGTGGATGTTGAAGGTGATTTAAATAGTTAGCTCCATCATTCTGCAAATAGTGATGGGAGCAAAATATATGCCATTGACATTTACCACCTAACAACCACTTAACGTCATTCTTCTCTATTCGGATCCATTACTGAATCTGAATAACTCCGAAAACTTCAACTTACTGACTTAGATACAAAAACAGCTATGTTTTATAATTATTTACCTGTAGAATTCCATCACCAAATATTTATCTAACAAAGATCACCTCACTAAAAACTTCTATTGTATCATCTTGAATCTAACTTCTAGCCAAAATCGTGTAATTTTAATATACAAGTAATAAAAAAGATACAAGCCTATAGTAAGATTATTGATTGTAAAGCTATAAATAAGTGCAGTTTATTTAGCTTAGCTAACGTAAAGTATACAATGTAATGTGTCATAATTGTAATACATGTCTCTTTTCATATAACTTGAAATATCCCTAGCTTCGAGGACAAATTCCACACCAGTTTGTGGAATGGATGGGAGCATTGATGCAGACTGTTCCAGTGTACTGCTAACTGAGAAATCTGACCACACAATTCAAGAAAAATCTATATCCTGCCAAGAAGATGAGACAACCGTAATATTCAATAAACCTACAACACAGAAAGAGCTCATTCAGTCATCAGAGATGTGTCTGCAAGAAGCATATGAGACTGTTACCAAGGATGAATTTGTTGTACATCAAGAGGAAGTGAAAGGTGACTCAAGATTGTTTTTAACACACCATTAATGACCAAAAGCAACTAACTTTGTCTGGCTTTTGCTTAAATGTTCTGTACCCTAGTCAACCAAATTGTTTTACACTTACACTCTTAATAGATAACTCACGATAAAACATTACTTTGTCTCCTCAAAACTGAAGAACTTTGTCATAAAGCAGAATTATTTACACTACCACCAGAAGATGAAGTTGTCAGACCCATTGAAGGTGATTCTCCAGTTCACTGTTACAAGAACAGAATACAGTTCTACTCTGAAAATGGATGTACGCTTGAATCAGAGGAAAGTGTGCGAAGACCGAATGTTCCAGTTATAGGCTCGAGTCAATCAGGCATAAACAACTACAAGGCAAAGGATGAAGACATAATATTTAAGGTGGATGTCAAAGGTGATTTTAAACTAGTTTAAATTCGCATTGCTACATCAGTTCCAGTCATTTAATCAAAGAAAAAAAACATGAAATGAAATTACTAAATCTAAAAAAAAAGAACCATTTAATACTGATTAAATGATACTAGTAAATGATACTGATACTCAGAATATAACTTCAATGCAGTATAACTTTTCTCATTTATTTTAAATATTACCTGTTTAGGTCAAATTACCTGCTTGCATTAAAACATATTAAATTAAACCCCTTAGCTACATCTTTGCAAACTTCAACTATCCATGAGACTGACAGGAGCAAGTCAAATGATGGAACAGATATTGCTAATTTTCCACAACCTGAGGTATCGAGCACAATGGCAGAGGTGTGCTGGTACAAGGAAGGTGAGGAACTCCAAGAATGCGACATTATCACCCAATCTAAGGAGATTTTCAAAGCTCTTGTTGTGAAAACAGCTGAGCCGTCTCACTCTGGAGATCATGCTTGTGAGACAGATGATGTCACCGTCCAGTTTGCAGTGGACCTACCAGGTGATTCATCAGTCATCTACGCCAGCTCAATCCATCTGATTACCAAACTAACCACTTCAATCATGCAATGGTTACTAACTCTGTTGAACCTGTTGTTCGGATAAAAGCCAGACTAATAGGTTGCTGTAAGATGTTGTTACTGCGGATGAACATTTCTGTAGAGAAAATATTTATTATTATTATTATTATTATTTACATTTGCCTTTCATAGCAGCATCCGGAAAAGTTAAAGTAAAATAATTTTCAAAACAGTAATTAGTTGACAAATTGGTAAGTTCTCAAGTATGTTTAAGGAAACTTAAAAGTAATTGTCTCATTCAGATATCTATTTAGTAATTATGTTGATTAATACTACTACAAATACTACTAATAATTTACAAAAACTGATATACTTCTTAGGGATACTACAGGAAATCCCATCAATAACTAACAAATGTACAAAGACAAAGGCCTGATACATACACAACACAACTAAATTCATTTTCAGTATGTTTGTCTTTGATGTTTGTTGCCCATGTTTTGTCTTTGTTGTAAAATATCTGTGACTTTGATTGTTGTCTTTTACTCTTGCGCTACTAATTTTTCATCTTATATTCTGAAGTTCATGTCTGTTTTCCATGTTTTCTTCCCATTTTATTGATCATCAATATATTCTTACAGTAATTTTCAAGCCAAACAGACTCTTTCATAAAACAATGAATGTTAGTCAATATTTTGACCCATTCTTTATAATCAAGTTTTGAGAAAAAAACTATAAATGCATGTATGTTTTATAAAAAGGAAACAAACATTATAAAAGTAAATGTGTCTGTACAAAATTGTCTGTAGCTCCACCTGTGACGTTCTCCAGTGTCCCTGAGGCTCAACGGACCATATGCATTGAGTCAGGAAGACCCTTTAAACTACAATGCGAAGTCTCAGACCCTGATGCACAAGTCTGGTGGTACAAAGATGGGAATGAGGTGCTTCCTCAAGATGGTATGGTTACTGTGTATGAGGAAGCCACGAGAACACTCTCTGTGCAAAGTGCTGAATTATGTTACAGCGGAACATACAGCTGCCAGACAAACAATGACGCCATCTCATTCCATGTGGAAATCAAAGGTGATTTGATGTTTTCTTTCATGAAGACACCACATGAGATGTGTGTAAATCAAGCAATCTCCTTTATAACTATGTATTGTGGTTATTAAGAAGTAGAAGACAAATATTTTAGACTTTATCCCTTAAAAGTAGTGTTTACCGATTGTCACTCAAGCACATGCATTCATAAATAGGAAAAAAAAAACTTATTAGCCAGTGATTTTCCACTAAATCACGCATCTCCTTCTCTATGCTAGGGATGGGCGATATGACCAAAATCTTATTTCACGATAAGAAACAAATCCCAGATAACAATATACTAATATATAGTAATTTTTGTTATGTTATTTTATTCTAATTTGTTAAAAATAAGAAGCAAATTACAAACAATAGGACAAATATAACAAAGGTGCAAGATAAAATAAGTTTTTCAGGTACAGTAAATTTATTTAATGTGTGGTAATAAATACTACAGAAACTGAATAATCAAATGTAAAAAACTGCATAGTCTTCACTATAGTAATTAAATATAAATGTATTCTTATTAAAGCTACAAAAGAGCTGTAAGTTATTTTCTTTTTTCTCAGATTTATATTAGGCTGCTGTCACTTTAAGACCAAATGCACGGCTCCAATATAATGACATACATGCAGTTTCCTCTCAACTGTCTACATTCACTTAAGAAATAAGCAATTGTGTTTACGTGAATATTCCATGCAATGGACATTTTGACATAATTATGTGTGTATTTGACCATTCAAGTGCAATAAGATATGAAAGAGAGTGGAATTTGCAATCGCATGCTATCTGAGAGGCGGCTTTCTGTGCGTGCACTTCAGCTGTGTCAGTCAATGCGTGACCACTGCAATGAATTATTTTTCACAGCTTATTGCGTTTAATAACTATATTTAACATCATGCACATCCCGAATTCTTGATCGCATGGCACATACCGTCTGAGAGAGGTGACTTTCTCTGTGTGTGCTTTCGCAGGTGTGTCAGTCAGTGCAAACACAAATACCATAATATACACTATACTAGAGTTAAGTATCTAAAGATAGACAATTTATACTGTATCATCGTCACAATATATAGTGTCATAACGCCCAACCCTACTTTATGCCATTCACACCTTTGTAGCTCCATCACTGAAGTTCATTCCAATTTCAGACGTGGAGAAGAACAAGTCCACTGAAGTAGACTCACCAAATGTTCTGAAATGTGATCTATCAGACGCTACCACTGAGGTGCTCTGGTGCAAAGATGGTAGAGAGCTGGCCCCAAACCCTGGGCTCAATTTCCAAACAGATGGAAATATGAGGAAACTAACTGTTCAATCAGCAGAACTGTCTGATACTGGAAACAACACCTGCCATGCTCCAGGTGATACTGTATCATTTAAGGTGGACGCTCAAGGTGATTTTCACAACACTACCACACAATTAACTATTGTTTCATGGCACATTAGATATTTCTTTCATTTCTAATCACTCCCTGTTGAAAAACGTACCTCATGTAACGTCTTTACCATCCATTGAAACCCTGCTTCTCTCACTTCTTGATAACTTAATAGCAAACCCTGTGACTAACACATTTGTAGGTTAAGACTGCCTAATTGTCTTTTGAAAGATTTGTAAACGATTCATGTTTTTTGGCACAAATTAATTTGTCAATAATCAACCTTTTTTTTTATTTTCCAAATTGTCATAGCACACCCTGGTAGGTTCTCAGAACTCCCAGAAATTGCGAGGAACAAGTTTATCGAAGCAGGCTATCCCATTATACTTCAGTGTGAAATCTCAGACCCTACTGCCCAAGTTTCCTGGCTCAAAGATGGAGTCGAACTCCTACAAGACAGTGGACTTGACATCCAGTCAGAGGGCACTATGAGGAGAATGATCATCCAATCAGCTGAGCTCAAAAACTCAGGCGTGTACAGCTGTGAGGCTGTAGATGATCGCATAGCATTCAGGGTGGATGTTGCAGGTGATTTTGAGTCTACATACTTTCTCAAAACCACTAACAATGTGTCAAATAACGCTTCATCCACTAAATGCTGTTTGCCCTTATCAGAGTTTAACAAAATAAACAATCATAACCAAATAATCAAAGCCCCTCTTGTTAAACACTAAAATGATCTCCTCGCTACTTTTGCTGATACAAACTGTAAAAAGGATTATAAAAGTTTTTGAACATCTTCCGAATCACTTACTATACAATATTACTATATTGTATAGATAATGTCACCTAATTTAGACATGCTCATTAACTTATATGCTCAGAAGAATACGCTTCAGAACTACAGTAGCAAATAACATGAGATACGAACTCATGATATACACTCGGAATCAGCAAAATGTCTCATTAATTAGCCGTACGTAAGTTTTAGTCTTTTTCATCATTTCATTTCATTAGTTTTCATACCTTAGAAAGGCTTTTTGGTAATTCTATGAATTTGACTGAACAAAAATCCTCTTAGCTCCACCAGCGATGTTCTCAGCTGTTCCTGAGATTGAGAAGAACAAGTTCGTTGAAGCAGGCTGGCCAATCATTCTCCAATGTGAGATATCTGATCCTACAGCCCTGGTCCAATGGTACAAGGATGGAATACAGCTCCTACCTCAATCTGGGGTTTACATCCAATCACAGCACACCATGAGGACACTGGTTATCCAATCAGCAAATGTATCCCACTCTGGGTTTTACAGTTGTAATACTGCTGATGATATCAGTGAATTTTTTGTGGATGTTAAAGGTGACATACAATATCCAAAGTATTCTTTTATATAACTAACAAATACATCATTTTGTAGAGTTCCGTTTTCATTGGGTGAAAGCATTCTTCTCTACCTTTCAACAGATCCATTCTTGCTGCTTTATGGGCTCCTTAACCATTTCCCTAATGCAGGAATATATCTGAAGCTTCACAAGTTTGTTTGCAGCATTTCCACCAACTACTACTATTCTTAAATGCTTTTTAAACCAGCATCTTGTTTCTCTTTATTTTTAAAGAAACCATTTATGCTGGGCAAGCATGTGACCTTTATTATCTGTGCTTAACAGCACTTAATTCTCACAAAGCTTTCATTAACTGTATTCTCTTTTCCTTTGTATTACATTTGGCTTTTAGAGTGGAAAGTTTTAAAGGGCTGCTCATGCAATCATCATCAGTGCTTGAATTGCATGCTACACGTCATACTTGTGTGACAAATTAAATGCAGCACAACATAAAACTAAGGTCCATTTCTTTTTCATTGCAGCACCTCCTGTGACATTTGCCTATGTAGCAGAAGATGATCTGCACAGAAATATTGTGGAACAAGACAATCTACTCCTTTGCTGTCAAGTGTCCAGGTCAGATGCTACTGCACAATGGTACAAGGATGGAGTAGAGCTAAAGCCTAGTGACAACGTCCTCATAGAGGCAGAAAATATTATACGAAGACTGATCGTCCTTTCAGCTCAACTCTCGGATTCTGGGACATACACCTGTCGTGCTGGAGATAGTGCATTAACATTTAAAGTTAACGTAAGAGGTGAGTAAATATGTCTATATTCATACCAACAACTGTTGTAAAAACAATTGTAAAATTGACAAGGCTGTGTAACTATTTTCTTTTGCTTCACAGAACCTCCAGTGATGATTGTATATCCCAAGGAAGATGTCCACCTTGATCGCTATGTTCCTGAAGAAATTGTCCTCAGCTGTGAACTTTCACGGCCAAATGGAAAGGTGACATGGTTCAAGGACGGACAGAAACTACAAGAGAGTGAAAACATAAAGCTAAAGTCAGAGGGTCCGTACAGACGACTAAAAATTCTGCGCAGTGGTGTCGAAGACTCTGGAGAATATGTCTGTGACACAGCTGATGATTCAATATTCTTCAATCTAAGCATTAAAGGTATCAAATTTAGGTTTAAAATATATTGCATGTAGAGATTTCTGATGTCAGAAATTTTTCCCTATGATTTTCCCTATAGATCCACCGGTGCGCATAGTTTCTCCAAGCCAGTCCCAAATGGAACTTTGCCAACAGACTTCTGAGAGGATGGTCCTGAGCTGTGAAATCTCTAGACCAAACGCCACTGTACGTTGGTATCGAGATGGACTTGAAGTGGAGGAGAGTGGCAGCCTAATTCTGGAGGTTGATGGTGTCTATAGGAGACTTATTATCCCAAAACCTACTGTCAAAGACTCTGCAGAATATGTCTGTGACACTGCTGATGACTCAGTGACCTTCTTTGTAAACATTGCAGGTGTGTCAAAGACCCTCATTTAATAATCCATAATAATAATAAAACAGCTTCAGTTCTCAATATCTATCATTACTTTTTTTCTTCATGCAGAGCCACCAGTTAGATTTATTCGGCCAAGGAAAATGGCCTTTGGAGTAGAGAAACTTGTTGGAGACATTGTGTTTCTTGAGTGTGAAGTTTCTCGACCAAATGCTGAAGTTAGCTGGAAGAAGGATGCAGAAGAGATTGAGGAGAACAGCAACATAACTATCACAGAGGATGGCACAAGTCGACAGTTAACCATTCACTCTGCAGCTCTTGAAAATGCAGGGCAATATGTCTGTGATGCTAGAGATGATGTGATGGATTTCCTAGTGAAAATCAAAGGTACATTTCTGTGATAAGCAGATTAAAATGCTTTGATTAATCCATCACTGCAACTAACTAAAATGTTACCCTCTTCCTTCCAGATCCACCACTAAAAATTCTGCGGAAAGCTGACATAGAAACAAAACGCAGATTTGTAGTATCTGATGCCATTGTGTTAAAATGTGAGATCTCAAGACCAAATGGGGTGGTCAGTTGGCTTAAAGACAATGAGAAGATTGAGGGAAATGAGCATTTCATCTGTGAAGAGGAAGGGACATTCAGATCCCTGATTGTCCTGAGTGCTGAGTTGAAGGACTCAGGGGAGTACATATGTGATGCACAAGATGATAAAGTCGTCTTCAGTGTTACTGTAGAAGGTATTGCTTGTTAAAAGGCAATGTAAACAATGAAAAACATGCACGTACAGTTCAAAGAAAATATGCAAAACTTTACCTTTACCTGTACCTTTAGCTTGTCATTGGGGCAGTACCATCAAAAGTACACTTTTGTATCTTATCAGTCCACTTATGGTACCACTAGGCATAGATAAGGTACACCGTACCTTTGAGGGTACTACCCCATTGACAAACTGCTGTTCCTCCTAAAGATTCTTGCACAAATATTTTTGACAGTGTACTTTAAAAAATAACTAATTATTTTTGCTCAGAGGCTCCAGTGTCCATTGTTGGAAATTCAGAGAAGCCAGAACACCACATTTTAATGACAGGAGATGAGCTTATCCTGGAATGTGAGGTATCTGGAGTAAATGCTATAGTCCAGTGGTACTTCAATGGGCGTTTACTGCAAGAGGATTCACGGACACACATTGAAAGCAGAGACACAATGAGGAAGCTTGTGATATCAGGACTTCAGACATCAGACTCTGGAGAGTATCTTTGCGATGCCATTGATGACAAGATGATAACTAGACTAACAGTTCAAGGTAAATTTAACAGTAGCATAGCCAAGAAAACACAATTTCAAACGTGTCAATTAAAACATTGTGCATACAATCACTATTTTTTTTTTCATAGAACCACCATTCAAATTCATCAAAAAAGTTGAAAGAACAAATATTTCAGCCTATGAAGAAGACAGTGTGACACTACGTGCCACTGTTAACAGGGTCAATGCCCCAGTTAAATGGCAGAGAGGCCGTGATCCAGTTAGAGGTGATCGTTTTCACACAACAAGTGATGGTAACACCCACTACCTCACTATTAACCCACTTAAGAGAAGTGATACTGATGAATACATGTGTCATGTGGGATCTGACGAGATGCATTTCAGTGTCCATGTTAAAGGTAAGACCAGGGAATGGGCTGTGCAATTCTAGTGACTGCTTGTAAAAGATCTCTAGTAAAATGTTGTCTACATTGTATCCTAATCAGCAATGAAGGTGAAATTCTCCAAACCACTAGAAAACGTAGTGGGACTCAAAGGTAGTGATGTGGTTTTAAAATGTGAACTGTACAAGTCAAAAGGAGATGTTCAGTGGCTTAAGGGCAGCCAAGAGATTGCACCAAACAGACATTTTACAATCAGAGCTGAGGGTCGAGTGCGAAGCCTGACAATACATGATGTCACAGAAGATGATGCAGGAGAGTATGCTTGTGAATCTAAAGATGAAAGGACATCAGCAACAGTAGTGGTCAACAGTAAGTTAAATTCTACCAAATGACTTCCTTTAATCTGCATAAAACTTGACCTGAAATCATGAATGAATTGCATATTAATTTATTGCCAATTTCCTTCTCTTCTTGTCCCAAGTTCCTCGCATTGTGGAGTTTATTGCAGAGCTACACAACATAACTGTCATGGAAGGAGAAGACGCAACATTTAAGTGTGTTCTATCTCCAGAGGATGCAAAGTTGGCCTGGTTTAAGAATGGCCAGCCAATTTCATCAAATGAGAAGTTCAACATCTCAAGTAATGGATTATGCCACATGCTGCAAATAAACAACTGCCAAGTCTCAGATAGCTGCAAGTTGACAGCCGAGGCTGAAGGTGTGATTTCCAGAGCTATTCTACAGGTCCAAGGTAGAATACCATCCATTATTATTTGACTTCTTTACTTGATTTTCGTTTGCTTACAAATCAATCAGAATGTGACTTATGAACATGCATTCTTAGCATCAACCTATGAAGTAGCCAATAAACTAATTGGTAATTTTCTACAATTGTCTTCAAAATAATATTTGGAATGCAGAGAATGGTATATTTTAGGAGCCAGTGCAGGTCTTTAATGCCATGTCAACATGTTTGAGTTTAATAATGACCCTTTCAGACATGCCTGAATTTTTGAAAAGGTGCTTATGATGGCTTGTGCTTAACAGCTTCTCCAGTTAGAATTCCACTCTTAACTGACAGAGACATAAGTGTTACTACAGCACATAGCAATGTAGAATGAGGAGCTGTACTCCAAGCACATGAAATAATGTCATTCTCATTGGCTCTGCTCGTTGGTTTACAAAAATATAGACTTTTCTGAATTGTTAAAATGCTATGGGAAAAGATCTTATCATTTAACCTTATCTGTATTCAGAGGCACAGGTGCTTTTCACGAAGAGTATGGACCCGGTGGTTGCAGAGGAGTTTGGTGAGGCAACACTTGAGGTGGAGGTCAGCCTTGAGACTGCGGAGGTGCAGTGGATGAGACAAGGAGTGGTTATACATCCAGGGTCCAAATTCACCCTGAAGCAGAATGGCCAGAAACGTTCTCTCACAATCCACAAACTCAACCTTTCAGACCGGGGCACCTACAGCTGTGAAACGCTTCATGACCGCACACAAGCCAAGCTCACTGTGGAACGTATGTCTGCACTGCTGCTTTCTTTCTCACTATGTGCTGTTGTTAGCATTTCTTTACGGTGATGGTCCCTCATTACTGCCCATTGCGATGTTGTTGTCTTAAAAAAACTGAATCAAGTGACCAAGAGTAATGTGAGCAGGAGGCATCTACTTTAGTGACACTTGTTCCACGGTTTGACAGCAGCAAACAGGTGACTGGCAAACTACTTACTGAGTCCTGGGGAACAGCTTTCTGTATTGACATTAAATCAGAAGAGTTATGCTAATTTAATTAAGCATGCCAAATGAGAACTGGATCAAGAGCTGGTAAAAGGTCCTGGCTAAGTAACCTTTTAATTCCTCTTAGTTGCCTGTGAAACACAGATATTATGAGAGGAGGATAAAAGTTTCATGTGGCTCTACTCACAACTGATTTCCATTGCCTTCAATACACTTATTAGCCAGTCTTATTTCAAACCTATCATACAAGATTTTCAATATCTCTCAACGTAACTTTTCAAGATAAAATTAATTTACTCTTTAGAAAACAAGCAATTAAATACCAGTGATATACATTCCTTTCAGGATAGGTCAAGACGATGAAGCCGTGTTGTACAAATGAGCAAGTGATGAGAGAAAGTCTGCACTTTGGCTGTTCCTGGCACCAACTATGAATCTGGATCTGTTTTCATTACAGCTAAATTTATGCACTGGCCTTCAAAATCTAGGGTGGTGTCACCAACTCTCTAAAATAAACACCTCTTTTCCACGGGGAATGCCTGTCTGCCTGTCTGTTTTGGAAAACTTAAAAAAAAATGTTGGCATAGCCCTGATCGAAGGCAGGATTTAGTGTATTGCTAACACCAAGCGGACAAAACCATGCCAACTAATTCAACAACTGTTGCTCTATTTTTTCCCTTTATTACCTTTAGCTTTCATCTTAATCTCTCTTTCTTTTCCAAACAATTCTCTGATATCTAATTGCATCACCATTGAAAAATACTTTTTTTGCCTTTTAACAACCTGTGCTTCTCACACAGCACGAAAAATCAAGATTCGGAAAGGTTTAACTGAGATCCAGACTTTCGACAAAGAGACGGCTTCTTTTGAGGTGGAGCTGTCACATGGCAATGTGGATGGTGTGTGGCAGAAGGATGGGCACATTCTCAAAAACAACAACCGCTTGCGTATGACTGCAAAAGGACGAGTTCACAGCCTAACCATCTCCAACCTGACCTTGGATGACACTGGCACCTACATATTCTCTGTTGAGAACATCAAATCCCTAGCAAGATTGGAAGTTAAAGGTATTGTGCAAAAAAAAAAAACTATTTTTATAGCAGAAACATAAAGGGGCAGTTCACCCCAAAAGGAAAGTTAAGTCATTATTTACATTATTTACCAGGTGTTGTTCTAATGCTGTATGCCCACAAAAGGAGAAATGTTCTAAAATGTCTTCATCTACATACTGTAATGGCAGTGAAAAGCAACTAGCTACAAACTTGATCACAAAATGATCCCATGCAACTTGTTCTTCCTTCTCTGTAGTAAATATATTTGTTGTGCTCCAGTTGTAGCAACAACAAAATTAGGTTGCATATTCACATCATCAGCTTTCATTCTGACTGTCATCTGGACAACTGGAGTTCAGGTCTGGAGATACTCACCTCAGAGAAGAAAGTACACAGATACTTTTTGGTTTTTCTAGGTGTTGTGGTTTGTGTAGGGTTTTTATTAATCATGATTTATTATGATTTATGTCATTATGTGGATAAGCCTGAGCAGAACTTTTTTTTACATTAGGTTTCCTTTTGTGGTCTGAAAAAGAAAGAGGTGCATACTGCTTTAGAATAACGCGTCGGTGCACTCACGTGTTCTTAAAATACTCCATCATTTTTGGTCATACAGGAGTAATACACCTTTAGAATCTGTAAAAACTCTACGTTTATTTGTGTGCACTCACAATAACAACAAAACATTGCGCTTTTGTAAAATAATGAAAGCAACCAGGATGCGCTTTCTGCCATCTCGGTCTGTGAACTTGAGCTCGAAACTCCAAAACTCTGTGTATGCTTGCCTTACAGACATAAAAAATATATATATCTATGAGTGAAATGTCTACTTTCAAATAAAACAATTTAAATGGAAAACAAATATTCTCAAATTATGTAATCTGTATGCAGGGCTGTCCTTAGCTGACGCGGGGGGGGCTACTTATGTCGGTGTGCCGTTGCAAGCTTTATGCGTGCGCTTGAGCGTTTATCAGGCAATGTATGCAATTAAAGGCTCATTATAATGATTTAAATGATTTATTAATAAATGTGCGAATAGTCGATTAATGCTTCAAATGAACGACTACTAGTCGACCAGAAAAATCTTTAGTCGAGGGCAGCCCTAGTTTAAATTTGTTTAAATAATTTGTGAAAACAAGAAAAATGTACTAGAAAAGCAACACAGCATAAGATATTAAGACTGTAAAAATCTGAGTGCAGTAAGACAAAATACACTTGTGTTAAAGACACATTATCTGAGAACAAGTTTTAAAGGGGTCATGAATTGAGAAATCATAGTTTCCTTGATCTTTTGACATACAAGAGCTCATTGTACTATAAAAACATCCAGTAAGTTTCAGAACTCAAATCTCCCTTGTTAGTCCAAAACCAACCAAGCCAAGCTGCCAAAATGACGCGTTTCAGATTTTGTCTCAGTATGACATCATAGTGCAATGAAAGACCGCCCCTGAAGAAGATCAACAAAACTTAATTGAGGGGGAAAAAAACAGTCATTGCCCTCCTTGTGATCCTAACACCGCATCTACACTGGGTATAAGCAGCGCGACTCTATGTGACTAAAGACAACAGAACCCTTTATAATCTGTTATTCTGTTTACACTAGACACCGATTACACCAGACAGCGCAATGTGGCAAATATCAGACAGCAAACTGGTGCCTTGTTCTATTTCTGACGTGAGCACTTTCCGCATACAGTGTAGACTGAATCACTGATTATAGTGGGTTCTATCGCCTTTAGTCGCGTTGCATTGAGCCAGTCACAGTGTAGACACAGTGTAACATTACAAAAGCATGGATGCTTTATTTTTTAACATTATTTTTAAGGAAGCTCCAGATCTTGCCAGTAAGACAATGTTAGTTTGTTTAGTTCATTATATTGTGGATTTATTTTTAACTAATTATTACTAAATTATGTTTTTTTATGTAAAAATCTTGCTAACATTCTAAGTAGACATCAGAGAACATTCTAAAACTTTAAAAAAATGCATGACCTCTTTAATATGCAGGGTTACTTCTCAAGTAAATTCATCTTTCAAGGATTTTTATAGACGCATAAACTGGAAATTTAGATTTAAAATACTCATCTGGGATCCAGTGTTAAAATACGTTCTAGTTTAAAGTGGAAGAACAACTAAAAGTATGTAATTGATAGGCTGACTTCTATTTGGCTGTGTGGCACCTTTAAAACATTACTTTGTTTATTTAAGCTGCCTGACATCAACTCCAGGCTCAACCGATGACATGAGTTCAGGGCAGGACAACTCTTATTTTGAAGGGTTATTTATTTTTTGTTTAGAAAACCTGTTTGTGAACTAGTGGTGCAGAAATTACACAAATGCTAAAGTGATTTAGCAGTTCTGTAAGATTTAGCCACTGATTTAAACCACCCGTATCCCTTTAACCACACACCTTCTCTCCAACACCCTACCGTACAAAACAGGCACCCAAAATGATCTGAAACACATATCCAAAATCCTTAAATAACGTATGAAGGTAGTGCATATACTCATATTAACTATTAGACCCAAGGTATACAGGCTTGCAATAATCTGTATCTTGTTTCTTAATTGCTTTGGGAACAATTAACATATAAGGGGTGGAATTTGGCCATGATCAAGAAGTCATAGGAGGTAAGACGGTCCAGAGCAATGATGTAAGTCTCAAACTGGTTAAATTTCAGACGCTGATGACAGTACAATGGCATGGACAGACAGCTTTGCTACTGCTCTTACCATGTGTCAGGTTACACATATAAAAAGATATGGATCACATGATCAGACTACAGCTACTGAAACATTTCAAACATTCACAAGCATAAGGTGCCAGTGTAAGGTAATCTCTTCTATGCCAAGTCACTCAATAGGGCTTATCCTTTGGAGTCAAAGAGCTGTCACTGAGGATGACAATAACGTGTAAATGCCACAACAACAAAGGACTCATCTCAAAGTCCTCTAGGCACAAAGCTGAGGTATGGTTAAACGATAAGCTCCTGTTGTACTAGACAGATTGATATGTACACAGCTGACTCATTTGATCTCAAAAGTCAAACGGGGCAACCAGAGGTAAATTGTTAAAAATAATAAGAAATATTAACTGGCTTTGAAAATCACACCCTTTCAAATTTGATCAAAATGATTTTGTCATTGGTTCTGGTTTTGCCTAATAAAATGTGTATATCTAACATGATTTCACGTCAAAAAGAAATGTTCTGCGACAAAGGCTGACAAGACTCCTTTGCTTCCTCAGAAATTCCAGTATCAATTCTGAAAAAGCTCGGGGATATCAAGCAACCAGAGGGATCTGGTGTGACCCTTGAATGTGAGCTCTCACGCCACAACGTGGACGTCAAGTGGACAAAGGTAAAATTACATGGCATCCTCAGAAAACAAAATTCTTGTTGCTGTAAATTAAAATTAATTAAAAAGTCCAAAGCCAATAACTGCTAATAATTATGTGAAAAAATTCGTCAAAATGAAGGGGGTGGGGGTGTCTTCTTCTTTCAGAATGAAGTTCATCTTAAACCAGGAAAAAATCATCGCATATACTCAATGGGAAGAAAGTGTTTTCTACAGATACTGAAGTGTGAGCTGGGAGACTCTGGTTTATATGTGTGTGATGCCGGGGATGCCACAACATCCTGTTCAGTGGATATCTATGGTAAAAACAGACAGTCTGTTAGATTATCACTACATTAATCTGCAGATTATATACTTTCCTGATTATTTAAATAATTTATTGTGTATTTATATATTCCTAATAAATATACACAGTACACACTCATATATTGTGTAAACAAAAACTTTTATTTTGGATGCAATTAATCGCGATTAATCGTTTGGCAGCACTATTTAAAACTAAATCTTAAATCTTTATCCCACTGCTGAAGTAATTCACTCTAAATACAACATTGCCATCTACTGGTACAGAGGTGAATTTAACAAAATGGGAAGCATTTACCCTTGCTTTGTTTTAAATGAGCAGCCTACATTATGAAACTAGGCAATGCCTTTTTATGTTTATTAACATTTCAACAGAGAGGGAGCTTGAGATACTACAAAGCTTAGCGGATCTGGATATTCAAGAAGGTCAGAATGCAGTGTTCATGTGTGAAGTGTCCCTGGATGATGTGCCCGGAGAGTGGTTTAAGAATGGCGAGAAGATAAAACCAACCAGCACCATTAAGATCCGTCAGGAAGGTTATTCTAGCACCTGTTGCTAAACTTTACCCTTTTCTAAAAATTAACCAGAAAATATTTAAATCATTATATGATCATAAATTTTCTGTACCATTTTTTTTCTACTTAGGGACAAAGCACTTCCTCCTCATATGCAATGTTAAAGAAGACGATTCTGGAGAGATCAAGTTTGTTGCCAAGAATGTTGAGACTACAGCTTACCTTGAGGTGGAAGGTCTGTATTTAGTTTAAGTCAAGCATTCACTACAAATCCAAAGCTAGTCACCCCCTTTGATGACAAGTCACAGATGCTATGACATTTCAAACTGGTTTGAAATGTGGCCAACCAGACATTGGATATTTACACTGTCCCGACAAGCGAGAAAGCAGCAATGACCAACAGCCCAAAAAAAAAAAAAAAGTTTTCCAAAGTTTTTTTGTTCTTTAATCAATTATTGCACTGTCAAGAATTAACTTAAAACTGACTTAAAACTGCAACTTTTCATTTCAACAGCACTACCAGCAAACATTGCGAAACCACTTCAGGACAAGACTGCTCTGGAAAAAACCCGCGTCATACTGGACTGCACTGTGACCAATCCTCGTTGCAGCATTCGCTGGTATAAGGGACCGAATGTCATCCTGCCCTCAGAGCGCTTTGAGATCTGCAGTGAAGGATGCTATCGAAAACTTGTGATTCAGCAGGTGTTGCTAGAAGATGAGGGTACCTACAGTGTCCAAGTTGGAAACTACACATCTTCAGCAAAACTAACTGTTGAAGGTGAGGCAAATTCAGCCCTTTTACACCAATTATGGATTGATTGACAGCACTGTCATATAAAAAATGAAGAAGAAAGAAAAAGAAAAAAAATCAGTAGTTCAACTGTCAAGTCAGTTGTTCATTTAGAGTTAATGATCAGATTTGTTCTATTATTATATGGAGCCACATTGTTTGCATAACAAACTAATGTTTTCAGTCTATACAACCCGAATTCTGGAAGTGTTGGGACATTTTTAAATTTGAATAAAATGAAAACTAAAAGAATTTAAAATCATATGAGCCAATATTTTATTCACAATAGAACATAGATAAATGTTTAAACTGAGAAATTTTACAATTTTATGCACAAAATGAGCTCATTTGAAATTTGATGCCTGCTATATGTCTCAAAATAGTTGCGACAGGGACATGTTCACCATGGTGTAGCATCTCTTCTTTTCAAAACAGTTTGAAGACGTCTGGGCATCGAGGTTATGAGTTTCTGGAGTTTTTGTGTTGGAATTTGGTCCCATTCTTGCCTGATATAGTTTTCCAGCTGCTGAAGAGTTCGTGGTCGTCTTTGACGTATTTTTCGTGCACCAAATGTTCTCTATAGGTGAAAGATCTGGACTGCAGGGAGGCCAATTCAGCACCCGGACTCTTCTACTACGAAGCCATGCTGTTGTAATAGCTGCAGTATGTGGTTTTGCATTGTCCTGCTGAAATACACAAGGCCTTCCCTGAAATAAACATCGTCTGGAGGGGAGCATATGTTACTCTAAAACCTTTATATACCTTTCAGCATTCATAGTGCCCTCCAAAACATGCAAGCTGCCCAAACCGTATGCACTTATGCACCCCATACCATCAGAGATGCTGGCTTTTGAACTGAACGCTGATAACACGGCGTCCGTGATTTCCAACAAGAATGTCAAATTTGGACTCGTCTGACCATAGGACACTTTTCCACTTTGAAACAGTCCCTTTTAAATGAGCCTTGGCTCACAGGACACGACGACGCTTCTGGACCATGTTCACATATGGCTTCCTTTTTGCATGATAGAGCTTTAGCTGGCATCTGCAGATGGCACGGCGGATTGTGTTTACTGACAAGCCAGCATCTCTGATGGTATGGAGTGCATACGGTTTGGGCAGCTTGCATGTTTTGGAGGGCACTATGAATGCTGAAAGGTATATAAAGGTTTTAGAGTAACATATGCTCCCCTCCAGACGATGTTTATTTCAGGGAAGGCCTTGTGTATTTCAGCAGGACAATGCAAAACCACATACTGCAGCTATTACAACAGCATGGCTTCGTAGTAGAAGAGTCTGGGTGCTGAATTGGCCTCCTTGCAGTCCAGATCGTCAGTATTTGGAAGATTAAACGTGTGCTGAATTGGAAACCTATATCTCCTTGGGGTCTGTCACCTCCAGAACATTTGGCGCCTCGAAAAATACGTCCACGAACTCTTCAAGCTGGCTACTATATCAGGCAAAATGGGGTCCCAAATTTTGAGACATAACCTCGATGTCCAGACGTCTTCAAACTGTTTTGAAAAGAAGAGATGCTACACCATGGTGAACATGTCCCTGTCCCAACTATTTTGAGACCTGTAGCAGGCATCAAATTTCAAATGAGCTTATTTTGTGCATAACATTTTAAAATTTCTCAGTTTAAACATTTGTTATGTTATCTATGTTCTATTGTGAATAAAATATTGGCTCATGTGATTTGAAATTCTTTTAGTTTTCATTTTATTCAAATTTAAAAACGTCCCAACACTTCCGGAATTCGGGTTGTATAGACTGAAAACATTAGTTTGTTATGCAAACAATGTGGCTCCATTTAATAATAGAAAAACTTGGGAAGTCCGAACTTTGCGTAGGCTACTTGATATTGAGAAACGGCCCTTGTCTCACAACACCTAATCTCATGAGAAATTACCTAATTGTCTTGATATTCGAGTGCTATTCGACGCCAAATACATGACAAATGCTTTTTAACATGTTTCATAGCAAAATTACTTAAGCAATTTGTGCATTTCTAAGTAGCCTACTTTAGACGAATAAATCTCTGGCCCGCTTTGGGCGTTCAACTTACCCTCAGCCACCTGTCACTCATCTAGGCGCCAAAAGTTCTCTGCGGACTGCGGTTACTAGAATTAACCGACAGATGGCGATGTCTCCCTTTTACACATACAGTACCTATACGCTTATAATATATCAGAGTACCACAAAAAGTGAGGGCATTTCATTAATTAGCCTAAAATCTAATTCAAAACATATCTGCCAATCTCTTAAAAATGTAATATTCATATTGGTTTCATACATTAAAAAAACATCTACAGTTTTCAAATTATGATTTGCTAAAAATGTCAAATAATACAAAGTGCACATATATGTCATGACAATAAAATGGCTACCTGCACGTTAGTATGATTTTGCTAAATTTGATTGTGAAATATTAATAGTATTATATCGGAGCTGGTTATTTTTCTTTTAATAAATAATAATTACATAAACATTGCATTTACAGTTCATAGCTGAGACAATTTAACATGCCTATGGATTGGCACTTCCTCTGTTGAAACAGCTCAGTCAGTCCTAATGGTGAGAGAGCTGCAGGATGTGGATGTGACGGCTCCTGCAGATGCATGCTTTGAATGTGAAGTCTCTTTGCCTGTGGCCAATGCACCTACCTGGACCCTGAATGGGGAGACGCTGCATCCTGGTCCTAAAGTTGTGGTGGAGAAAATGGGAACCATTCATAGGCTCACTCTCAAACAAACATCCGAAGACATGAGCGGCACAGTGTGCTTCATCACAGGGAGAGTCAAAAACACTGCACATCTGCAAGTCATAAGTAAGTCATATATTTTGTTATAGTAGATATAATGCACATTTATATATTGCCAAGTAAAAGTTTACAATACAGTATGTGCTTATATACTGTACATATATACTGTATCATTACCTTTACTCTGATTAGGAGACATTTTTGATGCCTATTCTTAGACATGGAGACTGGACTTGTTTTAATAAGAACTTGATACACACTAATAGCTTGGGCCATGTGATTTACATTGGTATCCAGCAGAGGGTAAGGGTTTATCAAGTGACTGCTGACTTATTAATCTTTTTCCTTTTTCTTTTTGGCAGGTAACCACTGAGAAACAACACATAAGCACTTGCAGTGCATAATACTCAGCTACGCCACTATTTAAATACAAAAATACCAAATGAAATGATGAAACTATTAACTGTTTTAATGTGTCTGAAAGAGAGAGGTCTATCATTAATTTATTTGAAATGCAAATTTAAAATCTTTGTTATGCTATGTTTTACACATTATATCCTGCTCTACATGGTTTACCATTCATTACATAATAATTTAAGTTTTTCTAAATTTATGATCAAACACATTGTGCTTTATAGGCTATACAAAATGAACAACACCAGGCCAGACACCCAGACATGTAATTCATGTTGTTACGGCTTACATTTCTTGCACAGTAATTTGGTATTTAATTTTGAAATTTGTGTACTATTGTATATCCTTGTATAGATATCATTTGTGTTGTTTTTTAATTCTTGTTTTGTGGGATGCAGATTAATGTGAGGTTAAGGTGAAATAAAAATGTGCAGGGCCAAAGATGATCAAAAGAGGGTTTGGGACAGAAAGTAACTTCAGCATACAGTAGTCAACATTTGAAGTGGATCAAAAAAGTGGATCAAAGTTGTCCTAAGACAAGAACGCATTTTGGTTTTAGGTTTTAGGACAACTTTGATGAAAGTTTTTGATCCACTTCAAACGTTGACTACTGTATATAACAAAGACACTGAATTCAAGAATACAGACATTTTTCAAAGTAGGGAAACGGTTTTGATGGTTTTCGTTGTTTGCTTCTGTTGTAATCAGAAGGTATGTCACAATTCTTGCCTTTTACTTAAGTATCCGAATAAAGTGCTGCAATTTTCCCTTGTTAAGCTATATCTTTGAATAAAATTTGAAAACTAATTTTCTTGAGGAGTGTTCTATTGTCTCTTGTTTTAGTTAACTGTCAATACTGTACACAGACAAAATGTCCCTCTTCAAGATCAACACTGACATCTACTGGTACTGCAGTCCAGAAAGGAAAGTTACATACATGACTAGATTCTCTCTTCATTTACCTACAATAGACTGTAAAAAAAGTTAAGTTAAGTTAAGTTGAGCTTTATTGTCATTCCGCTACATGTGGGGACATACAGTGGAACGAGATGTGGTGCCTCACAGGTCCCCGGTGCTACATAAATACAGACATACAACACTATAAACCTATACACAACTAACCTACTGACAGATTTTGACTAAGTATGCTATATATAAATGTTTACCCTATACAAATAAAGATAAAAAATACAAACTATACGAATGCTTCACATAATACTGTACATGTGCAGAGAGAAACATTGTGAGTCAAGCAGCTGGCTGGGGAACAGTACAAGATGAGTGTAATAATAAAAGACCTACTTACCTTCGCGCTGTTCCAAACCGATAGGCCTATGACTTTCTTAAACTTTTCTATATTTTACCAATGCATTCTCTAGTGTGTTACAGAAAAAAATATATAATAATAATAATAATAGTCATTGTGGTTAAGTTATTTGTAATGGCTTGTAGCTTAACAGGTCACAAACACCAGGAAGTTTTTACTTGCTTTGTCTTAATTTTGTAGCCAACCTCTATAACCATTGAACTCGATTGTCTGAATCATAACACCTAAATTAATGGGGGGTTTTTTGTTTTTGTTTTTAATTACATACACCATACATCCAGAACCCTAGTTTTAGAAGCAGTTTTAGAAAAAGTTTAATGGGGGAAAAAAGTCTCACCTTATTTTTCAACGCGGAAGTAAGCCGTTTTCTGTGAATGTGCAGACTTCCGGTTCATTAGCCGCTGACAAAGCACGGTAAAAACTGTTTGCACTACAAACCAGTGTGTTCATAGTTAAGCTGATACATTAAAATAATATGGTAAGACGCACCTATTTGCGATATCAAGCAGCAAAACCAGCTGTTTTTACATCTAAAAATAACTGGAAGCTATGACACCTGAAGCCAGACCCATAAAATTTACAAATGGCCGCGCACGCTGTTATGGGAAAAATAAACTGCATTAAAATCAAATTCCCGTTTAGAAACATATAAGCTATCAAACATCTTTGCATTAAAAAATCACTGTACATTTTCATTTAAAAAAAAAAAAAAAGTCAAAAGGTAATACATCTTTAGGTAGTGTATCGCCGTATCCAAAAATAGTGACCAATTAGTTTTGATGGCTCTTAGTTATTTTAAGCGATATATTACATGTTCACACTGACTTGAAATTAAATTTGTGGTTGTCTGTTTAAATGTATTAACATTTGGTCAAAGATTATTTGCATAGGGCATTTCATCTTATTGTTATTGAAAAAAATATATTTATATGACGCTAGAGGGAGCCATAAGCATTCAAATAAATATAAGAATCGGCGCAGCCTAAGTTTTAAAGCAGTAAGTTTTTAATTCCAGTCTTCATTTTTCTTTATAATGCCCTGAGTACCTATAAAAAGATTTGCTGTAGAGCACATTAAAATAGGTTATGAGGAAACTGACTACTTGCTCATTGCAGATAATAAGTGAAACAATTCACAAAGCTACAAGCACTGAAGCCTACCAACTATCACATTTTTGTTTTGGAGAACAAAGTATTACACGTTTCTTATTCAACAATTACACGTTAAGAAAAGTGCATTTGTGGCCCCTCTCATGCATCTATGAGAATATTGAAAAGGTGGCGTATTATTCAAAACAAGCACTACCAAGACTATTACATAACCTCTGAAAAACATGGGCCTGGGTTGGTCCTGTTGCGTAAGCACACTAGTGTGAGAAGTCCTACTGAGATTGATGAATAGTCGGACCTTGGAGAATGTACCAAGTCAGACATGCGATTTAGTAACATGTTCTCTACTGCATCATCAGTTTCAAACGTTGGAAAACTCTATGTACTCGCGTACCAATTAAATTTAGGCTTAAGTTCATTGACGTTTCATCATTTCTTAGAAACAGTGGATTTTAAGTAACAGTTTGAATGACTGACATTGAGTATTTTGTTCATTTCTTCACGAAATTAGATTTTTTTTTTTTGGTTCAAAAAGGTAAAAATACCTTTCATAATGATTTATGTTAACGCATTTGTAGAAGACAACCCAAATAATGTATACACAAACCATGCAACTGCACATCCACTACTGGAAATAATACTAGAATAAAATACAAGGTTTGATTCAAGTACAAAAGAGAAAAATCAGGTAACACTCAAGCTGCTCTTTAAACTTTTATGAATAACAAAATCTTTTTTTCTCCATGGCACAGCACTATTTTCATTAATATCACAAATATAGAGATGGCAAATGTTTCGCCATCACCAAATCTATTTAAAAAGTCAAACACTGACAAATGGACAAAACACCAGTATTAAAAACCATCACATCATCTTTCCACTCTCTCCCGGACACATGAACATCACCGTTATCTCGAAACATCAATATTGGCACTTGCAAAACAATCAACTCCGATAGTGCTGAGCAAGTATACGATCCCCATAAGGAAAACCATCCATATTAAATGGCAACTAACAAGAAGGCACGTCAACTGCACATTAACAGGGGCTCTCCAGTCCACAGTACGGCATGCTTACGCCAATGCCAAAATCACTTTCTCAATGAACCATCTGACAGCTTAGTGATCTAATGAAGAGTTAAGGCATTACAAGTCGAACTTCTGTTTCCACTGACAAATCAAGATTCGATTCCAGTATTCTTTACTCGTTTTGATTAATATAAACACACAAATGCATACTGTTATGAATTTGAAACTATACAGTATCAAACAAACTGATTTTGTAAATAAGACCTCTTTGATATTGTCTGACAAATTTTTGCTACAGTAATTTTAAGGCCACGGTGAATGACCTCGCATTAGACAAATAAAGCATACTGTATATGATTCAAACGGTGCATTAGCTTAACCTTCGGAGTGAAAACGGGCCGTGTGACAACAAGTGCCAGACCAATTTCCCTTTTCTTACATCTGTTGCTTTGTGAAACTTGAATTTCAAGTGCTGGCTGATTGCATCATGAGTCTTTCTTATCTGATTTAGAAATTGAAGGAGGAAAAGAAAAGAAAAAAACAATTTTTGGCTTGTTTTAGAGTCCAATAAAGCTGGCTAGATTAAAAAAAAAGACAGCATATTATTCCATGTGATTGCCATTTATGGTTTTGTCCTTACTTGAGATCTTGAAGTAAACTCATTAAACACAGGGAATGAGGGAAGTTTAACTCAAGATATAAACCCAAGAAGAGGAAGTCATTTTCTTAAAAAAAAAAAAATAATAATAATCTCAAATAACCGACCAAAGAGGAAAATCAACTTTTTTTCATTTTAACAGGGCTTCCCTCAACCATGAAAATGAAAAAGTTGCAAAGGAGTAACACGTTTTTGGGTGAATCGCACAAAGACATACATAGGCCACATTTCCCCCTAAAATCAAGAGTAAAATAAATACAAAATATTATTTGCATAAAGAAAACAAAGCGTACTTTGATTTTTTTTTTGCAAAATTAATTTTGACAATTAAACAATTTGTCCCTCATTATTACTATAATACATTTGAATATTTAGCTTTTTTCCTTTTTGTAATTTTCATTATTATTCACAATGGTGATTATCATTAGATTACTGTAATACAGTACGTTTTGCATAAACAAGCATAAATTAAAGGCAGTACAACAAATACAACCATAATGTATAAATACAATGCAATTTAAATAATATATATTTTTTACACATTACAGTAAATATAAGTTTGCATTTTTGCATTATGGCAAAATTTCGAGGGAATGTGCTTAGTTGTCAAAATAATGTCACAAAGGCAAAAAAAAATATATTTTTCTTTAAGCAAAATATAATTTCTATTATTTGACTTCAGGGTGAAATATGCTCTTGCTCGCTTTCCTGAGATTCACGCAATTGAGTGTTAAAACAATCAGCTTCTTATTTTAAGCATGTAATAGCTAAAGCAGTCCTTCACAGTTCTATCATTCGACTTCTTTTTCTCTATCAAACATCATGTGAATGGAATTCTGGGTAGGTGATGAGGACTGAGCTAATGGCTGGTCCTGTTAGGGGAAAGCAGTGTGGTGCTCCGAGCCCAGCAGCCTCCCTGGCCCCATAGTGACAGCTGCCCTTAGTGTCGTGCTAGCTAGTAGTCCTCTGCTGCTTCAGCACAGTGTAGACATTATCCACTTTACTCAGTCTCTCGAAGAAAGGGATGAGATCCAGCAGCTCTGTGTCAGACATGTCATCAAACCAGGAGGCTACAGGTACCTAAACATGACAGAGAAGAGTTTCTGTTAAAAGTATAATACAAATACTGGGACAAAGCGACAAACAAATTCTCAGAAGGTTTAGCAGGCTAAGCACTGTGCATAATATATTGTGAGACCCAAAGCAGATGTATGTGCAAAAGAAGAAAGGAAGGCAGTAACGTACAGCATTGTCTGGGTGGAAGATGTAGGAGGCTGGCGAGTTGTCCACAATGATGACTTTGTTGAGATCCCTGCCTAGACGGCTTAGGTCCTTGACATAATTTCCACGGTGGAACACACAAGATTCCCGGAAAAGACGGCTTCGGAAAGCTCCCCATTTGTCCAGCAGATCCGAGACGGGATCAGCATACTAGAAAAACAGAATGCCGGTAATGTGACAGACACGGTTTGACAGAGGGGCAAAGACAAAACATGGAAACACCTCTCTAAAATATAGTGTGATACTAAGATTTAAGTCGTTTGTGAAGACTAGATAAAGAATGCATAAATAAATATATAAATATTTACACTAACAGTCAAAAGTGTTTGAACAGTAAGATTTTTAATGTTTTTTTAAAGAAGTCTCTTATGTTCACCAAGCATGCATTTATTTGATTTAAGTACAGCAAAAACAGTAAACTTTTGGAATATTTGTACTATTAAAAATAACTGTTTTCTATTTGAATATATTTTAAAATGTAATTTCTTCCTGTGATTACAAAGCTGAATTTTTAGCATCATTACTCTAGTCACATGATCCTTCAGAAATCATTCTAATATTCTGATTTGCAGCTCAAAAAACATTTATTATTATTATTATGATGTTGAAAACAGCTGAGTAGAAATTTTTCAGGTTTCTTTGATGAATAAAACGTTCAGAAGAACAGCTTTTATCTGAAATAGAAATATTTTGTAACATTATAAATGACTTTATCATCACTTTTGATCAATTTAAAGCATCCTTGCTAAATAAAAGTATTAATTTCTATAATCCCCCCCCCCCAAAAAAAAATATTATACTGACTCCAAGCTTTTGAATGGTATAGTGTATGTTACAAAAGCTTTTTATTTCAGATAAATGCTGATCATTTGGATCTTTCTATTCATCAAAGAATCCTGAAAAAAATGTACTCAACTGTTTTAAATATTGACGATAATAATAATAATAAATTAGAACAGCCAAATCAGCATATTAGAATGATTTCTGAAGGATCATGTGACACTGAAGACTGGCGTAATGATGCTGAAAATTTAGCTTTGATCACAGGAATAAATTACATTATAAAATATATTCAAATAGAAAGCAGTTTTTTAAAATAGTAAAAATATTTCCCAATATTACTGCTTTTGCTATATTTTGGATCAAATAAATGCAGGCTTGGTGAGCAGAACAGAGTTCTTTAAAAAAACAATAAAACTCTTACTGTTCAAAAACTTTTGACTGGTAGTGTATATAATATATCTTATATAAGATATATTAAGATAGAAGATATATAGAGAGAGTAAAAATAAAAATTTATAAAAAAATCAATTACTAAGATACGAGATGTATACCAAGATATGTATTGAGTAAAAAGTAAAAAAAATAAAAATAAAAATAAATCAATGACTTTAAAATATAGATATAGTAAAATATATGAGAGTGAAAAGTAAAAAAAAGAAAGAAAAAAAATCAATGAGCAAGACATGAGATATATTAAGATACATTACCATAGGATAAAGTGAATAAATATATAGAGAGAGTAAAAAGTCTTAATTTTTTTAAAAAGTCAATTAAATTAAGGTATAAGTTATATATATATATATATATATATATATATAAAAAGAATAGCAAAAAAATGAATAAGTAAATAAATTTACAAAAAAAAAGTAAACTAAAAAATAAAACAATATCTATGAAAACAGATCAAATAAATGTATTAAGCTGTATTTTTGTTACAGGTCTGCAAAAGTCCATTTTAAAATAATTAAATATTTTCCACAGCTGTGGGAACCCTGTGTAACTTCTATAAACTTACTGTAAGTGCTGTTAAATCCTATTTATTATTAAACTCAATACTGAATACCTTGCATAGTGCAAAAATCCATTTGCGCTTCTCACCTTGGCTAAGCTTGCAGTGAATAACACGCACTCGAACATTTCCCCCATCCGTTTGAGGAACTCATCAACATGAGGTCTCTTCAACACATACACCTACAGAGACAGAGGAAAAACTGTTCAAATATGAGTCATTCCTGCAAAGGATTCAACTCAGCTACTATCTGAAGGGGTAAAACCAGCATATGAGAAAAACAGGCGCTAAATCAGGTCACATTCATGAAGACACATTACTAAATAAATAAGATTTATATTAGCCTGCATCTTGATATGATGCCTCATATAACGATGAGTTTTATATGATCGTAGAACGATAAACCCTGTTTTAAGAGAAGCAATAAAACGGGTTGTTTTACTCTAACAACTAGGTCAGCCAAGCTCGTTTATGAAGCTGGTGGTCTCATTCCTGAACCAAGTCATCCCGAATAGGCTTTCCTGACATCACAAGCCTATCCTGGATTACTTGAAACAGGCCAAAGCCTTGTCTGTCAGACGTCTTCACTCTTCAGTCCCGTGGTGTAACTGGGGCCATTGGCCTTTAAAAGGGCCAAGGCACCATAATATCATAGCCCGAGAGAGCAGGAGACGCACTCTGAGGAGAGATTGATGGCCAGTGACTTCTCAGAAGCCAGTCAGGGTTTCTCCATTTCGTCAGGACCCAGAAATAGCCACCTGCTGCTCTGACCCATCAGCGGAGATGGCAACGCAACTGTCAGGTAGCACACCCGAGTTAAGCGGCAATACGTAAACAAGAGAAAAAGTTTCCACTGTTCAACACTGCGCAACAGCAGACAGACAAATAATAGAGGTCACAGGTTAGTTTGGACTGCGTGATTAGTGAAGCTTAACTACAACCCCAAATCAGAAAAAGTTGGGACAGTATGGAAAACGCAAATAAAAAAAGAAAGTAGTGATTTCTAAATTTACTTTGACTTGTATTTCATTGCAGACAATATGAACACAAAATATTTCATGTTTTGTCTGGTCAACTTCATGTCATTTGTAAATATACATCCTTTCCTGTCATTCAGATCTGCAACACATTCCAAAAAAAGTTGGGACAGGAGCAATTTAGGGCTAGTAATGAGGTAAATTGGTTAAATAATGATGTGATTTGAAACAGTTGATGTCAACAGGTGATTGTAATTATGATTTGGTACAAAAGCAGCATCCAAGAAAGGTCTAGTCCTTTAGGAGCAAAGATGGGCCGAGGATCGCCAGTTTGCCAACAAATACGTGAGAAAAGTATTGAAATGTTTAAAAACAATGTTCCTCAAAGTAAGATAGGAAGAGATTTGGATATTTCACCTTCAACAGTGCATAACAATTAAAAGATTCAAGGAATCTGGAGGAATTTCAGTGCGTAAAGGACAAGGACGCAAGCCTAAGCTGAACAACCGTGATCTCCGATCCCTCAGGCGGCACTGCATCAAGAATCATCATTCATCTATAAGCGATATCACCACATGGGCTCAGGACTACTTTGGCAAACCTTTGTCAAGTACCACAATACGTAGTTACATCCACAAATGCCAGTTAAAACTGTACTGTGCCAAAAGGAAGCCCTATGTTAACAGTGTCCAGAAGCGCCGTCGACTTCTCTGGGCTCGGAGGCATCTGGGATGGACCATCACACAGTGGAAACGTGTACTGTGGTCAGATGAATCAGTATTTCAGGTATTTTTTGGGAGGAATGGACGCCGTGTGCTCCGGACCAAAGAAGAAAAGGATCATCCAGACCGTTACCAGCAACAAGTCCAAAAGCCAGGGTCTGTCATGGTATGGGGTTGTGTCAGTGCCCTTGGCAAAGGTAACTTGCACTTCTGTGATGGCACCATTAATGCTGAAAAGTACATAGAGATTTTGGAGCACAATATGCTGCCTTCAAGAAGACATCTTTTCCAGGGACGTCCATGCATATTTCAACAAGACAATGCAAAACCACATTCTGCACACATTACAAAGTCCTGGCTGCGGAGGAAGAGGGTACGGGTACTTGACTGGCCTGCCTGCAGTCCCGACCTGTCTCCAATAGAGAATGTGTGGCGCATTTTGAAGCGCAAAATGCGACAACGAAGACCCCGTACTGTTGCCCACCTTAGGACTTGTTTGCAGGAAGAATGGGACAAAATTACACCTGAAACACTTCATCACTTGGTGTCTTCAGTCCCTAAACGTCTTTTAAGTGTTGTGAAAAGGAATGGCAACATTACAAAGTGGTAAATGCTTTACTGTCCCAACTTTTTTTGGAATGTGTTGCAGGTCTGAATGACATGAAAGGATGTATATTTACAAATGACATGAAGTTGACCAGACAAAACATGAAATATTTTGTGTTCATATTGTCTGCAATGAACTACAAGTCAAAGTAAATTTAGAAATCACTACTTTCTTTTTTTATTTGCGTTTTCCATACTGTCCCAACTTTTTCTGATTTGGGGTTGTATATCAATTATTTTTTTGATAATGTAAATCACAATTTTTAATTCTAATGAACAGAAATTGCATTAAAATAAATACTTATTCTCTGCAGGACTACTGCATGCCGTTTTTTATAAAGGAAGCAAGTAACAGGAAAATATGACACTGCTCACATTATAATCAACAAAGCTGTCAGTGCAGATTATCACAGTTTCACACACTAAGAACAGAAGTGAAACATAAAACGTTCATCTAATTAGGATGAGTAATGACAGGCCTACAGACTTATTTAAAACCTTATAAGTCACCACTGCAGTCATGCATATAATGGGCTATGATTGGCTACAATTCTCATCCATTGCCAAAACATGTAGATACATTATTTTGATTGAATACTGTAATCAAAGGATTTCAACCTGGAGTCTGTGAACACCAAGGAGTCAGCAAAAGGGTTGCTTTTACACACTGTTTAATGCAGCTCAGAGGGACATGTAATGCTTTAACCTGCAGCTACAAATGCATAAATAATGTTTTGATATTTAAACAAAACGTTGACAACTGATGTTTGAAATTAATTAAAAAATGAAAAGGTACTTTAAATGTGAAATTAAAACCTCCAGCAGGTGGCAGCGAGTCACTGTTAATAAGTGAGTCACTGCGATTGAACCGAATCATTTAAACGGTTGATTCATTCAGGAACGAAACACCATCATGTTGCTCAGAGACACAAAACAGTGCTGTGGCTGTGTTTGGATTTATTTTTGTTGGCGAAACGGAGCTAAAACAGGCAATATGCTGTCTAAAAACATAAGTCTCTTAATTAACTTCTTGCTTATTGAACTATTGTAAAAATAATTTGAAATCGTGCTGATTTCTGGAGAGAAAAAACGGCACTCTTCTGTGATATTAACTATATGAAATTATGTAAATATATACATTTTCTGCCCCCATATCTTGAATTTTGTGATCATTCTAAATGCATTTTAATAGATTGAATCATGCACCAGTGTTGCCAACTTAGCAATTTTGTTACTAAATTTAGCAACTTTTCAGACTACCCTAGCAACAAATTTATCTATTTTAAAAATTTATTTGGCAACTTTTAACAACTTTTAATAAGTGACTCAAATGATAAAAAGGCACACATTTATCATCTAAATTACACAAGAGAAAACCAAAGATGCCTAGTATTACACACATCACTTGAATTAAGTTAGCTGCTATTTGCAGTTGTTTAATTTAATAATGATAATAATAATAATAATAATAATACATAATTGAATAATTGTTCATTTATGATACATTTTGTTAGTAGCTTGTACTTGCAGTTGTTGATCAGATAGTAAAAAAAAATTCTAGAAAAATGGAAAAGGTACTAGTAATTTTCCAGGACATTATCCATTATCTGTTGTAACCCGAAAACACAAAATACAATGTGTAATTAAAAATGCAGGTAAAAAAAAAACTGGAAAAATCAATACGGAAAGTTCCTTCATAATAACATAGTAGATTGTCCCCTATTTTACAGACTTTTCTTAGAGTGTAGCATACTAACTAACTACTAATACACTGCTTAAAAATATAATTGTTCAGAATGTGTAGTTTTACTGGTTTACTAGCCAACAAAAAAACAAAAACAAAAAAACTTAAACTGTAATCTTTCAAAAATGTGTGCGTTTTCAAAAATTCAATGTATTTAATAAAATAGTTATTTACATTTTAATATTATATTATGCATTTATATTATTTTACGAACAAATCTAAATGGACATATAAAATATTTTTTGCTGAGATTTAATGTAGTGACACAATTTTGGGTCGTGATTACGTCACAACGTCATTTAGCAACAAATCAACCTTCCTTTAGCAACTTCCCCTGAAAATTAGTTGGCAACACTGGAAAGAACGCACTCTAAATGCGCACACGCACTAATCAAACCTAATAGGATAATATGCTCTAATAGAATTAGTCCAACGAATCGCTCGGTTTGTAATGCATACCGAACCGAAAGCCTCATACCGACGGTTCAATACAAATACGTGTATCGTTACACCCTTAATCTATAAACACACACACACACTTTTTATTAATTAAAATTTATATTTTAGGAAGCAGGTTCGTCAGGGTGTCATCACATTTCGAAGATATTGGCATTAAAATTGGCAAATTTCATATTTCAAATTTTCAGCAGTTATAATCTTGATCTTTTTTCCCCAATTGATTGTGCTGGCCTACAACAGTTTCAATTTCATACATAGCCTGATTTTCAACTCAGTTATTTATGAACACCCTAGTATGAGAACAGGTTATGCTCACCTGATGTACTGTCCCATCAATTTCCACTGGAATGATAAAGTCAGCATTGTTTACCGGCTAGGAAGAAAGAAAACACAATAAAACTGATTGAACTGTTTCAGGCAGAAGAAAATAAGTTAAATCTATATTGCAGGTGACTGGATCAGTGACTGACAAGATGTTATTGAACATGATGTGTAAACACCCAACAGGCTCCAGTCACTATTTAGAACATTGCTACAGACCCTGAGAGTGCTCTTTAGATAGGTCTGGAAACTCAATCTCAAATGTTGAGATAATCGCGTTTATGTGTTATAGAGATGTCAGGACAGTGTGACCTACATTCACAGATGTGGCATGAAGTATCATTATGCTGTCTTGTGCTAAAAGATCACACTTGTTTTAATTCTGACTCGCTTTGAAAGTTCACTCCATACATGAAAACTGTTATTATTTATTCGCTCTCAAGTCATTCCAAAACTGCATTATAAATAATAATAAATAAATAAATAATAATAAATAAATAAATACATAATAAATAAATATTATTTATTTATTATTTATTAAATAAATAAATAAAACAAATAAATAAATAATTGTATTTATATTTTTTTATAACTATATATATATATATATATATATATATATATATATATATATATATATATATATATATATATGGTAGTGGTTACTATGAACTGTTGCACAGTACAAAGCTCCACAAAGACTCTACAAAATATTCTCCTTTTGTGTTCCACAGAAAGAAAAAAATAACAACATGCAGATTTGAAACATGGGGGTTAAATAAACAATGACAATTTTTGGATAAACTATTTTTAAACAAACAGCTTATATTTAATACACTCTATATACTTCAAGTTGAAGTTCTGATTGCAAGTAGTCATTAGAACAGTGTCGCTGCTGACACTCCCAAGAGGAAAACATTCCTTTTCTTCCTGGCTTTCCTAAATTGTGCACATAGCGCATTTATGATGTCATGCAGCGGGAGAAAAAAAATTCTTCCATAAAGAGTCAAATCAGGGAATGCCGCATTTCTCTGGAAAAGTGCAGGCATGCATGTAAAAACAAACAGTAAAGGCGCCATTAGACAGAATAATTTAACCAAAAGTAGCATACTGCACTTTCTCGAGACAATTTGATGCTTTCCTCCGGCTCAAATAAGCTTACTTGTATTTATACTGGCACAATACCTGCTAACTCTGAAGATCAGAAAATAACTTGTGTCTGGAATCTAAAAAGAATGGAGGCAATTTTGCAATAGATGACACTTCATATTGTGTTCTTAGTTGTTAAACATAGTGACAGACATTGCAAGTGTTCTATTACAATGCAAACATCATTTACATTATTACATTGCATGAGAACATTACATTGGTTCAAACTGTTGCATTATGCCTGCAAAAACATGTCTACATTAACATGCAAGAACAGATTTAACCGATACTGGAAGTGTGCTTCCTCTCTGTTTGTATAAAAGGCGACTGTTTACAGTAGAAGTCACTTAATTTAAATCTAAAACAGCAAAAATGTTCATTAAAGCATTCTGCACCACTACTGTCACCAATTTCGTATTTCAAAAATGTATATAATTGTATTATATAATGTATAATTAATATAATGTATAATTAATATACTATATAGACTCAAACATGTTCCCTCCCACCAGCTTGAAAAGTTGGTGGTGTCTAAAACAACACTGGACCAAACTGGCTATCACTGTACAGACAAGAAACACCGAAACATTTTTCGAAATATTTATTTTGAGTACTGAAGAAGAAAGCAAGTCTTACAGGTTTGGAACAACATGACGGTTAGTGAGTAAATGATGACAGAAATTTCCTTTTTAGGTGAACTGTCGCTTCAAGCCCGAACAGGAGAACATCAGATAAATAACACACTTCAGCTTTAAAGTTTGTGATGTGAATGCATGCAATGGTGTTAAATATCTATCTATAACATTTGAGTCAAGTGTATCCCATATCCATGAGATGATTAGTTGGGCTGCCAACAGCACATGTGACATATAGTTAATTCACACCGGCTGCGAGGTATAAAGTGATGGAAAAAGAGGGCTCAACACATTGACTTACCTTGAATGAACTGTGGACTAGTGTTTCATCCAGATCAATGACTACACAGATCTTCCCTGCATCTTTAGACTTTATCTGTGAAAGAAGTGGTTTGGCTGGGACCTGTAATAAACATTTCAAGGACACTGGTAAATAAGTAGCCACGCTGGCATTTACAACAAGAAGCTATTTTACAGTAAAAAATACAGTATAGATTCTTATGTCACAGACATTAGCATACAAATAAAGACTGGAAATGCATGTCAGCTATACAAAACAATTTATTATGTTTTGTATCTTATATTATGTATCTCTAGTCTGTTAGTAGAGAAGAAATTTAGTTTTATGAGTAATATATGTAGGGCTGGCTGGTGTGACGGTATGTACAGTATGATGGACAGTAAAATGTGTCAACTGGTAAAGATTTTATTTGATATTCTATACCTTTGCCTATATCTATTGGTGGACAGGGTTCTTCGTATTATTTAAAGCTATAAAGTCACATGGAAAAATGCAAAACACTAAGCATGGCGTGTCTAGAATTTCAAGAAAATTTAAAAGAATGATCAGTTTTATAATACTAGTTTAACAGGTTTTTTTTTTTTAACTTATGTATTAGACAATGTCACCCTTTCATTTCTTATTCCAACAAAATAAAGAAAAATGAAATTGAAAAAAAAAAGAAAATTATTTAATTTACTGGACTATTAAAAAAAGTCATTACCAAATGGTTAAAGCTGCAATCCGTAACTTGTTTTGGTCAAAAATTATCCGAAATCAATATTTGTGAAAGTACATAACCAGCCAGTGTTCAAAAATATCACTTTACTTTAGCCCGATTCACAACGGTTATTTTATAATAATGTTTTCTAATTTGAGTGGTACGGGTAGGTTTCCGCAGGAAATTCGAGCATGGCACTGCGTCATTACGTCACGTCTGTAAACATGAAGAAGTTTTCCCGGCTAGTAGACTATATCACATGTGAGGATCCTGCAGGTGGTGCATCGTTTAGCCTTTTCTCACAGCAGCTAGAATAATTAAATTTATCATTTTGATGGTGGATTGTAATACAGAAAGGATTATGTGTTTATGAAACACATGTGAATGAAATTAAATTATATTCCAGTTTTAAATGTGCTTCTGATTACAGATAGCCTGGGATTACACAAGTTTTGTATTTTAAATAGAACCAGTTTGAAGGACGATTAATTTGCTTTTTGGATTAAAAGAATTTCTTAATATGAAATGTGAATGGTATGACTGTACAAAAATTTAAATCTACTACACGCTAATACACATTATACTCATAGTCACGCAATGCTGATGCTGTTAACATTAATAATTTGAGAACAAAGTATAACAATGATAATACTTTGCACAGTTAGATGTGATATGAGCTAACTGATCTTTAGATTTAATCACCGTTGGTAGCGCGATTTATTGTAATGCTTGTTGGGCAGAACAAGCGTGGCAGACTTGTTACTTACTTGTTCAGATGGCAACATACGGTGAAAATTCTGATTTGGGTCATATATTCCAAGACATAGGCAGTAAATATCCACACCGGTGCAGTGACTGACAACTACACATTCACCTCAAAACATTAGATTCATCCGCGCTGGAGCCGTGCCGTAACACCGGATCACAACCCCACGCAAGCTAGATAATTCCGCAAGAAACTGCAATTCCAGGTTTACAAACATAGAGGGCGACAAAGAGGTAAAAGTTACGGACTGCAGCTTTAATATATAAACAGTTTTTCCATCGAACTCTCAGAAAAAAAAAAAAAATTGGGTCAGTATAAAAAAAATTTGGGGTCAGTATAAATTTTTTTAAGAAATCTCTTGCTCACCAAAGTTGCATTTATTCGACCAAAAATACAATAATATTGTGAAATATTTTTACAATTTAAAATGTTTTCTTTTTAATATATTTTAAAATGTTCTTAATTCCTGTTAGGGCGAAGCTGAATTTTCAGCATCATTACTCCAGTCTTCAGTGTCACATAATGCTTTAGAAATCATTCTAATATGTTGATTTGGTGCTCAAGAAACATTTCTTATTATTATCAGTGTTGAAAACAGTTGTGCTGAAACCAAATTTGGTGCTGGCTGAAACCAAATATTTTCTAACAGTTTAAATCTTTACTGTTATATTTGTCCTTGCTGAAAAAAAAAAAAAAAAATCTTAAAAAAATAAAATAATAAATTTAAAAATTCCACTGATTCCAAACTTTTGCACGGTAGTTCACAATTAACCTTATGCAAATACACCATGCTAAAACTTTGGTCATACAGCCCAACCCAAACAGGGTGTATTAGTTATAGACATTAGTATCCATAAGGGGGCATAAGGTAGCTCTTTTAGCACTAGCATTCCATAAGCAGAGGAAGATCAAGTGACTGACTGCAGCTGGGATGGGATTGCAAAGCTGCTGCCCAACCAATTCTTCATCGAAAAGTACACAGTGCACACACAATCTGAAACTGACTCGGTCCTACGTTTACAGAATGAGTATCTCAAGACCTGCAGGCTCTTCCAGATTCATTACCAAGTCGGAGAGTGTACAGATGACTCTGATTTAAATAACATAACATATGACATGGAATCAGAACCCAGCATGGCGTCTTATTTTAGCTCTGTTGCTACTGACTTCATACTAATTAAAATGGGTTAAAAAACCAAGATGGCAAGAATGTCTGGCAACTCAAAACAGACTAAATGCATTCTCTTACAAGCAAAATGTTATGACATTGAACTATCGAATTCATGGCTTTTCAAAACATGCTAAAATAAATTAGCAAGTGTCTCCCCTAAGAAAAAGGTACCTGATCTATGGGTGGAAGACAGAATTCACAATCACAGTCCTCTGGGTACTCTTCATCTTCAGATACATCACTCTCGTCATAAGAATGACTCTGTTCACTGTTTTTTTGGTCAGACCTAAATAACATGTCTTGATCAGATGCTTCACTTCTTGCAACTTGATATATAAGTTCCTCTAATTTTTCATTTTTCTGGTTCTTCTCAGACAGACCATCTGTTCCAGGAGGATGAAGGAGCCCAGAGGTGTCTTTTGGCTCGGTATTGACCTCTTGCTGACCATCTGATACACAAAGAGTGCCAGTCTCTGTGTTTGACTGCTCCTCAAAGGCGCAAGAGACCAGTTGATCAGCAGTTGGGGTCTCTTTACCTTCATCACATTCCTCAGAACATCCTACAACATCCTCAAAGTCAAACAGGGTTGTTTCTTCATCTTCAGTAGTTTCAATCTCTCCACAACAAGGTCCATGAGCCCCCTCAGTTTCATCAAACTCAGAGTATGTCTCCTTGTTTGCATCGATTTCAACCACAGAACTGAGATCTTGAACGTTTTCCGTGATCTCAGAATTTTCATTTTCCGTTAAATCCTGACTGACCTCATTTTCCAACAACGTACTTTCTTCAACAGGTGATTCCAAAGTATCGGCTCCTTGAAATGTGTCCTTCACAGCACACAATTCTGTGGAATCTCCAGATACACTGTCAAAAGTATTTTCAACCACTTCAAGTCCACAAAATTCAACAGCTGCAACACAGGACACTTGTATATCAACAAGGGGTTCAGCAACCTCTACATTTCTGTAGCAAAGTTCATTATCCTTGCTCTCAGAATACAACGGGAAGCATTCATCCATAAAACCAGGCCCATAATCTTCAGTTTCATGGACCTCATCTGGTTTGGCACATTCACGGATTTGACCCATGTCAACTGGGAGTCCAACAGCTACAGCTTCAGCATATGTTTTACTGCTTTTCTTTCCTGTCACTTGTTGCTCAGAATAAATCTCACATTCTTCCTCACAAGCATCTAAACCTTCCTGTGTATACATACTAAAATTCTCAGCGTTACCTTCATCGGGGTACTCATCTGGCTGTAGAATTTGAATCAAGGACTCATCATCCTCTTCAAGAAGGTTTTCCTTATCACATGGTTGATCTGAGATTTCAAATGATTCAGACTCAACAAAACTTGTGAACGACTCCGTTTCAGAGCTAGCTTGACTTTTACCATCCATGCAGTCACCATACTCCTCCTCTTCAGATTCATCTGAAGAACCTGCTGCAGTCACTGCATCCAGGGAGATGTCCACATCTGAGTGGTGTTCAAACTTTACCTCCTCATCATCATCAGCAAGTTGAAAAGATTGAAGAGTTTCATCATTACAACATTTCCCCTTCTCCAACTCATCACACTTTCTACAGAGCTTCCTACAGTTGTCCAAAGCTTGAACTTCAGGCTTAGAATCTACAACTTCAGGGATTTCTGCTTCTCCATTTGACTCACTGATTTCAGCAGCAGGACTTGAAATCTCCTTATTATGCCTCAAAAGATCAGTAAGAAATTGAGAAAGCCACCGAGCCTCAAAGGTTTCCATTGATCCAGAAAACATGTAATCGGGCTGAGATGGTTTCCTAACCTCAGTTTTGCTGCAATGATTAGGCAAATTTTCTTTGGTTATTTCATGGTTGTGAAAGACAGAGCTATGTGTTCTTGAAGACTCTGGGAATTTTGATGCAAGTCTGCTTTGATGTGGGCCCCCAGAATGGTCAGTGGGCACAGAAGGAGTGCATTGTTCACGGACATCACATTTCTCAAAGTACGTTCCACAGCTTGTGCATTGTTCTAAAACCTTAAAACATACAGAGGATTTGCTGTGCTCAGAGAGTCGGTTACAGTCTTGATGCCCTTCAGTTGGGCAGTCAAAGGTCTGACTACAATCAAAGTTCTCCGACGAACAAGTGCAATCATCTAGGCTGTTTAGCAGAACTCTGTCATCAGTGGTGTCCATTTGCCCAGTAAGCTGCGTGTGCTCAAGAGACACACAGTGGTCAGATGGCTTACTTTCTTTAGAGTCCTGACACAGTTCAGGGGATTCAAAATGTGTGGCATGGTATTTATCAAGCTTGTTTTGATTGTTAGGGTCGGACTGTTTAGATGTCTCGCATTCTTCAGAATCTAGTTCAACTACACTGTTCAGATCCAAAAAGTTGTCTTCAGAACTGCTGTTTTCACACTCGCTGTGCTGGTCGTGATATTCTGCATCGCATTCAGAAAGCGTTTCATGATCTGAAGGATCTAATTGTGAGGACTCAACATCAACTTGCAGAAAAGAATCACAAAAATCTTCCTCAGTTGCTTGTTCTGCATCATCTTGTGGTAAAGATTCACAATCATCTAGGCTCAACTCAGATGAAATTATTTCTTCTGCATTATCTTGTTGAAAACAGTCTGGGCTAAACTCAGATGAAGTTACCGATTCTGCATCATCTTGTGGAATAAACTCACAAAGGTCTGAGCTCATCTCTGATGAGTTTAACTGTACTTCATCATGTTGTTCAAAAGAGTCACAATTACCTAGTGTAATCGCAGAAAAAATTATCTGTTCTGCATCATCTCGTTGAAAAGACTCACAATCATCTAGGCTCATCTCGGATAAAGTTAACTGTTCAGCATCATGTTCAGAAATCTCACTTTGATTGCTTGGCTCAAATGCAATGCTAAGTTCATCATTCTGGCTTATTTCAACCAAGTCAACTGAAGAACTGCTAATTTCAAAACACTCACTGTGCTCAGAGCAGCTGTCCAACAAAGAGCTGTATCCAGAAGAAAAAGACTGATCTGAAAATTCCCCATTAATTTGACCATTTTCAATGCAAAGTCCATCAGCCTCGTTCATCTCGATGGCGCTTTGATGTGTAGCGGATTCAATAAGTGCTTCTTGTTCTGTGCAAAATTCTGCAGCACGTTCCAAAGACTGGTTTTCCTTTTTAGGATTTCCTTGTCCAGAGACCTCAGAATGGCCAAAGCACAGTTCAGCGGGCATGCTTACTTCTGAGTGCTCGCTTTTAAAAAAGGCAGAGGATTCCAAGTATTTAGTAAAGTTGCTTTCAAAAAAAGACATCCTTTCTCCAAAACACTGGCAAAGGTCAGAAGAAGGGAAACACTCCAAACATTCTCCCATAGGTTTGCTTTCTCCAGAGACCCTACAAGTAGAGTCAGAGATCTGCGTTTGCAGAGGAGGCTCGCAAGGCTGAAGGGATTCGTTGAGCCCACAGCCTGCCTGAGACACCAGCAGCAATGTGCACGTTGACATGACAGAGGGGTTGAGACTCCACTGAACCCTGCACTCAGCCCGCCTTCAGGACACCTACCAATTTATTTTGGTGCTTCAGAGACGTGACAAATAACTCCTGGTGTATCAAATCACTATAAAAAGCTGAAGTAAGGCATAAATCTGAATCCGACACCTACAGCGTCTTGACACCCGATCTGCTCATAGACATGCTTTTTTTCGATGAATAATTAGTTCAATGGAATTATGAGTGGCAAAAATTTTGACATACCTTCATATCGGCTTTCAATTAGTTGGGAATTATAAGAACAGATAGCATTACTTTTTGCTAAATAAATTTATAACATTCATTTAGAGTAATTTAGGGTCTCTACAGGAGCACAAATGAGATTAATTCTCATCATGGTATATTCAACTGTCACAACTCGTAAACAGGAAAAGAATTGCGCAAAAGCTAACTTGAGGTTTTGGTTTCCTCACTATCACAGATGATCATGTGGCTCTCGGCCATGTTAACCACGAGCTGGCCGGTATTCAGAAAACTCTAGAGAGTTCAGGGCAGGACGTCAAAATAAGAAGTTACCAAAACTGAAATAACTCTTACTTTTGAGATGGTTCCATTCTCTTCCACCAGCAGCGGGGCGTTGTTATTGACGGGTACGTGATCCGTTTCGTCATGACAAAGGCAGCAGAAGAGACTGTGGAAAATACCACGACTGCGGGGTTTCTTCGATGAGGATGCAGCATGTGGAGGGGTACCTGGGAAACGAGAAGCAATCATATCATACCAACAGCTACCCTGCTGTTCACTGTCATATATCTTTGCATACATGATACACTCGACTAGTTCCGACAGCTTATGCTCGTTATGAGATGACTGAACTCGTATGTACATATAAATGACCGGTAATGACTGGTCTTCAATTACATATACACAGATGAGTGCAAATATCAAAATAATTCCAGTAATTATAGACTGTACCCTAAATTAATGCCAAATCCAAAGCATGTCTAAGTCACATTTTGAGATATTAAGACAAGCAGGCTTCTTACACCATCAGAAAAATCTTTAATTGAAAGCCTTAGCGTAACAGGTGTTTTAACTGTACAGAGCGAAACCACGTCTATGGATTTCTGAAAGGGTGGAGTGGAGGTTTTATTAATTGGAAACACATGTGTGTCACACCCATGAGTAGGGATGGGTACCGAAACTCGGTATTAAATCGGTCTCGGGGCTAAATTATGAAAGACCGGAGTATCGATAAGCTCTGACGTTATCGGTTCTGCTGTCGGTACTGGAGAAATTAAGAAAACACACATACATTTATTGTTGCTATATATACACATTATCTTGCAAATTCTCTCTCACCAGAGTTGCCAGCTGTTTTAATGTGCAATAATATTCAAACATTTGTCTATTATGCATTTTTGCTATTCGCAATTCAGAAGCGAGATCGCGCTCACGTGGAGGAGCTTCAGCACGCGCAACATTAAAGCCCTGTTTAATTATGATGAGAGAACTAACTATTCAAACATCTGCTTACGATTTAGGCCTGTGGCTGTTATATCAAGATAAGTTTTTTTGGATTATAGGATTATAGCCGCGTTTCTTCTAGCACAACTTCCATCCCTATACAGTGGTGCGCATTCGTTCCTCCCTAACCAACACTTAACGTCAGAATCATCATCGGTGATTGTTGTAAGATGCCGTCTTTACTGTTGCTAAATTGCAGGACATGTTTGCTAATAAAACGTAGAAAGTACAATCCGCGCGAGAGACACTGTTCCCCAGGCTGAAATGTGTGTGTGTGTGTGTGTGTGTATATGTGTATGCGTGTGTGTGTGCGTGCCTGCGCGGGGCGCTCCAAAACGGACAGGCAAATTACAGTTTGAGCTTCGTCCAAATGATCAAATACACACAAAATATGTCCAAATATCCGGCTACGAGAGTATTCACTTAAACATAGTTTATGTCTTAAGTGGACCAGAACAGTTGGGAGAAAATCCGATGTGTGTCAATATATTGTCTTAAAGTGACAGACTGGCGCTTGGACCATCAATGTTAATCAAAGAACAAAATGTGAGAGAAAATCACTCACAGCTCTTAATCTGAATAACGGTATAGCTTTAATAAGCATTAATCTATCAATACATACGGTGAAAACTATGCAGTGTTCATTTACATTTGATTACTTTTTAGATTTATTTTGTAACTATTACTTACCTGAACATTAATATTAGTAGACCTTCATGGAAAAATGAAAGCACTGTTTATTTCATTTCATTTGTATATTTGTTTTATTATATTTGTCAGTTTTTTTAACTTTGTTTCTTTGTTCATGTTCTTACTGTATCTTATCTTATGTATATAAAACACTAAAAATGCATGCACACTGGTGCATTTATAAATTGATGTTTTATATTCATTTAATTAAATATTTATTTTACATTTCAGAATATAAAGCAATGTTAATTCAGCTCCTAATCTGTCATATATCTATATCTATATCTATATATATCAAAAAGTACCGATAAGAATACCGTTAAAGTACCGGATCGATAAGCGATATCGGTAAGAGTAGTAATACCGTTAAAACCTTAACGATACCCATCCCTACCCATGAGTTTCCCAAAACTTACTCCATATTCTGAACTTCAACATAGAACAACAATGCTTTTGAGTCTAACACAGAGCAGAACAAGTATGCAAAATATCTGTCTGACATGCCCTCAAACTAACAAGTCAACCACTAAAAAGACTACTTAAATAGCACAAATTGATTGTCCTTTGCATCTCTGCTAAGAATTCCTCAAGTAATCTCGCATTTTACTTCATTTTAATTTTCAATAGCCCAATTTGTTTTCACGGATGGTTGTAATATGGCTGTGCCCCGAAAAAGTGAATTTAAGAAAAAAGGTTTTTACTAAAAAAAATAAAAAAAATAAAATACAGAATACTATTAACTCTAAAGTAGTAGAAAAGTCACTTTTAATAATAAATCAATATTTCGATTTAGAAAATATTTTAAGATTTTAATTTGGCTTTAATACAAATTATTTCATTTTGCAGGTCTTTAATAATATCACCCTTTTCCTAAAACAGTATAAATGGGCCTTTATAAATGAAAATATATAACCACCTCTATATTTTAAGGGAATTTTTTTGCAAAGGGTATCATCATTATCATATTTGGGGGTTCTTGGCATCAAATAGTTTTAAAATCAGTGTTAGATGACATATATATATATATATATATATATATATATATATATATATATATATAATTATTCAAACTACCCATGCCTACTGTTTGCTAATAAGCAAGATATTTGTCACCAAATACAGCAGACGGAGACATAGTATCCGTGAATAGTGACACATTACAGGAAATCCACGTGATTATGGATCTATGTTGAGCTCGGGGCAACAACACAGCCCTAGGCAACTTAGAAGAGCGAACAACAGTGACGAAAGCTGGACTTTGCGAGACAAAATCTTTGACAAATTAGGCTGGAGCCAAGACGGTCGAGGCAGCTGTCAACAGGGAAGATTAGCTTGCCATTCAAAATTCAAACTAAAAGCTCATGTATCAAACCGAGCCGAAGTTAGTTAGAACACAGTAATTTTATTGAGTTACTCTGAGCGTCTTATTGTGATTGATGGTAAAAGAACGTGATCAGAAACTGAAGGCTGAGTTTAGTTTTAAATTTAGATTAGCCTATTAGATTTATCTTCATTCTGACATGTCCTACAACATAAAAGTTGCCCTTAAAACCAAACTTAACCTATATGCCGTGAGCTGCCAGCCCAGCATCGGGATATAAAACAGGTCTCTTGACCTTCAAACATAAAATGTACATCGACTTGTCAACGATACCACACACACGCTAACCGTGCATGTGACCCTCTGTAAATATCCAGAGAATCTGACAGGTCGTAATAGTGAAACATCGCTAAGCGATCACACCTGCATCCCGGCACAGGACACGAGAGTGGCAGGTTTACAAATGTGAGGAAAAGGGCAGGTGAAGGGAACCATGAAGAAACCGCATCCATCGCTTCACACTGACTCCTCTTATATTACACATCAGAGGGCTTTAAATAGCACCCATGGGCAGCTGTTGACAGTGGTTAGTGATGGCATTCTACACAAATATAGACCACGCCATAAACGGAATCGCAAAACAAAACTTTGCTGTGTTCCCAGCGCGGGGACAGGAGGGAATGGCTCAACCATATGTTTATCTCTTGCTGTACATATGATACCTTGATGGACACTATGATGAAAGACTGAAAAGCTGTAACCTATTAGCTTGGAGCAACAAACTTGAACTTGTAAACAGAAAAAGATCAAACAGAGACTAGCTAGCAGAGACAATTATAAGGAAAACTTGACTCCTTGGCGTTCTGTAATGAGCCTGAGTTCTAAATACACTTCAACTCTCCAGAGCTGATAATTAGGCTACAACTTTTTCACCCCACCCAGTTCAGTTTCTGTCCACATACTTAAGGGTGGCTTATCTGGGTCTCTTTTAAGAGGGTCCCAATGCTATTCCAATCCCGACGGACAGAGGCTACTCAGTGACTGACTTTACGATGGTGATATGCAATCCCACGTTACAAACTCGTAACTTGTTTCATGCCACCCCTTGGTGGACAAGGGCAGCCGATTTGTGTGACATTGCACATACTTTGCACGTCCAATGAAGGGATCTAGACTACCTTATGACAGTGTGGAATTGGTGCCACCTAAGATAGTAGGCTGACAGGACCTTTAAAATGAAAAATTGAAATAACACAAATGAATAGCAAACAACTAGTGCTATCACTGCAACCAATAAGTATACGTTGTGAAAGTAAAGCATATTTTGTCCAGTAAAGTGCACATTTGAAAACAAAAGTCTAAGATTAATTCAGCAACATAAACAACAATATTCTGAGGTAAAACAAAACAGTGACTAGTTCGTACAAGAAAGGAACATTAGAATGGATGTTACTCAAACAGCAAAATCCATAATTCGTGGATTACAATTTGGCACATACTATGGTAAATATTTGTAAACAGAAGTACATATTGTGGTATTGTAACTGTATTCAAGGATCATGTTCTTTATAACTACACACACACAAAAAAAAAAAAAAACAGTATTATCATGGTATGTCCAAATTATCACGGTACTGCAATAGTACCATAAAACATTATTAATTTTTCTTGAAGACAAACATTTGTTATGGAAAAAGTCTAAACATTCAAAAACTATAAACAAGTGCCAAAGTTGTAAATAAACAAACAAATAAATAAATTATAATATATATTACTTCACTCCTGCAATGTAGGCTATTAAATTAGTGCAATTTAAAGTGTTTGATGAAGAAGAAAAAGACAAAAGTTCTATCTAGAATATAACAGCAAAATCTAGTTCTAGACATTTCCCATGCCACAGTCTTTTAGAAAACTGGACAAATACAAATCATGTTAAAAATCAAAAAAATGTACAATCAACTTTTCAGGTCCGTATGATTTCTATGTTTTTGAAAGAAACACCAAATACAGTAAAAACAGTAATATTATGAAATTGTATTTAACTGCTCCCCATTTATATTTTGAATGTAGTTTACTAAATTTTCAGCATAATTACTCCAGTCTTCAGTCCTTCTTGGCATCAAGAAACATTTATTATAAGTGTTGAAAAAAGTTAAGCTGTGGTTTTGTGGAAAACCATGATACTTTTTTCAGAATTTGTTGACGAATAGAAAGTTTAAAAGAATATAATTTATTTGAAATATAAATCTTTTGTAATAAAAATAAAAGTCTTTACGGCCATGTTTGATCAACTGAATGCAATTTAATGCATCCTTGCTGATACTGTATATATTATGGAATATGCATTTACATATAGCATGCATTCATAAATGTATCTGTTGCAATCACAAAAAAAAACACATTTTTCTTTTTCATTTTAATATTTAATTTCACTGTTGTCTATTTGGTAGTAATATTATAGTGATTGAAGTTTTGAATTTAATTAACTAGTTAAATCTTCGGTTTTCAACAAATGCAGAAGCCGCTAAAAGGGGTCATACCCAACCACTGCCTAATGACAAAGTGGCCAGTACCAGAAAGGAAACGCAAGACAAACAGAGCAGATCGTAAAATGAAAGTCTTGCCGCTTGGATTAAACTCCGAGAGCATGAGAATCCCTCCAGGGGCCCCGATGAACTCGCTCTCCCTCCCTGTCTCCCTCTCGCCCACCCTCACTGGAATACAGCCATATCTCTGGCCCATAACTCTGCTGCACTGTGCCCGGCCAAACCAAAATAGGAACAGGAAGTGTGAGGAAGTGAAGTAAGAGCCACTGCAAGGCACTGGAAGGCCTACACTGAGCCTTCATTGTGTCCCGCCTCTGACTTCCATCAGGCAGATCATGTTTCACACACAAACAAAACAGGTAAAGAACGGCGAAGGCTTGGGAACACCATGCCGAGATAATCCACAATGCCGTGCAGACAGGGAGGGATTCCGATTACTGACCACATCCACTGACCCACTTTGCTGAGGCCATAACACCTTCCAAGACAGGAAATAACAAAAAGAGTTTTAAAATATTAGGAATATTTGGCATATGCAAGCAGACTGGCCAATGCAGACTTAGCCGCGGTCAATCCCAAACATGGAGAAACGACTAGGGCACGGCTTTGAAGCTTGGCCTTTCTAAAAATACAGTACTATAACAAAGTGGTGAACAGGTGCTCCGCCGAAAATGTATCCGATGGTCCTGGACAATGTCTTGGCACACTTTTCACAGAGTCACGCCAAAAGCTAAGCCTCAGTAAACAACATCATCCAGTGACATATGTTCTATGTTGGTGCATTAATCAGCGCACCTAAATTAATCCAGGTACTAAAATGTTCCTTAGCTCAAAGACCAAGCCGTTAAGACGATGGTTACTGAATTATGCAAGCAGTCCGGGAGTTTGTACAGCCAGACGCGACACATCAGAGTTTAGTCTAACTCCAGTATCCAGGAAAAGACTTCAAGTCATGCACTGAATTTAAGGGATTCTAAGGTGCATAACTTGCACTTATTCCATGTGAAGTTTGACGGTTTTATGCAACTTGCCTTCTACTTTTATTATTATTAAATTATTTTAGAATGATTGCCAATAAATAAAAAAAGTGCATTGAACAGTAGAGAATGGTGCTAGCAACACCAAGGTCATGGGTTTGATTCCCAGAGAATGCATGAACTGATTAAATGTAGACCTTGATGCAATGTAAAGAGCTTTGGATAAACGCGTCTTCCTAATGCATAAAAGTACATGTTTTTCTATGCATTTTAGCATTCTGCTGCCACAGAGAGATAGGAAAATGTTGTTTTCTGCAAAATCCAATTAATTCAAACACCAGCTAAATGAGCAGTTTTCTAACAAGCTTTATCTGTCTGTTCTCTATTAACAACACAAAATACATACAAACCAGGGCTCAACAGTATGGTTTATTGACCCTACTGACCTGGGCCTGAGGTGTATTCCAGAAAGCACGGTTAACTTACCATCAGCTAAACCCTGAACTTTCGGTTGATTAACCCCAAACCTTGCTTACTCGAGGTATGTGGTTCCAAAAACACGTCTGGGAGTAAGTTCATTCAACTCAGAGTATGTTCCTGGTTAAGACTCAAGACATTCTCAACAGAGCGACGAATTGACGAGTCACTATGGAAACGGACCTAAGAAAAAGTGTGCCATGCTGTTTCTTTCTTATTCTTTTGTTCAATGGTCATTTACATGCTTAGTACATATCGCCACCTAATTGATGGTTGTGCAATCATTTTTCTTTTTTTTCCGTTTAATCTTTAATCCTTGATCCTTGTTTGTTTGATGATACTTATATATTAAGTCATATCAGATATGTATTCATATTATAGAAATACATTATAGAAAATGCCGATCCATGTGTGAGATAATATAAAATTTAATAAATATATAATATAATAAATTAAACATTACCTTGTCATAATAGTGTTTTATAATTTATGCAGATAACTTATATATGCCAATAAAATAACTATAATAACATATTAGAATAATATTATATTATTTATTACTTATATTAGCGCTTTATAATTAACATATCATACATATATATATATATATATATATATATATATATATGTATATGAGTAGGCTATATTACATAACTATATTGTAATAATATATAATGTTGTGCGCTATCTGTCACGCCCACTGGAGTCTCGTCAGTAGATCACGCATGCGCTGATAGCGCTGAAGTGAACTAACCCTGTAACATAACCTGCTCCGGAGCAGGTTATCTTCAGAGAGCAAGTTACTATGGTTACTTTCATACCCTGAAAGTTACCTCCGATTTTGGAACCGAAAGCTGAGGTTATCCGCTCGCTTATCCTCAAGCATACCCGGGTATGTCTCATAACCTGCTTTCTGGAATACACCCCTGGTGTGCCAGCTACCCTATACATTCGCTGATCTTGTGCATGTGTTTTTATGCCATGAAAATACAAACATTTGGAATTCTGTAGTGCTGTCTAATGATTAATCGCATCCAAAATTAAAGTTTTTGTTTACATAATATATGCGTGTATATATATTATGTATGCACACACACATGTATATATTTTCAAAATATTTACGTGTAAATATATATATATATATATATATATCATTTATATTATGCATAAATATAAATATTTTAGATATAAATATAACATTCTACTTAAAAAATATATATGCATGTGTTTGCACATTTATATATACATAATAAATATATATATATATATATATATATATATATATATATATATATATATATATATATATTTTATATATATATATATATATATATATACAGTACACACACATATATTATGTAAACAAAAACTTTTATTGTGGATGACAGCACAGAATTCTGTGATACACTGGACATTGTGGATGCAAATTGCACTTAAAAAAAATCCTTGCACTCGAGCTTTACAAACGGAACTGTCAACAACATACACCATAACAACATACTATGAATAACACCAATTTGCTTCCGCCATGATCCTTCAAGGCTGACTTGTGAGTTTGAGGTGTGTCGAAAAACTCCACGCTTCCTACTGGTAATTACGACTTTGTAGTGGTGTTCATAAGTGCTAAAATTGTAAACACAACCATTATGACATGACCTGAAAGCAGTAATACTGTCTGCTAAATTGAGAGTAAAGATACTCAAGATAAGAAAATCCAGGGATTCCTCATAAGCATCAAGGCATGTTGAAACAAGCCACACATGAAGAACTGAACCACACAGCTGGACTCATGTAATGGTAGACGCTATCACGTTTACAGTACGTGCCAGAGCACTAATTGAGTTACTTTGATGTGGTCTAACTTGCTCATCGCCCTTTCAGAACAAACGTAGTTCTGATCATGTTTACAAATGAAAGTATAAAAAGATCTCACGAACAGTCCTCGCCTCGAAGACCACAGAAGCATCATTTGACTCATATACACCTCAAGTTACTCAGTCTTCCCATGATTCATGAGACAGCACTTTTGACAGACAGGCCAAAAAAAGGGACCCATGAAAGCCTAACCTAAACCCAGGCAAAACTCACACATCAACCATGAATCTGATCACAAATGATAGTATCATTTTTAATCATTTTAAAACTGCTAAAATTATTATTAAATGCAAGCATAATTTATATTTTATTTTAATTTAAGATTTTATTACAATTATTAATAAAACATTAAATAATTAATACATTGCACAAGGGAAAGTTTTTGTATATTAACAGAATATTAAGACAATTATTAGTTACGGATATTATTTACAATTATTAACATTAAGCTATTAAAACATTATGTTTTTTGCACATAAATTGCAGCAGTGCAATGTTTAAAAAAAATTATTATCAATACACAAATCATACTCCGTGAAATCCGCATGCAGACATTTTCTGACATGGTTTTTTATGCCACAATATTTTTACATATCCATCCTTGTGCATATACTCACAGTCAAAATGACTTCTTGACCTTCCTTGACTACATTCAAATATATCTCATGAGATACCGATCAGTGTCTTCACAGTCATTGAGAATCTTCTTCACACATTGCTGCTCATTTGCATAAGGTTAAACTTGCCAATTCTTATGAAAAACTTCCAGACAGTTTGTTGCTTTTAGTCTCTTTTAGTCCAATACTGCTGAAAACACTGCTCGGAAAAATCACCGGTTTTGTGAGAAATGTTTAGAGTTTTAAGAGTGACTCTGAAACTTAATATCACAAATGGCTGTAAAGGCAGTACATGCTCTTGATTCCTTTTCAACCACGTCATACTTCGCCTTACAAAACAATCTGTTTCGCTTTACATTCATGGGCCAATCGGAGATGTAACTACCTAGTTCTGCAACATTCTCTAGGCATATCACAGAGACTTGCCCCTTCTATTAACTATAATACACCTTCCTAAATATTCCAGTGCATCACTTTCTTCAACAGGAGATTTTTGATTGAAACACAAATAACTAATATATAAAAATGAAAAGCTAAGACAGACGGAAAGGGTCTGTGCACTGTACTGAACCTGCTACAGGGAGTGGTTTTCATCAGATCTCTAACAAAAACACAGGCCTGTAAACCATCTCCATCTCTGTGTGCGCAAGAGGGGAAAAAGGAGCGCTGGTGAAAAACACAGCGGTTGGAAAAACAAGCAGTGAGGCTGACTGCTATAGCTTTAGCCGTAGAGGATCCTCCCTGGCTCTCACTGTAGTCGTCATCATTTAGAAAGCACGCTTGTGTTCAATCAAACGCATTTATAAGTTTGCTGAAACATATCAGCTTTATATTTTTGAAACATATGGAACTGCTAAACTCTACAAAGCTTAAAGCTTTACTTTTTAAAATATATAAAAGGAAAATGTGATGCTAAATTTTATTATATTTTAAATGATTAAAAATTTCTTGATGGTAAAACATTTTTGAAAGATAGTAGCAAAGATTGTTAAAGATTTAAAATGGCAATTAATTAGTATTTGTGCGCTGCATTGTGATCCTTAAAGAATCTTTTTATGTCATCTAATGATTCTTGTTCTAAATATGCCTGATAAGATTTTTTTGTATATTAAGTATTGTTACAGTGTGACTGAATGAAATTTTATTGGGTGTCTTCTGTAAATTATAGTAAAAATGTAGTATAGTCATTATTTGTTGCTCTGAAAAATAAATAAATAAATACAATTAAACAGAACTAATTGTAAGAAAATGAATTAAAGCTGTATTAAACATACATATTAGCATAATACCCAAGACCAAAACTACATCCTAACTATTTATAAACTATTTTATAGCATAAGGGATTATAACAAGGAATCAAAATTACTATTTTAAATAAACTGATTAATAATTACAGATTATACCAAAATCTAGTTTAAATGAAGTGCTAATCTAAGCCATTCATTTTTTGTTTTTCAAATATTAAGATAAATATTGTATATAAATATATTTCATGCTTGCATGGTTATATATAAATATCATCACTGAGCAAAAAATAGCTAGATATGATTAGCAAAATAGGCTAGCTACAAGAGACCTTTGTGTCCCTAAAAAGTTGTCGTAGCCATAATATTTTCCTGAAAAGTCAAATAACTGATTACAGAGTCACTTTTAATCTAACCTTTGACCTGCAAACCGTGGCCTATCTTGCTTACTGTCACATTATGACCTATGACCTTTCAATAACATTACCAGTCAAAAGTTTGGGCAGTGATCTTAATAAAATCGTGTCATCTAAAGTCCTAAATGCTTGAAGTTAGAATGACACAATTCCACCACTTCCCATGTTGTCATTTCATAATTGTGATGACTTTATGATTACTGCAAAATGTAAAAAACACCATCAATAAAGCATAAACAGGTGTGTCCAGATTTTAACTAATAAAACATTTCCATTTTACACGTGCTTCCTTGATCATTCAATGAATCTTTACCACATTAATGCAGAAAACTACAAAAAAGAACAATTCTTGTGCATTCATGCACTGACACCATAACAAAAAAACTGAATCTGTAAATCAGAGATAAGACAAGGAAGGCTAGAAGTCTGCCATTACCAAACAATGATTATACTATGTAATCTCATGATAACCTGTCACCTGAGGAGGGACTCGGAATCATTCATTATGAGTTACGTGCACACATAAGCAGAAAATGACAGGTTAAAGACGATGTACTACATACAGCACACACTACAAAGTAAACAAGCACAGCCTTCCCTCAAACGTCAGGCAAGAGTGTCATCGTGGACACGCCCCCTCTACATCAAAGCCTTCACTTATAAAGCCTTCACTTATAGGAAAAAAATGTTTTTTTCTAATTAAACTCATGCAAATGAAGCTAACTGTATGTGATGGGTCTCCACTGTGTTATTATAATGAATGGACTTGGTCCTCATCCCCAAGATGAATCAACTGTCACCAGCCCTCAGAAAGTGGATATCGCATGTTTTTGTAGTGTTTTGATGTGCGGAAATGAGTGATTGAACACAGAGTTTTCCATAAGGTCGAGTCAATGCGGTATTTCGACGGAATGAAACTGTATGAAGCGGCCAAACATTGATCAGAGTTTGACATGCGCCGACTCCAAACTTTCTCTCAACTCACCTCTGTCCCGTAAAGGAGCACTGGCTTCTTCATCCCTGCTCACTTGCGTGATGATCGAGGAGGACGGGTGGTCCATGAGATCCGTAAAGCCAGTAAAAACGCAACTTAAAAGGGGTTTCCGTATTAAAATCTTTCGGTTGGCTACGATTGAATTGAAAAAACTCCCTGCAAATGCCCACAAAAACCCAAAAGACTTTTACCTCTTAAGAACATTCATAATGCGACACCATACCAGGCTGAATGCGATTTCTATGCTTTTATAAGTTAGACGACAAAAAGAAAATTAAATAAAAATCATTATAAAAAGTTCAGTTCCTAGATGATAACTTTTCACAACATGGAGTTCGGCTCTGCTCTCAATTTCAACATACAAACATGGAACTCGACGGTTTCAAGGCACCCTTCGTCTTAAAGGGGCAACGACAACTCAGACAAGACTGAACTATACTAGCCGCTTTAAAGGTTCAACGTTTATGAATGCGTATTATATTAGGAATCAGAAGAAAAGCAAGTGTATTCACCAGTGTCTGTGAACATAGTACCTGTTAAAATGCAATATTTAATCATCAATAGGAAGGTGGCCTCACAAAATAAAACATCTTAGCACAACTAAAGCTTAGCTAAATATTGTATAGTATTGCACACATTATTATAAATTATGTGAATGTAATATAAATAACTCTGTACATCAATAATCATTATTTTAATGGTTTTACAATGCAAGCATTATACAGTATGCAAATACAAAAATATAGTAGCCTACAATACACACCAGGTTTAAGTGCAACACTCTTTATGTTAAAAATACTCATATATTCAAGAGGAATATGCTACATTTTCAAGATTCTCTGTAAATTAATTTGATATTTTTTAGTGGGTCCACTTTTTGATTTTTGTTTATTGTATTTTTTTATTTGAAACAAAAAAAATAGTTCAAACGTACACCAATAAATATTTTCTAAACTATAAGTATTGGATTTAGATTTTATATATTTTTTCTTATTATTTCACTTGAACTGGATAGGAAATCTGTCTTTGGTACAAAATGTTCTATTCGCTCCGACTCCTACCTGATTAATATGCGTTGCCCCTTTAAAATCTACAAACTTCAACACGCAAACAAAGTTTAAAAGATCTCTCGGCCTCCGCGTGAGAGAGTGCTCGATTCTGAGTTAAAACAAGTTTTTCTAACGTCCGACAGGTAATATATATCGTAAGAAGTAAGGCGTGAATGATTTTTAAATGAATGCGTGTGTATTCTTCTACATTTTAACAAGACGACTTTCTTGCGAACTTTTTTGGCATGAGCTGCGAGCGCGGGGGGCTTGAGACCGTCTTCAGGGAGAGTCCTCAAAGTTCGCGCACTGTGTCATGTTGATTACAAAGTTTACATCATTGGTATTCATGACACACTACACTTAACAGTCTACAGTCATTCACTGAAAGCATGAGCAAGACCCTGCAGATTATGAGTTACAAGATTTGTTTCTTGTCACATCACAAGTTCTTTCCAAAATATCATAGTTTTGTTTTGTCTTTAACATTTCACCATTCTATACGCACCAGATTAAGGATGTAACCACATCTCTTGGACATAATGTAAAAATTTAAGAAATGAACTGATTAATGATCGACCACATATTATAATCTGAATACTCAGTGTGGTTGAGAGTGGTGTGGTTAAGTTATTTAAACATAAACATCCCTGAACACAGCCTACATATACATGCATGATGCTTTATATATGAAAGCAATACATCTTTATAATAATATAGCAGACTACTTACATAAATTGCATAAATATCAGTTTTCACTCTATATCTCCCAATAATATGTCTTAATAGACAACATTTAAATGTTTAGTTCTATGATCAAAGCCCTGTAATTTTATTTTGGGGGACATAAATGCAATGCAGTACAATGATGATTGAGAAATGTACAAATAAACCTTCCTCAAAATGTGATGCATCATATTCAATACTCACATTTTAACATGTAAAAAATGATGTACGATTATAATTTGCTTTTTAAGTTGCTTTAGTCCAGTGCATGGTAATTCTTGAAATATTATAACAATATAAAAGTTATTCTTACATTTACTTTATAAAAATCTGTAAAAAGTCTGTCAAAACTATCAGTCAGAGGAGAAGCCATGTAGGTTTTTCAGCAAAGATTTGATCATGTTGATAATTTACAGGCCTTAAAATGTGTGTATCCAATATGATCCAGCAGGCTTTACAGGGTAGAGCAAAGTCTTCAGCAAGCCCTTTATTTTAGCGTAGAGTCTAGTGACATAGAGGAATCACTGTTTGCTGTCCATTGAAGACAAAGGTCATGATTTGAAGTATATAAACCACAAGACAAGAGACAAGAGGACCTGTGTCTCTGTTTGTCTGTTTAACTGCTCAGATGATATTATACTTCCCTGAGTCAGCTGGTTGAGCGATTTTGATGGTCAGAAAAGTATTAGTGCCTCAGTGTGATTAATAATTTGAGAAATGGACACGTCAGGGCAAAGTAAACCCATTAAAGGATCTTTTCAGTATTTTCCATGTAACATTCATCAACTGACAAGTCAAGCACTTCCTTTGTGATTTGGAGGTCAATATAAGACATTAGATGTTGTATATCTGATCTGGTCATCTAGAACTTGGTGGCTTCACACATGAGGATCCTCAACATCAGGATCCTCAAAAACATAATGGTACTTGGGTCCATCCTTCAGCAGTTTTCCAGTCTTTGACCAGAGGATGAAGGGGTCTGTGAAGGACTGCACTGAATCACATCTTTCAGTTCCTGCAGACACACATTGGAGGGCCCTTTTTGTTGCGGCTCTTTCCTCGATTTAGACAGACAATGGTGCACATTCATACAGACGACAAATCAAAGGTCAGCTGTTACATTCAGCTGAGGCACACAACATTAAATAGAGCTCCATCTATATGCGATTGTGACTCACAGTGCTTTTGCTATGAAGCTGAATGTGGATAGCTGCCTCTTGGACTTGAGGGTCATTCATGGTCAAAGTGCATCCTTGATGTAGTTGTGTAGATTTTGGACAGATGTATTCTGTATAAGTGATTCTTAATTACAACCCGAATTCCGGAAATGTTGGGACATTTTTAAATTTGAATAAAATTAAAATTAAAAGAATTTCAAATCACATGAACCAATATTTTATTCACAATAGAACATAGATAACATACATATTTAAACTGAGACATTTAAAAAATTTATGCACAAAATGAGCTCATTTCAAATTTGATGCCTGCTACAGGTCTCAAAATAGTTGGGACGGGGGCATGTTTACCATGGTGTAGCATCTCCTCTTTTCAAAACAGTTTGAAGACGTCTGGGCATCGAGGTTATGAGTTTCTGGAGTTTTGGTGTTGGAATTTGTTCCCATTCTTGCCTGATATAGGTTTCCAGCTGCTGAAGAGTTCGTGGTCGTCTTTGATGTATTTTTCATTTAATGATGCGCCAAATGTTCTCTATAGGTGAAAGATCTGGACTGCAGGCAGGCCAATTCAGCACCCGGACTCTTCTACTACGAAGCCATGCTGTTGTAACAGCTGCAGTATGTGGTTTTGCATTGTCCTGCTGAAATACACAAGGCCTTCCCTGAAATAGACGTTGTCTGGAGGGGAGCATATGTTGCTCTAAAACCTTTATATACCTTTCAGCATTCATAGTGCCTTCCAAAACATGCAAGCTGCCCAAACCGTATGCACTTATGCACCCCCATACCATCAGAGATGCTGGCTTTTGAACTGAACGCTGATAACACGCTGGAAGGTCTCCCTCATCCTTAGCCCGGAGGACATGGCGTCCGTGATTTCCAACAAGAATGTCAAATTTGGACTCGTCTGACCATAGAACACTTTTCCACTTTGAAAAAGTCAATTTTAAATGAGCCTTGGCCCACAGGACACGACGGCGCTTCTGGACCATTTTCACATATGGCTTCTTTTTTTGCATGATAGAGCTTTAGTTGGCATCTGCAGATGGCACGGCGGATTGTGTTTACCGACAGTGGTTTCTGGAAGTATTCCTGGGCCCATTTAGTAATGTCAATGACAGAATCATGCCGATGAGTAATGCAGTGTCGTCTGAGGGCCCGAAGACCACAGGCATCCAACAAAGGTCTTCGGCCTTGTCCCTTACGCACAGAGATTTCTCCAGTTTCTCTGAATCTTTTGATGATGTTATGCACTGTAGATGATGAGATTTGCAAAGCCTTTGCAATTTGACGTTGAGGAACGTTGTTTTTAAAGTATTCCACAATCTTTTTACGCACTCTTTCACAGATTGGAGAGCCTCTGCCCATCTTTACTTCTGAGAGACTCTGCCTCTCTAAGACATCCCTTTTATAGCTAATCATGTTACAGACCTGATGTCAATTAATTAATTAGTTGCTAGATGTTCTCCCAGCTGAATCTTTTCAAAATGTCTTGCTTTTTCAGCCCTTTGTTGCCCCCGTGCCAGACATCAAATTTGAAGTGAGCTCATTTAGTGGATAAAAGTGTAAAATTTATCAGATTAAACATTTATGTTCTCTATGTTCTATTGTGAATAAAATATTGGCTCATGTGATTTGAGTCTTTTAGTTTTAATTTTATTCAAATTTAAAAAATGTCCCAACATTTCCGGAATTCGGGTTGTAAGAAGAATTTGATGTTGAATTTTAAAGATGTATTAAATTAGGTGTAAATTATTCAAACAAATCACAAAGTATGAAGCAAGGATAAAGGTTCACGAATAGCATAATTTGCAGTGATTGATGATTATTTTAGGAAATGTCAGTTTCATCCTAAATCTGATGCTGAACAAAATCAATTATCACCCAACCTGAAGAAATTCCTTGAGCTTTACTCCTGCTCAGCATCCAACAAATTACCAGTTGTTCTCATATTATGCAGGATTTTTATGAAAACAGGTCCACAGAGAATCCTCTGTCTTTAAATACTCAAGCATTTGCTCCTCTGGATCTTGAGCTCTGAAATGACATAATGAGGTTGATAAAAGATGGAGTGTACAGTTGTGCTGTATAGTCAAGCTGTAATGAAAAGACCCCTGAGGTGACGGTGTCAGATTCTGAAGTAGGGATGTGAAACAAATGGTCCCAAATGAAAGAGTGCACAGGTGGAAAGCCAGAGAGTTGGAAAACTCGACATGGTCCCATTTGAGCATGTGAATAGTGTCAGCTAATGGTCCGTTTATGGATCATAACTGAACGCTACCTGGTTGAATTTGTATGTTCTGAAGTCTGGTAATGACATTTAGACCATTAGATGCACTTAGAGATACTGAAATTACTGCAGTCTGTTTAGTATTGCTGACAGCTGATTTTATTCATGAAAAGTCATGTTTTCGACATATACACACTTCATTCTACTGTAAAACATTCATGTTATCTCCACATTGTCACTGTTTTAGTGCAACATAATTCATTCCAGAAAAGCTTGATTTAGTTTCACATTAAAGGGTTGCTCGGCATGACTGAAAGAGTAGTGAACACACACTCACACAAAAAATGAAAGAATATAAAACCTTATTCACAACAACATATTGAGTCCAAATTCGTTCCTCTTTATTGTGATTCCATTTCTTCTCGGTTTTAGTTCTCACACCATAACATATTTGAAACTAGAAGCTTGATCAATTTAAATAACCCAAGTTAAAACAAATAATAAACAAATTGGATAGAAGAAGAAACCCAATGTTAGCATTTATGCAAAGTGATGGAAAACAGAAGAAAGTTTGCACTGAACCTCATAGTAAGTACTGCAATAAACACTAAGCAAAAATTAAGTTACTTTTAACCAAGCAAATATTTATGTTTGTGATAGAAGGTCAAAGGTGATCACTTGCTGTCTGTGGTCAGATGAGGACACAATAGGACTGTGTAAAAACAACGAGGGCATTAATGCGGCGTTCCCACACCTTTTGACGAGGGTATTTCCTTGTCAGTTCCTGTTGTTTGTGATCACTGTATGAAGGAACTGTAAAAATGATTTTGAACTCACTAAGAGCAATTTCTGATACTCTTTTCACTTCTCTCACTTTGCTTAGCAGCTTGTAAGTTTGTTTGCTGTATAGTGAATATGATTTATATGATTTTTTTTGTGGATGTGAATCACTCATTTGACTGTTAGATAAATTAACAACTAAACAAAAACAAACAAATAAAAAAGAATAAAACAAGCACTGACTCTGTGACTATGTTCACCAAACAGGATGCAAACTGTTCAAAAATAAATCCAAATAATACAAACTATGTAAGCAATACAACGGTGTCTCTAATAAAATAAAATCAAGATCAACACCCGTACATTGTCTTCAAATAAAATTAAATCTGCTTTTTGGATTCATAACATTTTTAGACATAAATCTACATTTGTGCATGGAGATAAGTTGAAGAATTTATAATTCAGTCATTAAAAATCTCAGATTTTTTGTGGACAATACATTTAATATATTATATAAATAAATCTTAATATAGTTTATATATATTGTATTATTTAGACCTAAATTAGATTCTTTTTAATTGAGCAAAGATAATGATAATCATTTGACCATAAAGTTACTCTCATTTAAAGGGAAATAAATGGATCTTACAGTAAAAACTTTCAAATAATATATTAAAGATTCTCATAAGCATTCAATGCAGCAGCTAACATGTCCCTTCAGAAAAAATGGCACTTTCTGAGACATTTCCATTCTATCCATTGATCACTAGGTATTTTCCAGGCACATCTTGAACCAGCTGATCTCTACATAAGGACAACTTTTGCCGTTACACCATTCTCTTGTGTTCACAGGGACTGAGTTTTCTCTGAAAACCATACGCTATGAAGAGGAATTTGTATGCATGCGTATGCTACGGTATGCACTGAAATCTGCAATATACAATACATTCCTGGTGTTAAACACAAAGACTGCAACATATCAAAAGTTGTTGTTAGGTCTCAGGGAAAGCCAAACCGTATGTGCTTCAATGCAATGGGAATTCTTGCAAAAAGCCACTCACTCCCTAAAGCTGTGAGGCCTTTCGATATTACAATAAAATCATTCCACTTTAGATCAAAACACTTTAGTAAAAGACAAAAAGCATCTTGTCTGATGATTTCAACATGATTTCAGTCAACAGTTTTCATATATATTGATAATCACTACAGTATAACAACTAGCAGTAATAAAAGTATTACTTATGCCATAAAAACTAGTTCAAAAAAAGATAAATTTTCCTCAAATTTTACACCATTTTCCACAAATCTCAAGACCCTGGTTCACAATTGGAAGACACCACAAAAAAATACACATTGACATGACATTTTTTGCGTCAAGTGATGGACTAGATCGCTGTCTTCTTGATTTTTGTATATGAAATACAGTCACTCTTCTCAACCACGACATGTCCAAAGTTCCTGACCGTTCGCTAGAGATCCAATGCTAAAATAGGTTTGTCAAAAGTCATAAGAAAAAAAGTGTTGGACGGGAGAGATTAAAGTAAGGACATCTTCTTGGACAAAAACACAACTGCACTGTGCATGCTGGCTAACGGAGGTAAATGCACTGAAATCCATTATGCTTTTGTACGAGAGGTTTTGTGTGTGTGTGTGTTTCTCATCTCAGAACTGACCCCAGGTGTCGAGGCCAAAAGATCCTGTGCTTGATCTGCTAACACACACCACACGTTAACCGGCCCCTCAAGGGCCCACCGAGGGCAGCTTAGAGGGGCTGGGATGTCCTGAGGCTGTGTCTCTCTCTGTCCTTATCCTGGAGAACCCCGGAGCCGTCTCTCATCTCTCTGGAGGACGTCCTGTGCTGGAGCTCACTGAGAGAAGGGTGCTGCAGGGGTGCCGGGTGTTGAGGGGGTGGATGGGGTTTGTGGGGTGCTCTGGTAGGAACGTAGAAGGACTTTGTGCTTTGTTGCCACCTCGGCCCTGACCTGTTGCTGCTGCTCCAGGAACTCCTTGAGGCGTGTGGTGGTAAACGTGAGAGTCTGTCTGCGCAGTCTCATTAGATAAGCGTCCTGCAGCCAGGAGTTGTTAAAGCAGTCCTTAATTGTAGGACGGGCCCTGAAACACACCGTGCAGACATACATGAGTCAGATCAGATCTGGCCCATACTGAATGCTAGATGACTACAATGTAAAAGGTGCCACAAGCATTACACCAAGCAGAATAATTATAATGAATGAATAATACATTTTAAAACAATTATAATTGTAAAAAAAAGTGTCATTTAGAAATTAGCAAATTAACAATGGTGATGGTGATTCTAATTAGATCCTAATTACAGTTGTAAAATAATTTCTCATTTTATTCAATACATTTTGTTTTCTGAAATCAGTTTATAAAAAAGTACAACCAAGACTACTATGATGTACAAATATTTAAAAATGCAAATTATATGTTTTTGTCAGCATGATTGTAAAAAAATATATATATATATTTTTGTGGCATTATATATATATAATGTATTCTCATACAAAAGAAGATCAATCCGGTCTCATTCCAGTTAGATCCTCACCTGCAGTTATATGTTATTTTTCCAATAAAAATATGGTGATAACATTTTTGTTTGTTTGTTTTTTAATTAAATTGAGTATGAAATAATACAACACTACTATGATGCTTGTATAACTATATAAATTATATATTTAAAATATTAAAGTAATTTAAATGGCCATGATTGTCAGAGGTGATTAGATCCACACTCACTGCAAGATTTTAACTTTGTTCAATAAAAACATAGTAATATATATATATATTTTTTATTAAAATCAGTATAAAAAGTCTGACCAACTCTACTATGGCACATACATAATTTAACATTTAAATAATACATATTTGTGTGCATTACTATAATGATTTTTTTTTATTATGTTTATTAGAACTGTGAAGGAAAATGTGTTTAATTGTGATAAATATAAAGTCACATAATACAAAGCAAATTTAATTGTCCTAAAAAAACTTATTTCCACTACACAAAGTCTTCCTTTTGATTTCAGATGAAATGTGACCCAGACATGGTCTTGACAGGTTTCTTAAGATTTACCCATATAGCCCAGATTAATTTTTCTTAAAGCACTGTTTTACTCACCAAGGGTAGCTGCACAGGATCTTCTTGAGGAACAGAGAGGCACTTTGGGACACATTTTGGTAGAGCTTACTGAGGTCAAACTTGGCTGCCTGAATTCTGGCCTCTGTCTCAGCAGGGTCATTCTCTGTAAACGGCAGTCTCCCGCTGAGCCTGAATGGTGTACGGCATGACAAAAGCTTGGAGTTACACACTAGAATAGCGTTCATGTCAAACATAATCACAGCCACTGACAGCTCACAAGCTCCCAGAGAGCTTCTGGAATGCGAAGACAAAACGCAAGAGACAACACACAAATGCTCCCACTGACATAAGATAGAAAACTGCACATTTAAAAGTCAACATGAAATCAAAAAAGACCCCATTTCCTTTCAAAGACAGAGCTGCAGTGGACAACACTCACATGATATAAGTCACTATGCCAATGCTCCAGATATCAGCCGGTGGACCCACCACATCTCCTTTCAACATCTCAGGAGCTTTCAGTAATCAGCAGAGATTAAAACATATTAGTAAGTGTGAAGAAATGTGCAATTACTTATAATAAATACATAACTAAAATATTAAATGAGAGGGAATGGTATACCATAGGAAAAGCTCTGGGATTTATATGAAACAATATATATAAAAAAATAAATAACTGTCTTACACATATAATCCAGTGTTCCAATGGGTGGGAAGAACTGCTTCAGGAACAGTGGATTGAAGGTCTGTGCACTACCAAAATCAATAATCTTAACAACATTCATGTAAGTGACAATGATATTGTCTGGTTTGATATCCAGATGCAGGATTCTCCGGCTGTGCAGGTAGTCCAGACCCTGAAGTATCTGTACGATATACGCCACCACGTCGTCCTCTGAGTATCGGAACCTAGAAACAAGATAAATTATACATGTGAGAAGAACATCACAACAAGCGGTATATTTCATAAACTTCATGCTGTTGGAGAAACTTAAAATAATATTATTTAGTTTCATTATCATTTACTAAAAGAGATTATTTGATGAATGTTTTTTGATGGGTTTTTTTTATTTCTAAAGGGATAGTTCACCTAAAAATGAAATTTCTGTCATTATTTACTCGAACGTGGGTAACATGGTCCCCATTGACTTCCATAGTATGGAAAAATGTATTATGGACTACTATGGATGTCAATGGGGACCAGAAACTGTTTGGTTAAATATCCTCCTTTGTGTTAAGCAGAAGAAAGAAATTCATACAGGTTTGGAACAACTTATGTAACAACGTGAGGGTGAGTAAATGACAAATTTGACATTTTATTTTAACTTAAGTATGTTTTTGGCTTGATTACAATTCTGACACAGTTTCTATAGTTTAAATCAAGTATAATTTTTCAATACTTCTTATATCTCGTTCACAATCACCATACAAATACCCTATACTGCAGCCACAATCAAGTCAAGTGATTGTGTAGTACCACACAATGCAAAGCAGTGTCAGGGAAGGATTGCGAAGCGACGGTTTAAGGACATAGACAAGTACTCCGCAGTCTCTGACCTGTCAATCAGACTATAGAGCAGCTCTTTCCCTGAGCAGTACTCAGAGATGAGCACTAGGTAGCGTGGGGTGACGTAGGCCTCATGCAGAGCCATGACCTTCTCGTGGTGGAGGGACTTCAGTATGTCGTACTCCTGTAACACATCCTGCTTGCTCTCAGGCTCATACGGCACAATCTTGGCCATGTACAGGTTACCGGTGGAGTTTTCCCGACACTCTCTGATCACACCAAAACGACCTCTGTGGTGAAGAAAATACAAGAGGATCAATGGCTGTCAAGTTCAGGATTACTGATTTATTTGTCTTATAATAATAAAGAAAAAAATATTTGTGTCATTTTATTTGCTTGAAAAGTGTTGACATTTCCTTAAATAAATATCACTTGATATTCTGAAAATAAAATAAAATAAAATAACTAATAAATAAAATTAAACACAAATATTAAAATAATAATATTATAATATTAATATACAACTATAGAAATAATAAAATAAAATATGCATTTCTGCAAATTAAATAAAATATAAATAAAAGTAACAAAACAATAAATAAACAAGCAAACAAAACAACAAAAATAAATGAAAATAAATCAATACAACTATAAAAATACAATACATTTTTTTATAAAATAAAATATGCATGCCTAAAAATAAAAATAAATATAAATAAAATAATGTAAAAATAAACAAAGTAAAAAAAATAAGTGCGTAAAAAACACACAAATATAAGCAATCAAAAAATAATAAATAAGCAATCAAATAAATAAACCCAAATATTAAAATAATAATATATTAATATACAACTATAATTAATAAACAAAATATAAATAAAAATAATAAAAAACAAATAAATAAATAAATGAAATAAATAAATATGCATCATGAAAACATTATGATAGTAGCGAATTATTTAAAAAGATTTATTGTTATAGTATAGTGTTTATCATGTTATGATATCATTTGGATTACTTACAGCTTCTTTTGTATTTGGTGTTGTTTTGATTTTATTATTTGATAAACAGCCAAAAATATGTTCTGTTGTGACACTGCAATAAGGTACTATAAAAAAGATCAGTCACTGCACTTTACCTTGCTTTCTCATCCATGAATGTGTACGGTTTCTGTGGGACTCCCTGCCTTAGGGTCGAGTCTCCAGGTTTTCCTATAGGGGTCCTGCGCCCTGTAGGAGTGATGCGTCCAGAAGGAGTGGCTCTTCCACTTGGAGTCATACGATTGGGTGTGCCAGTACCCTCCCCTATGGGACTCAGACTTGTAACTAACACCACCGGTGGTGACAGGGCAGGAGAAGGTGTGTTTGGGGTGACTGGGGTCACATGTGCTGTGGTGGTGGTCGGGACATACATGGGCACTGAGGAGATAGGCTTGCCGATAGCAGGCGGAGGGGAGACCAGAGGGGGCGGGGACACCGGAGGAGTTTGAGATGGAGGGGAGACCACATTCACAGGGGTCTGAGGTTTGGGCAGAACGACGGGTGGTGAGGGTTTGGCAGGAGGAGGTAGAGCTGCAGGGGATGTTGAGGAGGGTTTGGCCATAGTGATGTTGAGAGTAGTCTTAGCTTTAGCTGGGGTAGGAGCACTAGGGGATGGAGTCCGGATATCAGGCACAGTACGATGACTCTGGGGAAGGGCGGCAGGGGAAGGTGTCGTAGCTGATGCAGGTGCAGCAGGAGGAGACACAGGCTTTACCGGCTGGACTGTAGAGGGCGCTGAAGTCGCCAGTGGTGCTGCAGCCTGTTTAACGGCAGCAGGCTTCATTGCAGGTAGAGTCATGGTAGATGTTACCACTGAAGGCGCAAGAGCCGGAGCTGATGAAAGCGTTTTGACAACAACTTTTCCACTGGACTTTTTAGGTGCTGTTGAAAAGACTTTGAATTTGAAAAACGAAGATGCATAGATGCATAAGTTCCATTCAAAATTATATTACACTACTGTTAAAAAGTTTGAAGTGGGTACTAACGTGTTTTTGAATGAGGTATCATATGCTTGCCAAGGTGGCATTTATTTGATCAAAAATACAGTATGAAATATTATCATTTAAGATAACAATTTTTGGTTACACTTTATTTTAAGGTGTCCTTGTTACAGTGTAATTATGCATGTAAGTACTGAGTAATATTAATTGACTACATGCACTTACTATATGGTTAGGGTTAAGATTAGGGTTTGGCTTAGGGTTACTTGCATGTAATTATGCATAATTTATTGTTATTATAATAGTAAGTACATGTAACGTGTAACAAGTACACCTTAAAAAAAATTCTATTTTAATATATTTTAAAATGTAATTTATTACTGCGATAGGAAAGCTGAATTTTAAGCAGCCGCTACTCCAGTCTTCAGTGTCACATGATCCTTCAGAAATCATTCGAATATGCTGTTGTTACTGTCACTTTTGATCAATTTAATGTGCGCCTGCTGAATAAAGGTATTAATAAAAATAAAAAAACTGACTTTTTTAACAGTATTATATTATAATATTAAATATATTCAAATTATATAATACTGTATTTTGGATAAAATTCACTGTCATTTGGTAGTTTTTGTGACATGCCATTTGTCTTCAAAAAACATGAAAAAGGTAAAAGAATCTATGACCCAAAAATGCATTAAATATGGGTATACCTGCAGCAAAAATAAACATGGCTTTGTTTAGTAAATGATTGGCTGCCGACAGCATAAAATTGTTGAGAACCACTGATGTAGGTAAAAATATTTGTGCACCTGTTGAGTCCAGGATGATGTTTTCAGACAGATTGCTGTAAGGTCCCTGGCCAGCCTTGTTCACACAGGCCACTCTGAACCTGTTTGCAGCACCAGTTGGAAGGTCTGTGACATTGTAGTAACAGTCAGCCACACCTGTGGCTACTATCAGCCAGTTAGTCTCACCTAGGAAAATAAATATTACACTGTTACATGTAAAGAATAAGAATTGGTTGCAACACCCATCCTTTCCAAAAGAGGGCAGTAGAGCTGAAAAAATTATAACTGTCTTTCCTCTACATTCTCCTCCACATTTTTTTTTTTTTTACATTTGGACAAAACATATAGTAAGAAAATATAGGTGATTTAGGAAAATCAAGACCATTATAAAACATTCCATTTTTGCTTTTAAAATCAAATTGGAACGCAGATGACAATTTTTTCAACAATATACTTGAAAATATGAATCTCACTTTAAATTCAGTCAGTCAAAGTAAGATAAACGATGAATGCTGTCCACTAACCCTCTGTCTTCCTCTCCAGAGAGTAGGTGCATGGTGCCGTGGTGTCTGAGGGTCTCCATACCACCAGAGCAGTGTTTTTATACTTCTGAGGCACCTCAGGAGTCCCAGGACTATTAGGCAGACCTACAAAATAATATTTAGTGTTTACTATTAGAAATGATCTTACTTGATATGTCTTTTGAAAAAACGTTCAAAAGATTGGGGTAAATAAATGTTATTTAATACTTTATTTATTTAGCAATCACATATTAAACTTATCAAAAGAGACATTAAAGAAATTTAGAAAGTTACAAAAAATCAATTTTAAATACATGATCTATGATAAAATATATATGATAATAATGTTTCTTAAGTGCCAAAACAGCATATTAGAATGATTTCTGAAGGATCATGTGACACTGAAAAATAATGGCTGCTGAAAATTCAGTTTTGCCAATCACACAATCACAAGAATAAATGACACTTTAAAACATACTCAAATACAAAACAGTTTAAAAAAAAAATTGTAACAATGTTCCACAATGTTACAGTTTTACTGTATTATTGATCATAAGAGACTACTTTCAAAAACATGGAAAAATCTTCCCATCACCAAAACTATTGAAAGATAAGTGTATGTTACCGACTTTAGTGCACTCACAAATGACAGCTGATTAAATATTATAGAGCTGAACATGAACAGAAAACTTTATATTTGCTATAGAAAGTCACATGGTTTTCCACATTTTTGCAATTTACACATTTTTTCTTGACCATGGAAACTTTGCAGGTAAAGGGATATTATTTTAATATCCACATTTCAGACATTAATGTAAGAAGGAAAGAATGAAAGAAAAAGAAAGAAAGAAAGAAAGAAAGAATAAATAAATAAAACAAAACTGTCTCAGGTAGGGCAACTACATAATATTCGCACCTCTGCTAGCAAGTCACCTTTCCATATTAATCAGCTTTGTGAACCACAAAAAGGAGTGAATAATTTATGGCCTGCTGTTCTAGGAGAAAATAGCTTTGCACAATGATAAGCAGTGCATTAGCCTGCTCACGATGTTAGAAAGCCAATGGCATTTCTGTTCTCAAGGCTAAAAGAGCTCCTTCCTGAGTCTTGCTGTGATGAGTTATGCACTAACTCTTAAAAAATAAATTGAACTGTTCTTTCACTATGTCCCACTTTCATCTCTGTTCTAGCCTTTACTTTTCTGAGAAATTCTGGATCACTGCATTGTAGCACTTCTCGTCTTATTTTCTCCTTAAGGGGTTTTAACAATGAACACTGCTCTGCAACAAAATGACCAGATCTCATTTTCAATGAGATTTCATTCATTTTCAGTGACACATCAAGTTACTTTCTTTAACTTTCTTGTTCAAGTAATTTTTTTTCATGAAATGATCTATTATGCATTGCTGCAATTTATACATAAACACTTTCCCCAGCAGAATATTTAATTCCTGTGGATAATATCTGAAAGTCTTCAAAGTCTACATTTTCCTTCTGTTTTGTTTTCTCAATCTATTTCTCATTTATTCAATCTATTCTCCTTCCTAATGAGCCAGACTTTTACTTCCTCATTAGCTTTCTTTCTGATTATTCTTGTCTCAAACTTACGAGCAAGGGACACAACGCATGAGCTGGTGACAGAGGCCAGTGCGTTTGAAGCCACACATTCATAAAGCCCTGCATCCTTCTTGGTGGTCTTCATAATCATCAGCAGCTGTCTCCCATCAGGGCAGGATATCATGTTCATCCTTGGGTCAATCTCAAGTGGCTTCTTATCTGAGAATACACAAATTTGAAAAGCAAAAATGTTAGTTGGGAACTTTAACTTTTTCCAAAATCATAATCTCAAATCCACAACCTGGTGTGCTCTAATGTTTATGTTGACATTTTAGACTTTGGTGTTGTTACTTTGAGGTGACATTTACTTTGAGGTGAAAAGAGATCCTTCTATATATAGCCAAAAAATAAATAGGTTTGCTTGTGTCAGCACAATTGCTATTAATGCATCTAGAATTTATGGTTTAGTGCAGCACAGATACTTTTAAAGAACAATATACCAAGAAATAACTCATTTCTACAGATACAGCATGAAGCCAATATAGGGAACAAAATCTCTACTGCTCTGAGATAATACATTTACAATTATAGCAAAGTTATTTTATATTCAGTTAAGGATATTGCACTCAATTTAGGTCAGATTATATTATCTTTAGTCCCATAGAAGCTTATATTTCAATTTGAATCAGACCTTTCATCCATGAGATGCGTGGGTGAGGACTGCCAGCAGGGAGGCAGCTGAGAGTGACGGGATCTCCCTCCAAGAGAACGTGGTCCCTTAGTTTGATATGGAACACAGGAGGGAAGTCTAATTGTTGAGAGAATCAGTGAAAAGATTAGTGAGACAGGCACTATAATTTATCTCCCTCAGCTGTGCCAAAGCAAGTCCATATGCATAATTGATTCATTGATGATACATGTAAATCTTTATAACAAGACCGGATGTAATCAAATAGGTGTCTCCTTTTGTGCACAAGTTACTGTGAAATGCATAAAATGAGATGTGCAATACCAGATGTTAGACGTGTGTACTGGCGAGAGCGGAGAGAGCCATTCTCCCTGGCAATGGAAGCTGGGATGTCTGGTTGGGAAACGGTCTTGTCTCTTTTTCCCCTCGTCAACCCCCAGCGGTCCCATCGTGATCTGTGCTCAATTTCTGCACCTGGAAAAAAATTACGGCCTTTTAACAACAAGAAGGAATGATCAAATTAAGAGCATTAACCAAAAAAAAAAAATTTGAGTACTTTTAACAGCTGATTCTGATTGGATGCTTGACATGGAATCGAGTGATTCTGATGAGGTCCCTTTCCCTGATTGGGCAGCCAGTTGATTCTGTGGGACACCCATCCTCTTCAGACTGCCACCTTCTGAGGTGGAACGACGCAGTTTTGTGAATATAGGTGTCCTCTTCTCCATCTTGCTTTCATTATCGTCTTTCCTGTCCTCAGAGTGGCTCCTAATCCTTGTGGATAGGCTTGCCATGGTACTGCCGATCTTCTTGCGCATGGCAAGGATAGGTGACTCAGAGGGTGCTTTGGACTCAGGCTCTGGGGGAGGCTCAGGACCTCCATCCAACCTCACCATCTCAATCTCTTTCTTTTCTTGGGATCCCCTCCGTCCCAGTGCCCAGGACAGACGACGCCTGGGTGCTGAAGCTTCCTCTTCTTTGAGCTTCTCCTCCTGCCTCTCTACTGATGGGGTCCTTTTCAAGCGCATTGAGAGTCTCCTCATGAACCCAGGGTCCTTCTCCGCCTCACGAAGATCCTGAACTGACTTGGACTTCTCCTCCAACCTTCTTGGTACAAATTCTAAAGGTGCACCAATTGGCCGTGGGCGATACATTTCTTCTGGAGTTTCTGGAGCAACGGTGGAAGGCTTTTCTTCAGTCTTCTGGAATGAGAAGCGTTTAAGACTACGAGTTAGAGAGGACTCACGCTTTTTGAAGCGAGCTTCAAAGACCTCCTCAGATGCAAGGTCCTGAAAGTTGCTTCCAGGAGATGGCTCTCGCTTAGGGGAGGCACGAGTGGGAGTCTTAGGAGGACTTGGCTCTTTAGGAGGATGTTCTGTTGAGGCAACCCGAGAAAAGACTGCAGGATGTTCAGTGGTTTTGTGAAGGTCTGGTTTGGATGAAGTTGTTGACACAAGGGTTGGTTCAGAGATGTGTCTGGAAATGGGCGCATAGATTGGAACTGATGGTGGGCTGGTTGTTGGGGTTGTTGGTGTAGGCACAGGAACAGGATCAGGTTGGCTAGATGCCTGGACCAATGGTACCATGATGGTCTGCATGGTACTAGCATATGCAGACACTCTACCATCTGGGAGCACTGTACGTGCAGGGAGTGATGGAGTCACATAGGTTGAGACGACACACTGGGGGCTGGGAGCTGGGGCAGCTGTTGGGGTCACCATGATTGAGCTGGTGGTAATGGTGAACTCTGGAGACTTTGGTGATGCCTTTACATCATCCTCAACTTCTTTAACCTCAATCTCTGAAGCAGGAGGTTCCATTTCTTTCTCTGGTTCTTTATCCTCTCTTTCTTCCTCTTCCTCAATCGTTTCCTCTACTATGGGGGTCTTCAGCTTAATTTCATCCACTTTTTGAGACTTTTCACTGGGCTCCTCTAACTTGCTCTGGTCCTTCTCTTGTACATCAGTCGCCCAAGATTTCTGATCAACACTTCTGGGTTCATCTGCATTAGTTTTTGGCAAAACAATGACTTCTTCGGATTTATTGTCCTTGTAGACCGCTGACTCTTTTTCCTCAATTTTCTCTTCCTCACGTCTCTCTGGTTCTGGCGTATGAATTTTTGGGGTGATGGGGCGAGAATCCTTGAGTGGCTCTGTGAGAGCAGACATAGATACAGCTTCCTGCAGTCGTCTCTCTTCTATTTGTGCCAGTGGGATCTCTAGAGGTGCTCCCATCCGTCGGTGCAGGGGCATGGGCTCTGAATCACCCTGGCTGAAGGAAGCACTCTTGCGGAGTATCTTGGTCTTTGGGATATCATCTCTAGGAGACTCGCTAGATGCCGCTCTAACAAGCGGAGGGTTACCAAGGCGAGACCCCCGCACATTGCGCTTCTCATCCCCCATACCTAATGTCTCCAGCAATGGGCCTCGTAATCCACTCATCTTGTTGTCTACAGAGCCACCCCTGAGAAGTCTCTGCCTCATTAGTTCCAATTTCAGGGCATAGTCTTCCTGGCTCAACTTTGCAGCTCCTGGACTTGGGCTCCTCCTTGGAAGCTCCATAGATACTGACTTTTGTAGAATTCTACTTCCATCGGTAGAGCTTTCTTCTGTGCCCTCCTCTGGTTTGATGTGGAGCTGTAGGGCACTGTCAGCCGAGCTCCCTCTGCGTAACTCTCCTCTGCGACGTGCTCCTTCTGGCTCATCTGACTCCATGCTTGAACCTCTGCGCATTGGTCTCTTTGCGTGTTCTGCTCTTTTGGCCAATTCAGCTGGCTCTTCATCAGATGAGCCTTTTTCATCATCTTGTGTTGACCTCTTCCTGGCTCTACTCCTAGCAGCTGCATCTCCACCCTCTTTCTCTGACATCTCCACTTCCATGGGCTCTGACTTCTGATGGCTTGAAGCAGGCCTCTCAGCATTTCCGTTCGGTCTACCTGTCATTTCATCATCCCCTACAATTTCAGTCAGCGACATTCTAGAACCCGAGAATTCCATGTTTATGGGCATTGGGATAAAAGGCAGCTCATCGATGTCTTCATCCGAATCTGAAGATGATGAAGGTGGCGGAGAGCCTTGTTTAAGATGTCGTGGGACAGCAATGGAAATGTGGCTGGAGGAGTCATCCAGTAACTCGGGTATAGACCTCATCACCATCTTAGATTTATAGCTGATAAGAGATCGCTAAAAGAGATATGTGAGCATTGTTACAATGACATACTAAAATAATCTATAATGTTTTAAGCACTGAACAACAGTCACTAACATTATCTTACCTGCCATTTTCTTCTGGACATAAACTTTTTGAGGGACTCTGTGCTGATGCTCTTACCCTTATTCAGGGTCTAAAAGAATGAAATATGTATTTTAACAATCATGGTAAATAACTGTTTCCATTAAATACTTAGATCTAAAATGTTTACAACTTAAATTAACTTGATGCTGTATTCATTTAAATAACATATTTGGATAGCCATGGGTCTAAAGGAGCATTTCTTTACTCTTCTACTTTGTCGTTACCTTGAACCAGGGGTGCCGAAGACATTCATTAGCATCAGGTCTCCTGCAGATAAAACAACATTAAACAAATTGCCAGTTAACACAAAGTGCTCTTAGCAGTAGAAATAATTTCCTCAACAATAAATTATCAACAGAAGTGTGGTGCTGCAGATAAGCACCGTAGATTCCACTTACAATCTATCAGCCACCAGCAGTTTAATGATGAATCCCTTAGCTTCATGGCAGAGGTCGGTAAACATGCTTTCTTCAAAAGCTACATTATAGTTCCTGATGTTGAGAGCAGAACTGCGGTCGTTTTCTCCAGCAAAAGGAGAAACTCCAGTGAGACTGCAAAATAGAGTTGTCTGATGAAATCTAACTGAAGATACTGGTATCAGTGATGAACATTCTAAGTAAACATATATTTTTATAATATACAATTGCATAACACTATACTCTAAAAAATTAACATAATATAATGCAAAAGTGTATATATATTTTTATTCTAAATGACACAATTGAAATAATCCTACCATAAGTATGTTAGAACTCCAACAGGCCTGTAAGAAAAAAAAGTTGAAATGTGAGGCACTAATATATTCATGATACTTTAGATGCTGCATACAGATTTGTTCAAGAGCTGTTTTGTGATGGAGGGACCAGGTGCGTTACCAGATGTCCGTTGCCTTGGAGACGGGTGTCTGGTTAACAATCTCTGGGGCGACAAATTCTGGAGTGCCATATTTGCAGTACTGTGCCTCATCAGGCGTGAACTTTACAGCATTTCCAAAATCACATATGCGGATCTGATCACTACTAAGGTCTGCCATGAGGATATTATCAGGCTGAGCGGAAAAAAGAAGAGTCTAGTCAACACATCGTTTCCTTACCGTGATTATTGCTTACTTGTGGAAGTAAATGGTATTGACAGCAAATTACATAACATTTACCTTTATGTCTAGATGAAGTATGTCATGCTGATGAAGATAGCTAATACCCTCCAACAGCTGCCTCACGCTGGATCGGATCTGCAGTAAACAATTCAGACAGTTTAGGGACACGCGTCACTTTTGCTAGTCCTGTCCCTACAGAAATTATGAAAAGAATACATTCTTTATCCTCTCGATAAATAGAAGATGCAAAGAGAAATGGCCCATGACAAAACCAAACGTGGCAATAGTCTGCTCAAACATTTGAAACTTTTCTGGTCACTTTGAAAGATCAAACTAGTTCACCCACCTCTGACTCCATTACTGTTGATTTCTTTGTAAGTCTTTCGAGAAGCTCCTCATGGCATCTTTACACATTGTCAAGGACAATCATAGTGATGGGGCAAAGCTTGTGATCAACTCATCATCACTACAGCGTGTGAGAGGAAGTGTGATTGTGCCAGACTGGATGTGAGATAGTTATACAGTGGGGTCCAAAAATCACAAGTTCACAAGTGAAAATGCATCTATTTTACAAACCATTTAATTTTTTTTCATTGCAAATTATAATCATAACAGTTTAAGTTCAATGTTGAACTGAAAATTAACATGTCTTAGTATTTGGTTTGTTTTTCTTTTGCAGTCTAGAAATAGTGCAGAACCTCAATATTTCATATTCATTTTACACACTTTTTTGTGTTTTCAATTTTTTTTAAACTTTCTGCTCAAATTTGATTTGAATTCCAGACTTTTAGACTCCACTGTGTGATTATATCAATTTAAATGCATGTTTTATGTAAGATGTCCTTTCTTTGTGTGTCTTCCCAGGAGACTTTGCCCTGAAGGACACTATTTGTGTCAGTCAAAGCACAGATGGACTGAAGCAATACACACCGGAACGATTCTAAGGCAGATGACTAAGGCAGGTGTGAATATATAGGGTCTAGATTACACAAGCATCTGTAGCAACTCTCAGCGCAGAAGGGCACTATTCCTCTGTACGTCTGACTCACAATGAACTACAAGATGATAGTTCATCATGACAAACTTTGAATGTCACAGAGTTCAAAATAAAACTTCACTTCATTTAATTAAACTTGCTTTTATGGCCGGCGATCCTTAAAGCTCTCAGAGATGTTAAAGGATACAGCTCTGTAATGATGATAACAGCATTCTTCTTCTCGAAGGCGTCGTGAAAGTAGAGGATCCTCTCATGGTCTAGATGAGACAGGATGTTCAGCTCTCTCAGAGCGGAGGCCTTCCGTTTAGCCCGAGCAGAAATGAACTTGGCTGTATATTCAATCTTTCCCGCTTTCTGTATCACTCGTTTCACATACGAGAACGCCCCTCTAAGGAAAAGAACATTTCTCATCAAATCATAGAAAATAGAACATTTGTTTGGGGAAAAAAGGTGAACGGTGTTTTAACAGGTGTCAACAGCAAACTAACTGATAATCAGTGGAGCAATAGCATAATTCAGCCAATCAAAATATGCTGTCAAAAAAAAGATAAATGCTTATTTAATTTAAAAGTGAAGTGTATGTCACTATTTGGTCATGTGACTCTGAAGATTGGAGTAATGGCTGCTGGAAATTCAGCTTTGCCATCACAGATTTTAATTTCATTATAAAATATATAAAAAATGAAAAGAGATGTTTAAACTGTAATAGTATGTCACAATATTACTGTTTTTACTGTATTTTGATCAAATAATTTCAGCCTTGGTAAGCATAGGAGACTTTCAAAATCTTAAAAAAACTTATAGACCCAAAACTTTTAAACGGTAGTGTACATACAAATATGATGTAAAATACAATTTTTTCAACATTCACGTGAATATTTTTTAGTAATGAATAAAATGCATATTTATAATCAACTTTTTTGTTCACCATCTGGGGTCAAAATGTTGCCAAAAGATACAAGGTATCAAAGAGTACACCTAAGATGCCTTAACATCCTTTTAGAGCAGACAGCTCACTAGGTTTTGAAAAAGAGCTATTATGTGTGTAGAGCTGTAGCATGTGTCTGTTTGCAGCGGGTTCAGGTCTTAATAGAACGGTGGCAGTCGGCCATAAAGATTATAATTAAAGCACAGAGAGAGCGACAGCATGCAGAGCAGAGATACAGCGCCACAATGGCTGCACTCCATCTCTGCCCAGTCGAGCTCTCAGTGTACCATTGTGTCAAATAAATAACCCTCCCTTTAAAATGTGGCTTTGACTGTCTTTATCTATTAAACAGTTTCAAAGTCGCATTGATGCTAATCTGACCTGGTTCAAAACTGACATGGTTTGAGGAGTATGATGAGCATATTGACTGGAGGTGTTGATTTAATTGCATAATATATTGATTAATTAATTTAAATCAATATTTGCATATGAAAACCCAAATAAAGATCATTTAAAGACATTGCTGTGGAAGATAAGTAAATCCCTGAATATGCAAGTACTAATGTACTGTTTATGTCCATATTACTAAACATATTGCTTTAAACAGACAGTTACTCTAGGTAGTTTCTAGGTAGTTACTCAATACAGAAGCTGTGCAAACCTTATTAAGAAGTCTGTATGAGGCACAGAGAACAACCCGAGAAATTTCAAGGGTCTTGTGGCCTCTTCTGAAGGAAGTGGCTGAATCATTCTTTGATTGTGGAGCTTGAAATTGCATACTTCCCTACCAAAAGTGTATTTTCAATAATGTGCCGACCCTTTCCTCAGCTGATGCTTTATTAAACCTTAGACATGTGTGATGAGTCAGAAGACCTGAGATCTGTCATCAGCGAGAGCTGATGGAGTCGGCTTTTTGAGTTTCTAGGCCGACAGAGGAAATCATTAGAGATAAATGGTGCATGTCCAAGTGAGGCTCCAGGCGGATGACTCACCTCCCAATTTCCTTGTGCACGTCATAGTAATCAGTGAGCCTCCGCATCTTTCTTAAGATGGACGCCTCATCCTCCATGGGGTCGTCTTTGTACTTTTTAGCTAGACACACAAATTACAAAGTTAATTTCTAAAAGCCAGTCCGATGAATTGGCAAGTTTTGTTGAAAAAAAACCTTTTTCTGAAACATTTCAACACATTTACTACCATTTTAATATACAAAAAATAAATATATTTGAATAAATAAAATAAATGTATATTGTTTATTTTATCCACACATATTTATTTATTTTTATTTTTTCTTTCAAGTGTGCATACAGTATGTACATAAATGGTTTGAAAACTTTATTGTATGACTGTATGATACAATTTTTATGACTTTTTTATATTTGACTGATATTTTAGGAAGGGCTCACTTGCAACAAAAAATTCATAATCGTAATCTTAAAGGGATAGTTCACCCAAAAATGAAAATTTTATGTTTATCTGCTTACCCCAAGGGCATCCAATAGGTGACTTTGTTTCTTCAGTAGAACACAAACGAAGATTTTTAACTCAAACCGTTGCAGTCTGTCAGTCATATAATGGTCAATGGGACTCGCGGCTTTGAGAGAAAAAAAAAAACATACACAGACAAAACCAAATTAAATCCTGCAGCTCGTGACGATACATTGAGGTCCAAAGACACGAAACGATTGGTCTGTGGTCTTCTTCACAGACTTATAAGTGCATTACCGCCACCTATCTCTCAAATGGACCATTGACACTCCTAATTGAGATTGTAGATAGAGTGTCAATGTTCCATTTGAGAGATAGGTGGTGGTAATGCACTTTTTAAGTCTGCGATCCGCCGTAAAGCAAGAAGAAGAAGACATGTCACGCGCCGGCTGTTGTGAACGCGCTCAGGACAGTTGGACAGTGCGGTGGATCAGAGGTAAAAAACTATATAAATACTGTTCAGTTTCTTGCATAGACCGATCTTTTCATGTCTTTGGACCTCAATGTATCGTCACGAGCCACAGGATTTAAATTGGTTTTGTCTGTGTATGTTTTTTTCTCTCAAAGCCGCGAGTCCCATTGACTGCCATTATATGACTGACAGACTGCAACGGTTTGAGTTAAAAATCTTCGGTTGTGTTCTACTGAAGAAACAAAATCACCAATATCTTGGATGCCCTTGGGGTAAGCAGATAAACATAAAATTTAAATTTTTGGGTGAACTATCCCTTTAAGGAAATCAATAATATCCTCATAATTCAGAAACTCATTGAAACTGGAGATCGACAAGGGAATCAGCCATACCATCTCACCTGGTTTGGACACGAGGTTGCAGTAAGGTGGTGGTGAGTCAACGTGCTTAGAAACACAACCTCCTTCCTTAAAGTGAAAGTGCTTACCGATGTGGACAGTCAGCTCAGCCTTGCAGGACACAGATCCGGCCAGATTCTTAGCAGTACAGGTGTAAACTCCTGAGTCATCGGCTTGAGTGTTCAGTACCACTAGAGAACATTCATTGTCATCGTACACAAATGTGAAATGGCTGCTTTCGCACAGCAGGGTGTCTCCCTGAAAATCAGAGAAAAACCACTGAGTGGCCATCCAACTGTTGTGATTTGAATTTAAAATGCTTTTGTGTGGGTTTGAGGTGAACAGGGTAGTGACGAATTAAATAGAAGGCAAAGCCTTGAGGCAGGAGATGGAATATCTAACAGTACCATTCAAAGCATAAATTAGCATGATTTACAGAATGAGATAATGCTCTCAGGGATATGACTCAAGGAAATATCAGGCAAGCAGTGTTAGTGAGAGATCAGCAGGTGGAAAAGGGGCTGACATGGTTTGACTTCAAGATCTGAATAAAAGTCAGATCTACCTTTAAAGTTTTTTTTCAGGTGTACATGGGAAATAGAAAAGAGATGAACCCTCAGCTAAACCCTCAGTGACTGTAATTGATATGAAAACAACAAACATCTACCTCAGCATGAGTGTCAGGAAAGGCTTATGGTGAAACAGCAAGAGTTTTTGGCTTCAAAGAATTGGGTTTTTAAAAACAAATGTAAAGCACAAGCGCTCCTAGTTGCCCTCTGTAACATTTTAAAATGTATTTTTATATTTATAATGGTAAAAGAAAAATTCAATTTTTGTACTTACGATGTTTATTATTTATAATGTAAATTGTTTTATTGGGTCAAAAAAATATATTATTTAGTTTTTCCAAAACCATTTTTCAAATTAAATGAGCTATTTTTTTTTACTACTCTTTATATTCCAAGTTCGTAAGCTGCGAGTTTGAGTATTATAGGTTTTCACTGCCACAAATGTTGATTTATTAAAAGAGAACCATATTTAATAGAATATAAATCCTTGAAAACTATTGTCTAATTATATAGTACATGCACTACAACAAAAACACACACCTTATACCAGAGGATGTCTGGGACGGGCTTTCCTTCAACCACCACCGCAAAACGAGGAGTCTCGCCTACATTCACATCTAGGTCTTCCATGATGGTCTCAAAAGTTGGTGCCACTAGAGACAGAGAAATCAATGAGACTCAGATTATGTGCAATAATAACAGAAACACATACAGTTTGTATTCTGTACACAGCCAGCAACATACCTGCCATTTCCAGGGTTAGGGTGCAGGTGTCGCTGCCATACTTGTTGCTGGCGATGCACGTGAGCTGACCAACATCACTGCTCTTTACCTTGCACAGCTTCAGCGTATGCTGGTCATCATCAGGCATGCTCAACTCAAACAGACCCAGTCTGTTAGACAATGTCACTGCCCCTCTGAAAATATAAAGGCAGAATAACTACTAGTTTTCTTTTGCTCAACTACATTCATGTCCTTGCAAAAGCAAAAGGATGGTGTTAATATTTTAGGTTATATGACTATACAATTTAATAAATGCAAGAAACAAAAGACCGAACGGAATTCAGTATGCAGATAGGTGTAACTCTGAGAAAACTGTTTAGGCATTCTGAACAAACCCTAACAAAAATATTTGAGGAATACTAATGCAGTGCTGTCTTAAATGATATCAACAAAGAATTATTAGCATAGTCAAAGTTATCCTGGGAATCATGATTTGAAAAGGATAGAAGGCATGAAACAATGACTTATTTTTTTCTGTTCAAGACACAAAGCTATTGTATGGATACAGAAGACTTACAGCAATGCAAACAAGTCATATGCACTACTATAATTGTATTTTTGTGTATTTTGAGGCTTGCAATTATAAACTCCTACTTTTCATGTATGTAAAAAAGCAGCTCGGACATTCTTATAAATATCTCCTTTTGTATTAGATTTAAGAAACAACATGAAGAAGTGTAAATGAGTAAATGATGACAGAATTTTAATTTTTGAGCATTTTTATCATTTAAATTTTGAATAATTATTAGGCATAACAAAAAAGCATAAGATCTGTAATTGATTTAATACAATCAAAATGCATTTCCAGAAATGCCAGTCACTTCACTCTTCACATAAATATCTGAAAATGTACAAAGTCAAAAAATATGAATATTAATAGCTTTTGAGGAATATTAATAGAGTGCTGTATTAATCATAGCTACAAACAATTATTAACACAGGAACTGCACTGAATGTCTATATGCAAAAAAGTAGCTATCCTTTGTATCATGATTTGAAAGGACTTTTATTTAATAATCATATGGACAAATATTACGGTGTTTTTTTATCTTAAAGCTTGCAAGTATGTATTCCTAACCACTTTTATAGTATATAAAAGAGCAGCTCAGACAATCTGCTAAACATCTTTTTTTTGTGTGTTTGACAGAAGAAACAACACGAGAATGAGTAAATGATGAGAGTATTATAATAAAAGCCATTTATCCCTTTAAGTATTGTATCAACAGTTTCATAAGTTATGAATAATTATTAAGCATAGAAAATACGTAGCCATTCCAAAATGATTCAATGCAATCAAGATGCAAAATACCTCTTCCATGTGACCGATGCATTGATGTGGTTGAGAGTGACTGTGATGCTTAAGGGCTGCTTCTCCACCATATACACAATGTCCGGCTTGTCAATGATTACAGGAGCCTCCTGGAGGTACGGACCTGCAGACGGAGAGATAAAAGCCAGTCTCTTGCAGTAACTCATACATATCATTGACCTGTCTGACTGTGGCTGTCCTTGTCTGCTGAGGCATACCTCTATCTAGCAGCTGCACTGGCTCGGTGGCAGGCGATGGCTTGCTAAAGGCCTTGCTCGTGATTGATAGCACCCTGAAGGCGTAGCGGACACCTTTAGACAGATTGGTAATGGTATAGGTGGTCTGTTTCAGGCAAGAGGCGATGATGGTCCACTGGATCGACCCTAGAGATTGCTGCTGAACAGCATACATCAGGGAGCTAGGATCTGGAAATAAAAATAAAAATCTTTTTTGCGTTAAGTTTGAAAGCCAAAACCAAAAAAGGAAATCTGATTACTTCTGATACATTTTTTAAATACACTGCAAAGAGAGGAAACAGCGCTTGACAATATGGAACAAGGACTCAAATTTTATGGCTTAGGCAGTCAATTCAGCAGTAAATCTGTGATTGTTTCCAACAACATCACCAAGACATAGAATATCTGTTGGAAAGCAATAAATAAAATGTTACGGTACCACAGTGCTATATTTAGCTGGTGCCCATACTTGGAAATGTGTTAAGGAAATAAGAGGAGGTCAGGTTAATCATCTGTGATGCTCTCCAACTAGCGTCACTACACTGTTGCTCTATCAATATTTACTGTATGCTGAGAGAGTACATTTAGTATAAAGAGAGGATGGCAATAGAGCTTGGAAATAAAGATCACAAATGAGATCTCTTTAATGGAAGAGTTCGCCCAAAAATGACAATTGTGTAATTTATCATCATATATTTGTTAAATTCAATAACTTTTGTTACACAAAGCTATCATATGGCTTTAGAAGACTTAAAATACAGTGCAAAAGTTCCATATTATGCTTCTGTGGTGCTTTTGAATAATTTTTGAAGCTTGAAAGCATCAGTTTCTATTCATTGAAATGACATGAAAGACAACAGAATTTTCCTTTATTGTCAAACTAATCCTTTAATATCTCTATTTCTCCAATACCACAATAAGATTAAGAAGAGAGCCACTAGTCACAAAACAGAAAGTCCTGTCCCAAACTCACACTATTGGTTGAACCTAATCAAGTTGCACTTCTGGTGCAATTAGTGGTGCAGAAATGACACACTTCAATTTTAAGTTGGTCTGGTTTTGCACTTAAAACCCCCCAATAATTTCAAATTTGTCTTTAGAGTTTCAGATATGTCAACATTTGTGTCTATTTTCATTTCCCCTATTTTAGGGAAGCATCTGAGAAACAATGGATATTTAAATGAAACCTCACTGGGAACTCCATTAAGAATAGCTCTATTATCCTACAGCTATGAAAGAGCAACCACTGACCAATTAAAATGTTCCTTTGGAGAACTTCAAACCTTTAAATGAGAAATGCTACAGTACAAGAACAGTTTATAAATTAAATGAATATATACATAAATAACATGCATAATTATACCAATGGATGGATCCAGTCTTCTGGGTTTCTTCCAGCTTAGCGTGATAGTCTTGCCAGTGATGGACTCAATGACTGGGGCCCCATCTGGCGGGTCAGGAAGGATGTCTAAAACAGCAAAAGTGTCAGTCAGAATATTTATTTGGTGCCAGAGGAGTCTCTCTCTATTTTTCACACATGCACACATATGCTTCAGCCTTAAAATAAATTGTAGTATTGCTTTGAACAGTCTGGGATGTGGGAAAAAAAAACCTGAAATAAGCTGTGGTTATATGACGCTGATCGGGCTGCTAACTTGGGAGTGTCTAACTAATCCTTTGGAGTAACTCACGTCAGCAGTAGGCACAGCAAATTCAAAGAAAAATATTTTTAAAACACCATTTGACCGATTAATTTTGGGCAATTACCAGATAAGGATTTAAAAAATAATAAAAAGTAAATTGACACTTAAAAAAAATAAGAAAGTAGAGCTGAACAAAAAAAAATATTCCCAACAGAAATCTATAAATATATATGAATTTATTTTATAAATATAAGAATTTATATAAAATGTATTTATTATTTTATATTAATACATTTTTACCTATCCAATCCTGAAAAATCACATCTATTTTTGGGTTTTTACTCAGGGAACTTGTGTAATATGCATGTTTATTGTGTCAATATTGTGGTTACCGATCTTTGAAATCATGTTCATATTGTGGCCAAAATATTATCATAATAAATAATAATATAATATATGAAAAATTAGCATAAAAAGCTTTTTTAACTTACTGGTGAGCTTTTTAAGTCCTTTTTAAGATGCACTTTTTCTAATGTATTAAAGTTGTCAAACATAGCTAGCAGAAGCCATTGATATATTAAACTCACCTGTCACATAAAGATGGGCATAGCAGGTGGCCTTGCCCACCTTATTGGATATGACACACTTGTAAACTCCTCCGTGGGCATGACAAACAGAGCGGATCACCAGGCTGTGAACATCTCTGACTACAGAAGAGACAACATAGAGAACAAACACTTCATATTCCTGCTATTCCCGCCACTCACGCTATCATTTCCACAGGGACTGCCTTCCGGAACAGCTTAGCAGACTGGAAGAGAATTGAATTATATTATCAACTAACTTACACTGTGTCATTTTTCTGTCCTCTGTGCTGTCAATCCTCTTGCCATTGTGAAACCAGATTATGGCTGGATACGGCAAGCCAGCCACTTTGCACCTGAGCACAGCCTCTCTGCCCTCAACTACATCCAGATCGTAGAGCGGCTTGACAAAGTCAGGCATGGTGAAACGTTCCACCTCATTCTCAGGCACCTCAGGTTCCTCGGGAATGGAGGGCATTTTTTCCAGCTTCGCTCTAGTAAAGATAAACCAAAACCATCAAGACGTTATGTTTTTATGCAAAAATGTTTCCATTAAAGAACAGTTTTGTGATTTTAGTCCTTTGATGCTTCACCATAAAATGAAAAATCTTGTCAAAATGCTGTTTTTGTCCATGCACAAAGTTATCGTATCCATTCAAAAGATTTGGAATATGGTGCACATGTCATATGGATAACATTATGGTGTTTTTGGAACTAAAAAGTCACGCCGATCTATCCTTATATGGGAAAAAATTATGTAATGATTCTTAAAAATGTCTCCTTTTGTGTTCCATGGACAAAATAACACCATACGTATGGAAGCTTATTTCCGTTATAAAATAAAATAAAAGTAAAATAAAATAATAAAATAAAATAAAGGCAAAATAAAGGCAATTGTGACTTTTCCCCCCTCACAATTCTGAGTTTATATTTCACAATTCAATTTTTTTTCTAAATTGTTAGATATAAATCTGCAATTGTGAGAAAAGTCAAAATTGTGAGATAAAAAGTCACAATTACCTTTTTATTTGTTATTCCTTATTCCTTCATGCAACTTCTCACAATTCTGATGTTTTTCTTGCCATTGCAAGTTTACATCTCAGAATTAAGACTTTTCTTCTCAAAATTATGAGTTATCTCACAATTCAGACTTTTTTCTCAGAATTGTAAGAAAAAAGTCTCAACCTTTTTATTTTATTTTTTTATTTCTTATTCCTTGTGGTGACTTTTCACAATTTTAGACTTTTTCCTGGAAATTGCTAGCTTATATCTCACAATTCAGACTTTATTTCTCAGAATTATTTCTCAGAATTGCGCAATTCTGAGTTCATATCTCGCAAAAGAAGAACTTTCATTTTTGGGTGATCTAAACCTTTTAAACAAGTTCTGAGTGAATCATTAGTCAAAAGGTCATACATTTGAGAGGAAATTGCCGGTCTGGGCTCCTGCACATACAGCTCCGCTGCGCACTCGGCCTCCCCGTGTGAGTTCCGTGCTACTACTGTATAGAGACCCTCATCTTCATTACTAACATGAGAGATGATTAATGAGTGCCGTCCTCCTTCTTTCAAGATCCGAATGTCTTCGCTTTCCTCCAGCGGATGTTCTGTTGAAGACATGACACACAAATGACTCAACCATCTTATGTTATTTTACAGGACTGACACTGGGAGGCATTCAAGGGAATTACTCATACCAAAGTGGCTCCAGATGACCCGAGGAGGTGGCGTCCCGCTGACCTTGCAGTCAAATCGAGCATTACGACCCTCGATAACTTCTAGTACATCCAGCTTACGGGTGAAGAGGGGCTCTATGGATGCTACGACCTTTAGCTTGGCACTAGAGGTCAGCTCCTCTATAAATCACATGACATGTGAAGTGAAATACAGTTTAATAAGGGTCTTGCAATATGCGCTGATCACGTCATGAAACCTTTGGTAAAAAGGGTCATACTTATAACCTTAGCAACATGTTTATTTAGTGGCATTAAATGGACTGTTTCTTTTGTTGCTACTGCACGTTTAAAGGGATAGTTCACTCAAAAAACCTGTATGACTTTCTTTATTCTATGGAACACAAAAGAAGATATTTTGAAAAATGTGTTTATTTTGTCCATGCATTCTTGTTTTGGACTGCCTTACCAATATGGGTAAATAACATTCGTTAAAATATCTTCTTTTGTGTTCAGCAGAAGAAAGTCAGTGATACCGGTTTTAAACAACATGAGCGTGAGGGTGAACTATCCCTTTAAGATTTCTGAGCACAACAGTCTACTCTGAAATATATGCTTGTCAAACTGAAGAAAGCCAAGAAAATGTAATTCCTCATGATACAGTATTACTCGTTTAATGCAATGAGACTTGTAGAACAATGATGTGTTGGTGTTTAAAACAAACCATGTGGACCAATACCAAAGCTGCTCACCTTTAGCTGTGCTCAGTTTGCAGGTGTACGTTCCACTGTCATCCTCATGTACAGAGTTAAGCAGCAGCCTGCACCTTTTTCCATCAAAGTACATCTTACAGTTCAACAGAGCTGGTTGGATGAGTTTCCCATCTGACAGCCAATCAACATCTGTGTCCTGCGGGCCGATCACATGACACTCGAACAAGCCAGTCTCCCCTGCCTTCACCATCACGTCCCTCACTGGCCGAATGATGGCCAGGCCTGGCTCTATCGGACGAGCTGGAGGAAAAATAATAAGGATCAACTAAAGAGTGGTGAAGAAAAACACCCCATATAAGGAAATCCAGAGCTTAAGTTTAAAGCACACAAGAGTCTTTGCATATGTTTAATCTGCTGCGGATATAGGAGACATAGTCTGCTAATAGCATGTGTTGTACAGCAGAGCAGATATATTAGAAGAATATGCTAATACGCTGTCTGTCAGCATAATCCGCTCATGACTCAGTACGGATCAGCTCAAAATTATACCCAGAATTCCAAATTGCCTGGTCTGAGACTCTGCATTCTGGCTCTTTCAGACTTAAACTGATCTTAAAATGCAAGGCTAAACTTATGCATATTATACCAAGGATGCATTTATTTGATTAAAAAGTAAAATAAATAAATATATATATATATATATATATATATGTTTTGAAGATTTTTAATAACTGTATTTGAATACATTTTAAAATCTAATTTCTTCCTGTGATGGCAAAGCTGATTTTTTTTAGCAGTCATGACTCCAGTCTTCAGTGTCACATGATCCTACAGAAATCATTCTAACATGCTGATTTGGTGCTAATGAAAGTATTAATATCTTTCCTTCAAAAACAAAACAAAACAAAAATCTTACTGACCCCAAACGTTTGAATGGTAGTATATTAAATATACTTTAATATTATATAAATTATACTGACTCACTAAATTAACTGCAAAACCTGTTAATCATTCAACACTCTTAAAATATGTTTTAAATGCAAGACTGCATTAAAATCCTGTATTTAGTACATAGAAATTATTGAGAGAAAATTGTACAACTACTGGAAAAAAAATCGCATTATATTAAACCAAGGTATGACACAATTTCTTCTGTATTCATATAAAAACTACTCACATTATGCATTCAAACACATTCATTGACTTACATGAAAAACGGAAATCAGCTGCTGCATCGAGCATTTGAAAAATCATATTTATTAAATATTCAAAAGGTGATAAGCAGTGTTGAGGAAGCTACAAATCGCTCATATAATGTAAAGTACTTCAGCTACAGTGATTGTCAGGGTGATGAACCTATGAATGGCTTAGTTGTCTCTGTATATTAAGCTGAGCAAGAAGTATATTAACAATGAAAATTTACATCATCTTTAGGAAAGAATTATCTACATAATTTATCATGTTTGTGATTCGTTAATGCATACAGACCATGCAACACTAGCTGAAGCCCCTACCTTTCACCTCCAGTTTGCCCTCACACTGTTTAGTCCCATACTCGTTGATGATCTTGCAGGTGTAAACACCAGAGTCTGACTTCTGTGCTGATTTAATTATCATCTCAAAGTTGCCCTCCTCGGTCTCATGGACGATATGCCTTGCACCTGTTTTAATGGCCACTCTGTCTCTCAGCCTGATACAAAGGAAAATAAAAGTTTAGTTATGACAATACATCAAAATAAACAAACAGTCCATACTGTTTAAAACTATATTATGAATTATCTAGACAAATGTTTTAGATTTGAACGTACCAATAAAGCATGGGTTTAGGCTGTCCACTCACTCGAACAGACATGGTCACCTCTTGAGCCTCTATAACTGTTTGGTCTCCAATAACAACCTGTTATGTTGGTAATGCAGAGGCTCATTATTGTTTTGTAAATAACATGAACCCCTAAAAGGACATGTTGATGGTAAAAAAAAAATGAGATGGAAAGAAAAAAAATTCTTACAAAACTTTGTTGTTACAAATTTTTTTGCAAAATATGCAACTTTTCTGTTCCCCAAAAAACGTAGCATTTGCTAAATAAATAAATGTGATGGAAATAAAATTAAGTTCAAGGATGAGAGCAAACGCAACGTTTCTTTTTTTTTTTTTTTTGAGAGAGAACCCAAGATAATTTTTTCTCCCATCTTATGTCTTTTCATGACCATTTTTACGTGCACAAATTTTTTCAAAAATTGTATCAGTATCTTAATGTTTCCAAAAAAGAATAGGAATGGTCATGTTTTAGATTATTTGGATTAAGAGGATTACATGTTCACATGGATATTGCAATCACTGCTATCATATCTTTTCTGGAATAGAAAGTGAATCTTCCTTGTTTGGAAAATAATGTGTATGTATAAGTGTTCAATGATGTATTCTTAAAGAATATTTTGTTATTCTCGGATACCTGAAAGGATGGAGGCTCCTTGAATCGAGTATCCACGATCTTCCTCGGCTCAGGTCCCCTGTAGGAGGAGAAATCCATCCCCTCCTCAAGAGGACTGAGGTACTCCTCATCAGATGTGATGGGACTGCTGACGTCCATGGGTACACCAAGGTTCCCACGCTGGTCCTGACTGGGCTCTGTGAGAAATACCAATGGGATTGGAGTGGATTTTACAAGCAATACTTATAGATTTGCATGTTTACATCTCTACATTTGGGCAACCTTTAACAAGTATAGTCAACATTCATCTCAATAAAAAAAATCTGCAGAACAATATGATTTTTTGTTTGAAAACAACAACATCACGGGTGTAAAATTCACAGAGAATTGCTTTTTGATTTGCCTCTGACAGAGAGAAATGGGTTATAAAGGTGAAGGATGAAATACAAATCAGGATCCCTGAAGAGAAAGGATACTGTAAACCCAAATCCAATCTCAGAAAAGTCCAGTGACAATGTGAATGCCAGGGCTGGGGACAGATTGCTTTCAAAAAACATCACAAAAACAGAGGTTGAAGAAGATTTACTCAGAAGAGTGTCTAACAACTATTTTTTATGCTATGTTGGAATTTTAAAAAAAAAGAATTTTCAAGTGGCATTCATATAATCAGAAGACAAGGAATGTGATTTTAGCTGTGCATTACATTATATCTAAAAAAAAATAATAAATAAATCAGATTTTTAATAAATCAGATTCTGGAGAAACACCTGAAAACAAAATATGCTAGTGTATACCTAAGAGTTTACAAAATTAAGTTGCAGTAGATGAACACATTCATTATCTTCCATCTAAACTGGCTTAAATATTGACAACTTACCTTGGTCGTCAACTTATATAAGTATATTAAGTAGCATGTAGGTTCATGGCTGTGATGTAAACTAAAAGCTATTGGCTATTTGAGCCAGTAACACTTCTGTAGGTCCTGCTTCAACAAACAGGAAAGAAAACAGCGCTGGCCAAGCCATTTCATAGTGTCTTTAACATGCATCCATTCAATGTAAATGGACATACAGAAATAAGCTACAGAACTGAGAGTCATTCCTTAAGTGAGGTACACGTGTAAACATATGAAACCATTTGCCATGAGAGGCCTGAAGCCACGGCATGCGGTGAGACTCGGTGATGCATGTACCAGGAGAAAAAAATAGACACAGTGTCTCTTCTTACAAGAGCTTAGAGCATATATATTACCGTGAACCCGGGTATGATTCTAATTTCAAAGCAGTAACATATTTAAGAACACCAAACGGCTCAAAGGCAGTGATTACTTTCACTTTTTGCTAAAGAAAAAAAAAGAATTCAACTTTAAATTACAAACAAAGCATCCAAAAGTAGCTTAACAAAAAATAGGTAAATAAAAGCTTGGTCAAGTTCTGTAATATTGTACCGTTCTTTGGAAACCCACTATGCAAATTCTTTAACACAAACCTACCTGGCCCTGCTCCTTCAACCAGACCTTGGCCATGTACTAAGTCGACACCGAGGGCACCAGCGCATGTTCAGTCCCGACAGTATTTGTGTTAATATGTCAGCACCTTAGTGAATGCCCCCAGATTTCAACTGGTAATCTGGTGCAGACACTATGTCTTCCGTACCCTCCCTTGCTCTTTCTCTCTTGGCTCTCTCACTTTCAATAAGACACTACCTCTCACATTTACATCAGCACAAACAGATGTAGATGTCCTCCCTTTTTTCCATTCAAGTCAAAAGAACTGCCATAAAATACTTCTCATAGCAACCATCCTATTTATATGCCTCTTACAAACTCTGTCGCTTCTTCTGTAGCTCAGCAAGCCTACTATAGTATCATGAACTGTAAAGAAAATGACTTTCATGCAAGTCTTTCATCTGTCTGGTTCTCAGGAGCAGCTGTTTATCTGTTGTGTCACTGTGGAAAATAAAGACCTAGTTGGCAACAACATTTAATGGCAGGTTTTAACAACATGCTGTCAATGAAGTAACACAAGGATCCACTATATATGAGATTATTAAGAGATCGTTTCATGGAAGAAGGAGAGCTAAAAATACCCTCGGTATTCACCGCCCTAATAAGGCAAAGCTTCTCTTTCTCTTTCTAACCATTAACACAAACGAAGGTGCACTAGGAGAATATTACAATATATACTCAGACAAAGTCTTATTTTGCATTTTCTGAAATGATTCATGGTAAAACGTGTTAAACAAAACCCAATGCAAAAAATTACCAAGAAAAAATAAATAAAGTAAACATTTGTCATTAGCTTCACCATATATATAAACAACACAATTCTTACAAATCTTAAAAGCAGCATAAAAATCAGCATGTAAACATTATATGTACTGTATATTTCACCATATTCCCATATGCACATATACAAATAATAAACTAAACTTCAGCAGAAATAATAATGATGAATTTAGGTTTAAAAAACTAGTAAATAAAAGCAACTTCATTGCTTTTTTGTTTGACTAAAAAGTGTTTTGGCTAACATTTCCAATTTGTCCACATACGTGCTTGCATTTTTTTTGTTTTATTATGAGCCAAAATGCAGTTAAACAATTCATATGTTCAATTTAACCTCTGGGTTGCTATGGTAACTATCCAGACAGAACCATGGTTGGAGAACTAGGGAGATCTTATAGAGAGAGAAGGAGAAATCAAAGAAGCACAAAGAAAATGTTTGAGGAGGCACTGGAAAACCAAACAGAGAGCTCATGTGAGAGCTGGTAGCGAGGGAAAAAAAGTGTTATGGTTAATTTAATGACTATTTTGCTTTAAGGGTGATTTAAACACCAACACAATGATGCTAACCCCCACCCTGCAGGGCTGCATGTTGACAGTGTGACTCACTGCCTTTGATCCTACTTAGATATCTGAAGGTATTGAAATTGACTCCTCTAAAATCCCATACGTTACCCTTCAAACTCCCACATCCTCAACTCAGGCTGCAAACACAATATGCACATCCTTGCTACTCAAAAATATATTTACTCAAACCATTTACTTGGAGGCATTTTCTGTATTGTTTAAAGTCAAATATCCAGCTTAAGGCAAGTAATACGTTTAAAATTAGGAAAATTAGGAAACCTAATTCTAACTCTTCTAAAAAAAGATTAAGGGTGTTAACACACATACAGTATGGAAAAACTTAAATTTATTCATTTTCATTGAGAGTTGGAGATTTGCCACATCACGAGTGACAGCTATCACTGGCAACTGCCACAATATTGAGCAGAGCTCAGCTTTATGCAAATAAAAAGCGCTCCAGTGTGACGACTAACAATGGGAGTCTGGACAGTGATCCATCAACTGATACAGCAGCTGAGTAGGGATGTCAACCAACCAACAGCAGAACAAATTGCTGTCAGTGTGAATGTCCCCTAAGAAAGGACAACCTACAGTGTTCACCATAAAACACTCACCTGATTTGATGAAAAGTGTAGCGCTGCTGGACATCTCGCCAACCTCGTTGATAGCAGTAACCGTGTATGTTCCTGCGTCACTTGGCTTTGTCCATTTGATGAGCAAAGAATGCCTTTCCCCCTCTACCTTCACAACATGAGTTGGGCTGTTCTTGATCTCAATGTTGTTTCTCTTCCATGTAACTGTATATAAAAAAAATGTCTTTGCTGTTACATCCCTCCAGTAGCAAAATTGTTTAGGCTTGAAAGTACAGTCTTATTTCTGAGACACTCTGGAATTACCTTTGGGCTTGAAAAGTTTACTCAAAAGAACTCTCTACAAGGGTTGCTGTCTGAAGACATAGTACTGATAGTACTGTATAGCTGACAACTTGTAAGTTATAACCTTCACAGACTGCATTTTTGAGTAAATGATTCAGTCAACAGGGACTACACCAAGACTGCATCCCTGTGATGCTCATGTATTACAGTTTCAAGTCAAATAGGCAAGATGCTAAAGGTGCTGTCTGAAGTTATGGCATAAATAAAGGACTTACCTTCTGGGAGAGGGGTGCCACTGATGATGCATTTTAAAAGAACCTCTGTTCCAGTAGAGGCCACAGTGTCCTGAAGCAGAAACTCAAACACAGGTGCCTCTAGAGGATCCTCTCCTGCAGACACGTACGAGTCGTCTGAAGATTCTGTAACAGCAGAAGATATTTGTCAGATCCAATAGATGTGATATTCCTCAACTTGAATTGGAGGTGCATTGCAAATCAGGTTTGTCTCAGTATTTGTCAAGTCCAAGGTCAAGGAATTGCATGCCACTAGAAATGCCTAAACTTACCTAATTCAGGAGACATTGGTCTTTGTCTGCGTCCCCTTCCTCTGCTTCTTTGGGGTTTTTCCTCTTTAGCAGTGCCACTTTTCACAGCCTTATCAGTCTTCTCTGCAGGTGTGTCCGTCTCCATTGGCTCCTCTTCGACAATAATTTTTGGTATAATGAGCTTTGGTGCCGGTGGCAGAGGAGTCACATCCAGCTCCATCTTTTCCTCAGATGAAGAAGACGAGGAAACTCTTGGAGGTTTGGTGGGAGCTTGGACAGGACATTCTTGAATAGCTACAGTTTCTCCTTGCACCAGAAGACTTTCAGGCCTTCTTTCCAGGTTTCTCAGCGTGACCTCTATTGGCGTCTTCCTATGCATGGACTCATCATCTACTTGTGGTACTTCCTGAACACGAACAACCCTCTTTACTAGTGGACTTGCAGGTCTTGGTTCCACCTTGCGTAATGTCATCTCCAAGACATTTCGGGATGGAGATTCAGCTCTGCCTCGAGAGCGCTCTTCAGCCATGGCAGTGATCTCTACAATTGGAGTCCTTCGGGGACTATCTCTGCTTGGGCTTGGGCTTGGGCCCCGAAGTCTTGGAGACCTTTGTCCAGGTAAATCAGAGAGTGACATGGCCTCTGGAGGTGATGGTTCTTGTCCAAATGTGCTTACCACCTTGGTGGTTGGGACAGACCGATCGCTTTCAATTTTTTCCAGTGGTTGTTGTGCCAGCTGGCCTTTTCGTCTGCGAGACGGAGATTTTGGAGGTGATCGTTCCTTGGCTAGCTCTCTCTCTCTCATCTCTTGCTCTCGCTGAGCACGCTCTCGATCCTGCAGCTTTTGAAGAACCTGAGGTGGGATGGGCTCTAACTTCCCTAAGGGCTGCCTGCTCCTGTGAAAAGTAGAGAGCTGCTCTGTTGAGAAGGATTTCTTCATGTGTGGTTTACCGACAAGCTTTTTGATGCGCTGGAGCTCCTCCGTGAACTTGTTCTCAATGTCCTGCACCTTTTGGGAGTAACGGGGTCTGTCCTCCAGGGAAGCAGCCCGCTGTTTGAACATGGTCCTTCTCTGGGTTGCGTCTGCCTTCAGAGCCTCACGAAGGTCTTCTTTGGAGCTCTCCCTCGAGATGCCCAACCGGCTCCCTCCTTCATCAGAGTCAATAGATGAGGCTCTGTTAAATCCAGCCCAAGAGCGTCCAGATATAGATCCCTCTGGGTTATCGATACTTCTTCTGCGCTCTTCAAAGACACGCACTTTCTCGAAGATCTTGGAGCTAGCTCTTGTCAGTTTTGGTGAGGGCCGAGGTGTAAGTTCCTTACGGGAATACTCGCTGACGGGGGTTTGAGGTCGAGAGTCTTGAGCACTACTCTGAGACATGCCTGAGGATTTGGGTTGCTTTATCTTCTCCTCAAACTCTCCTGGTACTGTGTCTTGATATTCAGTTGGCACGACAACTTTCTTGCGTGGGGCTAGGGGTGTGGCAGGGGCTGAACCAGAACGGCTGAGCAAAGGAGAGGCAGTAGAGCGGCCAGTTTTGGGGGAAGGGGGTGGTAGGACATGAGGGGGAGATTCCCTCAAAACTTCTTCAGATGGGCTCCTAAAAGAAGGTGTTTGAGGGAAATGTTCTGTTAGAGTATGGGGTTATGCAAGGGGAGGAGCCCAACTGTTTGGATGACGACTTTGGAAGAGGGGCCAGAGAGGCTAATTTCTCTGATGTGGGACCTTAAATGGGACCGTCTACATGTGTTTGTTTGCAAGTTACTTCAAATCTACTTCTGTTAATGTCTTAATTTGAGCAAAATAATTTGCTTTTTTAAATGAGGAAGGAGTGATATGAACCTTCATAATTTTCAAATTTCAAGAGAGGTAAATAAAGAAAATTAAAAATGATAATGAGCTTCTGTTAACTCTATTTTCTAATTAGTTATGGTTGACAAATTGAAATATAAAAATAATGCGAGGGGATGTTCATAGCATGAATAAAATGTATTCCATTAATCTTGGAATGACAGTCAAGACCACAGTTAAATGTCTATAAGGCTAAGAAATCAGAATTCTGTCTTAAAACAAATTGTAATTTATTTGTCTTATAGTTTACAACACAAATGAATGCTCAAAATTAATGTAATATTAGCACGTCAGATTAAATTGTGCCTACTAGCCTATACCTTCCAAAATCACTGGGCTAGACCACCACACATCACTGGATATCTACAGGAATAAGTCAAGTATCACTTGCCAATGCTAGGAAGGAAGAGTAAAACAAGGATTAGTGCAGGCACATAACTATTAAATGTTGAGTCATCAAGAACACTGCTAAAAGGGGTCTAATTCAAAATGGCTGTGCACTAGAAAATGTCTGAAGAGCAGTAAAACTTAAACATCTTTCTTGTTTACACAGCACAGACCAAACTGCACTAACCTTGCAAAGCTGATACAGCTAAAAGTACTGTAAATCCAACCAGTGTAGCTTCCTTCCAAACTGGCAGTTTGACAAACTTATTCTTGTATTCAACATCCAGTGCACTATAATGAGTGAACATCTCCCATGCAGCATCAAAATCATGCGAAAACAAAGCACGAATCTGGTTAAAACAGAGGGATGATCCTTAGAAATGTGTGATGTTAGTAAAGTATGACAATAAGCAACTGGCAATAGCAGACAGTTTGCTACTTATTCAAGATAAATCAATTCAAAATCGATCTTCACATAAATTTACATTGTTGTACTATTTGGTTTCACTTGAGGGAATAATACTCAACACATTACAGTGTTTTAGATTGCACTTTATTTGAGATCATTACCATTGAAACACTGATTTTTAAGTTTTACATTTTTTTTTTTGTACAGAGCCTTAATCTGTGTGAATAACACATCTTCGAGACTTCTTACAAGATCTATGCTTGCGAGTCAAGGCATCATGTGCATGCATGCAAGGATTCATGCTGTGCAGTTCACCAAAAACAGCATGCTCAAAAAACCAGGGGGAAACCGAAGGGGTCGATGATACCCAACACAAAAATGTGATGCAAGCATGTTTTTAATGCAAACTTTTGGTCAGCTTCAATTTTGCATCAACTGCTGTGTGGGTAGAAAACTAAAATAATTTGCATATGGACAATGGGGGTCAAAGGAAAGTATGAACTAAATGAAAATAAATCTAGATGAGGAATGAAAAAGGCAATAACGGTGCGTGAGGGAGGTGCTGTATTATTCTAAACTAAATTCAGACTATATTTGTTTCAGCCTGTAACCTCTCAATCTTTTGAGTTATGCTACATTATTAGTTTACGGTCTGATATTCTATGTTTTTTTTTTTAAATATGTAACACTAGGTTTAACATATTATCAGCACATGTGACACTTTAATTTTACTATTACTTTTATTATGATGCATGGTAAAATGGTAATGTTTTAGTGACAAACAGAATGAGCGTACAGCCAATGGAAGATGCATCACCTTAAAGGCAGGGTAAGCAATTTTTCAAAAACGTTTTAGAAAACTGAGTCGGGGCCGAGTACCAAAACAAACTTGTAGCCAACCAGCAGTAAGGGGTGTGTCTACTCATGATGTGGAGGAGAGAGTGTTCAGTGAACAGCCGAGCCGAGCGACAGAAAGATAGAGATGGCGGATAAAAAACAAAAGAGGAAAACGTCTGCGGAACGATAAGGCAAGAAGTAGGACCCGTGTAAATATCGGATCAGCTTTCCAGCGCTGGAGAGAACTCAAGGAGCGGAAGGCCTGCGATCGGACGCCGAGGTTGCTTTGTTTCTTCTCGATAGGTGAGTAACACTGTTTCTGCACCGGACGCGCCGCGCCGCAACAGCTAAAGTCTGCCTACACTGGACGCGTGTATTTCAGGCGAGAATGTAGTTGTTTAAAATTCAAATCTGCGGTTTATTTATAAAAACATCGCCTATTTGAAAATTTGCTTCGGCGATTTCAGAGACGTGAGCTCCACGTGATCACCGGGCACTCAGTGCTCATGTATCCCGAAGAGAGGAGCATAACCTCGGCTAGTCTTCTGACATTTGCCGCTGGCACTGATGACTCTGTAGTGGTTAAACATAAGATATAATTAGTTTTGGGTAAATCTAACAGGTTATCTTTGGTCTTTATTCTATTGTTCTATTAATATGTTAAAATGAAAATGAAAACAGGCAATGTTTGATATAATATTTCGTTTCATTGTAATGTATGTACGTTCCCTGAACTACATTTCTGCGGCTATTAATATGTTTAAATGAAAATGAAAAGAGGCAGTGGAGTTTGATATATTTCGTCTGTAAATACAGTGAGGAAGATTGCAGTAGCCGAGGCGAGCTGACTGACGTTATCAAGCACGCTGCTGTTTGCAGAATTACTGGATTTGCGTCGTTCCGTCCGCGGGAGTTCACACTCCCGAGTCTAACTCGTGAAGTCCGAACTACCGAGGATGCAAATCTGAAATTTGCATACTTGATATTGAGAAACGCATGCAGACCTAATGTTACGTCACCAGACTATTTGCCTAATCTTCTCGGTACTTTAGACCGCGATGGAAATGCAGACAGCAACATGACTGGGGGAAAAAAAGTTCCTGGGACATATTGTTCCAGGTAATTTCGGTGGAAAAGCGGCTTATGTTTCACAGAACTAATCGTTGCCTGGGTTACGTAGGCTACGTATGTGTGGGGCGGATCTATCAAAATAGGGGCGAGACCCTTTTGGGGTAGGGGCGTGTTTGTTTTGGTGATTTCAAATATCAACATTGGCTTCCAGAAATTGCTTAGCCTGCCTTTAAGCTTACTCAGCGAATACTATTTGGAGTTTAAATGCTTTGTCTTCAGATACAACAGTTTGGCCTACAGCAGCACTTCCAGAGAGGATCTATTCTTAGATTCCTTCAGCAGCTCCCGAAAAATGTTGACCTGCACAAAAGGTCATTGTGCTCTCAGCATCTCAGTTTGTGCATGATGTGACACAGATCTGACAGATTATAAGTTGGCTGCTTTAAAGGCCAGGTCATTACCTGACAGTGCCCTGCACCTGCCCTCTCTTAGACAGAACCAAGACTTTCTTTAAGGTTATCTTAGTGTTAGGCACAAACAGGAACAGCCTGTCATTACCAATAGATCTTGGTTCAACACATTCATGATACAAATGAGCAGCAAATCAAAAGCAGAACCAAACAAAGGGGATGGAAAACAAAAACTAATGGATAACAGCGGGCTTGAAAGTATGCAAAGACTGTGACTGTTCAATGCTAAACAGAGTGGGATGAAATTTGAAAATATGGGTTATAATATACTAAGGAAACTATAATTTGAAGGAGAGTTTGAGTGAAATTTGGTTCCTAGAGTGTGACAGTCAACCCTGGCTCAAACATGGATGAAGAAGAGTGCTACGGAGGGATGAATGACAGAAGATACAATCAATCGCCCACTTTTCTTTTCTAACAATATCTATGCTTATACATCACAACCAGTACCCAAAAATAACACTCATTGAATGTCAAATGAGTTAAAACTTGCTTTCTTCCAATCATTAACAACACAACATACAGTTTTAGTCAAATTGTAAGAATAATAGTCTGATGTAAGCGACACAAGCGATTCAAATCCAAGACAGACAACCGACTACAGAAGAAAACACCTGTCACGAGTCACACATCTTCTTTAACAAACAACTTTTACAATCAGAAATTGATCTAGAATGACTAAGGTTGTTTTTTTTATCCAGAACGTGAAATATTTCTTGCATTAAGCCACTGAAATGAAAATGTGAAAATAGTATAGATGTTTTTGTGACGTATAGCAAGACGGAGACTCATCTGAAGTAACAAAGTATCTGTGCTTTTTATCACTAATAAGTGATGAAAAATGAAATAGTTTTGTAATAAAATGAATGCAAAATATACTTTTACAGCAATACGTCTAGAATATTTTGAGGAATATTTATGGTGAGTTTTAGACCCTTACCACATCATCACCACAGCAACAAAAAAAATCACTTGAGCATGAAATCAAATCACTTAGATTGGCATAATGTAAAAGTTCTATCTTTGACAATGTGAAATTAATATGAGCATCAACTGAAGTTCTTCAGTGTCATTTCGATACAGCTCTCCAAAAATGAAATAATACATGTATATTACAAAAAAAACTACTTTTGCTGCGCTGCCACTTGCGAATGAGTCACGTATAACTGTAAGGCTTTTGGCAGCTCACACAGATCTACACTCTGTGGGCTGAGCTGAACCTCATCCAAACGCAGAGAGCCCACTCACTGTATCTTCTGTCATTCCTGTGGTGATGTAAGCTGCCTCGTGTGGCCACCACAACGCACGGCTCAGATACCGAGAGACAGAGCAGGAATTACAGCCTGGGTCTTGTTCTTAGCCCCCTCCCATCCTTAGCACTTACAGGGGACACCATGTTAGAGCAAGGGTCTCTTGTGACTCTGTGATGGGGGCTGTGGTTGTTTATCTATTGATGAGGGATCTTTTTATATATCTGTGTTTTGGTCTGCTTATTGTGGGCTGTGGCTGATTGCGTTTTATTTTAGCTTGGGAAGGTTTACTTAAAGGGGTACAGAAAAAGTTCTTCCTCTATAAAGACTGAACGTGCTACCATAGTAATCGCTAGCTAAAGACACACTTTCCTCGGACCCCCAAACCGGTCGGGATAGATTGGCGCGTGATGCTCGAATCAGAGGCTCGACCCCTAGGTGCCTGATCTGGGTGCCCGTCGGCTCCCGGCTGTTGGCTTGCCTGGCTGACTGCGGCCCCGGAGCTCTTGATCCCAAGGCTAGAGCTTCTTTCTCCAACACTGTGGTCTCTCCGGCGGCCCAGCGATCGCTTGCATCTGGGGCGACATCCATCATTCTCTCACCTGCGGCAGAGCGAAACGGGAACAAATAGAGCGAATTAAATTTCAGGCAGGATGCTCGACGTCCTAGCGTTCACAAGTTATGGGTGAATTCATCCACATGATCAAAAAACGCTAACAACAGAAATGACATTTTCTTTCTATTACACTTTCCTCCTAACATTTTCTTTTCTTTCAACTTCTTGAAAAGCACCTACAAATCTTAATATATTCATTAAACCAGTCATATGATAAATGAAATGCTCCTTGATCTTTCTAAATAATATAGTTCATTATACTACAAAAACACTATGCACTACAAGTATAAAACTACAACTTTTAGAACTCAAAACATGCTTTGCAATCAAAAAAGACCATTCATGGAAATTAGGCTGCAAAAATAACTAATTTTAAAGTTTTCAAATTTCTGAAACTCAACGAAACCATTTAAATCTATATTAAATTTGAGACACAGCAAACACACAGCTCATGTGCAACCGCTCTTTCTTATTTCACATGCGAAGAGGGCATTTACATAAATGTGACCCTGGACCACAAAACCAGTCATAAGGGTAAATTTTTCGAAATTGAGATTTATAAATAATCTGAAAGCTGAATAAATAAGCTTTCCATTGATGTATGGTTTGTTATGATAGGACAATATTTGATATACAACTATTTGAAAATCTGGAATCTGAGGGTGCAAAAAAATCTAAATATTGAGAAAAGCGCCTTTAAAGTTGTCCAAATGAAGTTCTTACTAGCAATGCATATTACTAATCAAAAATGAAGTTTTGATATATTTACAGTAGGAAATTTACATAATATCTTCATGGAACATGATCTTTATTTAATATCCTAATGATTTTTGGCATAAAAGAAAAATCAATAATTTTGACCCATACATTGTATTTTTGGCTATTGCTACAAATATACCCCTGCGACTTAAGACTGGTTTTGTGGTCCAGGTTCACAAATGTCTTAAAGGTACAGTAGCAACAAACGGTCTCTTTAACTATAATGAAAAGGTAAATTATGACCATTTTGGTTACCAACATTGTAATTGGACCTCAGATAGATAGATAGATAGATAGATGGATAGATGGATAGATGGATCTCAAATAAATAAATTAATAAAATCAATAAATGTTATGACTCCTTTAAATGTATAGTGAAGGGGAAAAAGTAAATAAAGAAAAAAGATTGAGAAAAAACTGACACATAATCCCTTTCAATTCTTACAAGAATGAAATACTGTTTGTTATGCCTTGTACTAGTGGATAATGTAAGTGGATTACATGAGCATGCATTCAGAGGTGTGAAGAATAAAGCCCAGGTTATGCCATTCAGCCGCAAGCTACGTTGAAGCAAAGTACCAGCTGATGTCTTTAGAGCCAGTGCGATTCACAGTGACTGAATGGATTAGACTGCAGTCAGGAGGCATCCATCAAAATCAATGACAATGTGCCTCCGCCCACCCCTCTATGCCCACCATAACAGATCAAATCAATCACTTATGCCACTTTGGAAATCATACGCTCCACCAAATCCTGACACATTTATTCCTCCGGTATCTCTTTGTTGGTGAAATTGTTGACTTTCATTTTGTAGAAAGGCTTTGGATCTTACAACTGTATGCTATGCGCTGTGAAGACATCGTTCATAACAGCGCTAATGACAAACAAGCAATTTAGAGTGCAATTCAAGCTCTGTTGCTTGTGGTGCACTTCTCTAAAATCTATCTCTGTTGAAAGCTGCATTGTTCACAAGATAAATTAATTTCAATGTTAGATGCTGAGATCAAAATGGATATTTATATACAGGCCATGCTGTTCTCACACTTCTCATTTCTAAGCTGAAATCGTGCATCAAATAAATATCACTCTATTCCTCTCTTCTATTTTTTGGTCCTCTCTCGTGATGATGAAAGAAATGGAAATATTGTTCACCCAATCTGTAAGTGTCTCAAATACACTCCCAACCACTTTCCCCAGGGGATAACGGGAAGGCTTTTGTCATAATACATACTGACAAGTGAGAGTTCAATTGCCTAGATTCCACACAGGGACTAGATAGAATCAAGAGAATAGTCTTTGTAAACACATCCATGCTTTTCTTCTGTTTAATGATAATCTATATTCATGAATATAATCAAGATTTTTTTTGTTAGACACAAAAATAGAAAAAACACACACGCTAACATGCAAATACCAACCACGTTCAGCCTCCAACCAAGAACTGTTGTGTGTAACACCTTAAATCACATGATATACATGCAAAGTGATCTCATTATTATTCATAGGTTTTCATACGTAAAGCATGGTTCAAGCACGTTTTCATGCATTTGGAAAGACAATAAAATGCACAAAAATGCATGTATGCACTTTACATAACCTGTGGATATGAACAAGATGATTTAAGCATTATTTAATTTATGTGAATAAACATGCAAAAACATTTTATAATGCCTGTCTGTTTAATTCTAATGGTCAAAGAGAGTGTGGAAAATGATCATGAAAAGGTGAATTATTACCATTTTGATATTATAAACATTATAATTGGACCTAAGATAAATACATAAAGAAATATGTATTGATGAAATAAAGAAAAAATGGGATCTAATATGTATATGCATACACACTTTACATCCGAATACCTATGACTATTTATATTTGATTTGTGGCTTGTTGTTAATGTGAGTTTCTGTTTGCTGTTTCCTCTTTATTTATACTCCTCTGAGCACCTGTCTTATCAGATCTGTGATAAGACATGCTTAGAGATTTAGCATAATGTGTGATTTATCTGAGTGAACAGCTGTGTAAACACATCCAAAATAAGCAGAATGTGTGATTTAAGTCACTTTAATGTCAAATAATGCAGGTTTTTCAGTAACCTCAAATATCATCAAAACCTTTTTTATTAACATTAAAACATTAAAATTGTCATTATTTACTCCTCCACATATCTTTCCCAAACCCCTATGCTGTATGCAATTCCATACATTGACAGCTAATTTTGACCAACCATGTGAAGCTCCAAAAAAAACAAAAATAAACAAATAAAAAGCCACAAAGGAACTATAAAAATAGTCCATTTGACTCATGCACTAGATTCCAAGTCTTTGTAAGCCATACGATAGCTTTGTGTGAGGATCAGACTGAAATGTAGCTCATTATTCACTGAAAAGGTCATGTTCACTGGCTCGTCATGTTCACACATGAGAAACAATGTTCTGTTTGGTCAACGTGCCATTTTTAAATCTGAACGCAAATGCAAATGAGATTTCAGAGCTTCAGTGGAGGGGAAGATTATCAATGAAGGGGGAACAAATCAGAAAACATTGTATGGCTACAGCAAACTCGGAATATAACAAATAAGTTGTAAAGGCGACTTACTTTTTTAATTTTTTTTTAATGCTGTTTTTGAAACTGTATGGCCACGGTTGCTATAACTGCCATTGTATGGAAAAGATTGTCCTTTTTGTGTGTCACAAAAGAAAATAACAGCCTATGGCTTTGTAATGACATGTCCGCACCCAGCCCTCCTTCCAGAACATACACCTCCAGAAAGAGGAAAAGGGCAAGAAAACTAAACCATGAAACCTACACACCCAGGACATGATGTTTATGTACTTCAGTACAGACCACTGGGCACCAGAACATTCAGGAATAAGAAGTTCCCACATCCATCTATAACTGTTAACAGCCACTACTGTACGGTCCATTACTTTTACTAATATATTATATTGGGCGTTATGCAATAAAAAAGAACATTCCGTGATATATATTTACACAGTTGAAACACACTCCACACACCTGTTAATGTTTCTGTTTACTCAGTCTAGATGTTTATTCTTGCAATGTATCTTGTATTTAATATACTTAAGTGCTCAGAGTTCCTGTAAACCAGAAAAAACCTTGTGTGTGTGAGCACACCAGTAAAGTTTTTCTGATTCTGTTTGACAGCATTTTCATTTTATTGGGGGAAACTATTCCTTTAATGGCTCGTGGGTTTATAAATAAACTACCATTCAAAGGTTTAGGGTTGGTAATTTCTAATGTTTTTGAAACAAGATGCTCACCAAGGCTGCATTTATTTGATCAAAAATTGAGTAAAAAGTAATAAAAGTTAAAAAATTATTACAATTGAAAATAATTTATTTTTAAGCAGCAATTACTCCAGAAATCATTCTTTTATGCTAATATGATGCACAAGAAACATTTCTTATTATTATCAATGTTGAAAACAGTTGTGCTGCTTAATACTGTGTTGTGGTAAGCGTGATATATTTTTTCAGGATTCTTTGATGAATAGAAAGCATATGTATGTTTTTTTAAATAGAAGTATTAATTACTATATAAAAGAAAAAAATCTTACTGACTCCAAACTTTCAAACGGTTGTGTCTCTGTTATAATGTAAATGTTAACAAGCTCTACTATAAAACACATTTTAAGACATAGGACTGTTTTTAAAAAAGGTTGACATTTAAGTGTAATTTACCTGCAGGCACTCGATGGGCCTCATCTTGAAAACCTCTGGCTCCTTCTTTAGCTTCCAGGGGTATTTGTGGCTCAGCGGCTTCGTCTTCTGTAGTCTCAGAGTCTAACACATAGAAATAAGACATTAAGTATAAAAAAACAACACTTGTAATGATAACAGATTTCAAACTAAGAAAATAAAATCATACTATGACTTTTTGAGTAAACAGTTATTCCTTTCTTGAGGAAAAGTGTATCACAAAGCAGGATTTGGGTTGTCACATAGTGATAAGTGAAATGAATAAATAGAAATGGTGTTTGAAATGGGAGCTTTGAGGAGAAAGAGAGGATGAACCACTGCAGTGAGCCCAAAGATGAAAACAAACATTACCATAACTTTGCTTCCGACAGGAGCGGAAAACTTCACTTCCATAGTGGCAGAGGAGAGAAGCAGACAAGACATCACCATTACTATAGAGACGAATCCCATCCCAGAAAATAGATAACACAGAAACAAACTGCTGAATGGACAAGTGCACAGTTTACTGGTCCTGGTTGACTAGTACTTGGTGCACAACATCACTGCCATCTGCTTTTGCTTTGTTTTCTGCGTTTAGACGAATATTTCCTGAACTTTCATTGGGCAAACAATGGTAAGAGCTGGTAAGGATGGTCAAACAGGCCAATTAAAATGCAAAATGTCTTACTTAAAGGCTTAGTTAAAGATAAAATCTCTGCACATTAAATTAAATTTCATTTCATTTTTAATTAGGCAGGATCTTTTTTTATTTGCACATCAAACCCTGTGGGCTCCGTTCTGCTGGTATAAATTTGTAAAAGGAGCAGTAAGTTCTTAAATATTGTTAATCAAATATTTCTCATCTCAGACGAGATAAGGATTGAGCTTTTAAATATATATTTTTCAATCACTTATGTATAATATATTGTTAAGCCAGTTAATTTTAATGAAATTATCATCCTTTTTAAATGAAATCAAGGCTAATTTAGTTACCTAGATGTTACAGCGGAAAATAATCTGCTGTGTATTTCTAACTATTAATGATTATCAAAAACAACATTTTAATCCATGAGGTTCATAAATAAAAAAAGGAACTAATATGAATTCCCATGAATGAAAATCTTCAATGGAGAATGAAATAAAGAGTAATCCACATTAATTCTGCCTGTCTAATTAATTATTTAAGGCATAGTTTCAATTTAAAGAGCTTTTATAGGGATCCACATCTAAAATCTCATCACATCAGTGTAAAAGTGTCAGCAGTTCGTATAAATTGCTTCAATGCTAAGTACTGCTAAGCTTTTTGCATTATTGATGCTGAGATTATAGTGCCTTTGTACATAAAGTGAATTGATTCATTGTTAGGCTCCTCTTTATCAGAGCGAGCAGACAGACAATTCCAGAAAATCTGTCTAGCATGACTTCTCAAACCCAAGCACACAGACACAACACTGACTGACATCTTCAATAATAGAGGAAATAATAATCCAAAACACAATGGTTTATTACAAATCACAATAGGAACACAATTCAACAACACTAACAATTCATAAAAAAGATGCACAGTCAGTACTTAAAACTGAGGATGCATTACATAGATGCTGCATTGAGGAGATGTATTTCAGAGTGTGCAGATTGATATAACGCAGGCTGAATTGTTTTATAATTATCAGACATGAATATGAATGATATCCCCATTAGCAGTCATTTATAATAAACGCTTCTCAGAGGTAATGGGAGCAGTGCAGCAGCGGAGGTACTTTATGCACAATTTAGGGCACACAATTTAGATCATATTCGTCTAAATCACACTTCCTCTGATGTAGGCCCTCTAGGTGTCTCTGATGAGGTTATGATTCAGAGATTGATTACAGTAACATATTCAGAGGGATATTAGCTGACTTTTTGGGCTTGCCTCGGAATATCAAGTGATGGAAATCCTAAATCTTAATGATTTATCATCAATCTCCAGATGCTACAGAGGCTTAGACTTTGTTTTGGCACGCATTTGTGTGATACTTCAAAGTTAGAAACACATTTTGGAAGTTGGCAAGTTGCATATGGCACTGCTGAACATAATTAAAGACGAGCACAGTTTTCTGTCTTGTGTTGGCTGTTTACATATTTCATACTGAAACAAGAAGTCTGGGCGAGATATCAAGGAGCTAACTAAACACAGAAAACAAAACATAAACAACTTTAACTCAGCAAAAGTTATTTTGAATTGAGTTAAAAAAAAACGATGGAAAAATGCAATTCATATTTTAAGCTTTCCAAAGTTGTGTTCAAAGTTACTGGGGGGGGGGGGGGGGGGGGGGGGTTAAAAGCTTTGAAGTTTGATAAATGTATGTTTTTGATATGCCATCCATATTTTTTTTTTTATTAAATTAACTTTTGTGGACCAGGGTGTAAGTCTACTTAATTTCCTAGAATGCATTACCTGTGTTGAAATCAGTGTTGTTATTTTTAACTAAAACTAAAAATTAATTTATTAAAAATAATTTTCCTTAACTGAAATAAAATAAATACTAAATAATAAACTTAAAACAAAAAACAGATGAAAATTAGAAATGTTGATTTGGCAACTAAATTACAAAAAGTACTAATTACTGAAGTACTAAAACTTAAATATAAGTACAGCTAAATAGAAACATTAAACTAATAAAGCACAAAAATACTACAACTGAATTCACATGAAAACTGAATATATAAAATTAAAAGCTGATTTAAAATATTTATAAGTATTCTGAAACTATATAAATAATACTAAACACTGGTTGAAACTGGGTGACTGACTTCAATTCTTCAATTTTACATTTTTGCCATGACTGCTAGCAGATGGATATTGCAAGATTTGCAGCATTCACTTTAATAATCAAAGCATCCTCAATTTTAAACAAAGACTAGATATTAGATGACTGACAGACTGAAGAGTTATCGTAAAATCTCTCTTGTAATAACCTGTTATCTATAAAGCCAAACACACCATGAGTGAACCGCCCAAAAGTTCGGTTAGAGTGTCCGGTTTTCTGGAAAGAGAAAGAGAGAAGAGGTATGTTAGTTGCAGAGAATGCTTCAAAATGTATGATTATGACTTCAAATGAGCATGACAAACAAGCATTTCAAACAGTAGATCAGCAGATCTCCCCAAAGCAGACTAACAAGAGCGCTTTTGAAATGAGAACAGAGATGTAGCGATGGCTACCGCTTGTGCCACTTGTCAGTCTTCAAAAAAAAATGTCCGTCTTTGCTCTGCTAAACTAGATTTTAAATCTTATGTAGGGCATTTGGTGACTGAGAGGCTAAAGAAATTGAGCTAGTTTCTTTTGCCAATCCCTGCGTTGGTGTACCCGCATGTCACCTTGGATTAAATGCATCTGCTAAATGACAAGTATGAAAGCTTCCAGTACAGCTTACATGGACTACGGAATGGTTGATCTAATTCTGTTAAGCTGTTATTCCCAGTTTTCAAGCAACATACTGTAAGGCATGTAATTTCTTTGTCCATTTCTATACAAATTCATCTTGTTTAGTGGGAAATGCGAGTCTCAGCTGCCCAGTATAGCTTCCTATCCACCTGTGTTCAATTTTCACAATGGATGAATGTAAACTGAAGCAACAGCGAGGATGCACAAGGCAGCGGCTGTCTGTCACTCCCAATCCATTAGTTACAGGGAGAAATGAAATCTTAATGGCTGAGGCACCAGTAATTTCAAACCCTTCTTCTGTGAATCTGCTCCCTAACCACATTAGCTAAGGACGGCGGCCATCCGTTTCAGAGACTTGTGCCTGGAGGTTTGCAGGGCTGGAGAAGGGGAAAGGCAAATAAAAGTGGATGAACTTTTAGAGGAATTACAAGTTGGCCAATTTAATTCATTTGCTTAAGCTCAAGCTCTTTCTGCTTGTTGTAAATAAAACATTTACAGGACATTAAAACATTTGAATAATTCAAAGGCCAAGAAGGATTCACGTGCATGTGATGCAGGTTAATTTGTCATTAGCCTCCATGTTTGGCATCTTAATGGACGAAAAGGCTGGTTCCACTTCACCGCACAAGTGCCATGCATTATGCAAAAGATATGAATTCTTCTATTGCCTTGTTTAGTCAAAACTAACAGCACAGCCACCACAAATGCATTTTATGGTCAGTCCACACATAAAGACGGCTATTGACAAAGCCTACGCACACTTGAGTTGCTACAAGTACCATTAGCATTTATTTACATGTGCTTCTTGGCAGGAACTGTTAAAGAAAGTGTACATTTCCTACTTTATGTAACATTAGTATATGCCTTACATAAGTAATAATTCAACTAGATTTATCGTTTTTTGAACAAAAACTAAATTGGAAAAAGTGTTTTCCCTCCCATTTAATGTCCCACTACACAAATATCATGCATCCAATCACTTTGAAAACTAACAATACACCATAAAACCATTTATTCTCAACTGCTAACCCTATATGATCAATAACAATAGGGATGCTTGCTTTTTCCAAACTCCACTAATTACAGCAAAATCAATGAATCCACATAACAATCGATTCCCCAATCTATACTTTAAATGGTAAATGAACCGAGAGCAGACTTGGAGGTTGACATAATGTTTGAGCTTTGGTTCCTTGTCCCATGATAATTCTGAAAGCTGCTAGTAACAGAGGGCCCTTCAAGCTTCAATTACATTTTCCAAACTGACACTTATCCAAAATGACCTGCCAAATGCACACTCGCTCCTTTGATTGTGAGCAGGCCACCGAGGGAGGATCTTCAGCCAACCATCTGTGCTGTGAAGAGCTGAGCGACGCTCATCCTACTGGGTCAAGCAGAAGTAAACACGGACTCAAGCACTCGTCTTTTGACATTCAGTGACTACGTTGTATGACAACATTAAGAACGGCTTTAAAATAAAAAAAAGAAGACAGTCAAGTCAAGTCTGCTTTATTGTCAATTCTTCCACATGTACAGCACATACATACAGAGAATTGAAATTGCGTAACTCTCAGACCCTTGGTGCATACAGTTAACATTAAACGCTAGTAGACGTACAAATACAGATAAATACAGTTTAAACATATGTACATACACAAACTATACAGATATACAAATGAGGACATTGTAGAAAAAGAGAAAAGAGATAGATAAAATGGCATAAGGCACATCGCAGATAGAGTGCAAACCAGTTAAATAAAACAAAAATAAAACAAAACTGTGCAGATATATGTGATATACAATGTATGTATATACTGTATATATGTATAGAGCTTATCAGTCTGTTAAAGTGATAAGAGCTCAGAGAACAGAGAACAGTCTTTTATCAGACTGTCAGAAGAGGTAGTTTGCAGTCAATGCTGGATGAGGTAGTGATCAGTCCAATGCTGCACAAAGTGACTGGTGCGGGTCACATTTGTAAGTGTGGGGGGGGGGTGGAAGGTCCTGGGGATGTGGGGAGCTGGGGGGGGGGTAGTGTCAGAGTTCAGTGGTGTGTTGGGTAAAAGAGGGGAGGGGGGTCAAGGACGGGAGGGAGTTCAGCTTCCTGACAGCCTGATGTATGAAGCTGTCCTTCAGTCTGCTGGTCGTCGACTGGAGACTCTGCAGTCTCCTTCCTGATGGCAGCAGACTGAAGAAGCTGTGTGTCGGGTGGGTGGGATCACCTGCAATGCAGAGGGCTTTGCGGGTGAGACGGGTGCTGTAAATGTCCTGGAGGGAGGGGAGAGAGACACCAACGATCTTCTCAGCTGCTCTCACTATGCATTGAAGTGACTTGCGGCAGAATGCGTTGCAAGCGCCATACCACACAGTGATGCAGCTAGTTAGAATGCTCTCGATGGTGCCTCTGTAGAAGATGCACATGATGGGGACTGGGGCTCTGGCTCTTCTGAGTTTGCAGAGGAAGTAGAGACGCTGCTGTGCTTTCTTGGCCAGTGCCGCAGTGTTGTTAGTCCAGGAGAGGTCCTCTGTGATGTGCACACCCAGGAACTTGGTGCTGCTCACTCTCTCCACAGTCGCACCGTTGATGGTCAGAGGAGCATGCTGAGTGTGCACTCTCCTGAAGTCAACAACAATCTCCTTCGTCTTCTCCACATTCAGAGAGAGATTGTTGTCACTGCACCACCCGGCCAGGCGGCTCACCTCGCTCCTGTAGTTTGTCTCATCTCTGTTGCTAATGAGACCCACCACAGTCGTGTCATCCGCAAACTTGATGAAAAGGTTAGAGTTGTGTGACGGTGTGCAGTCTTGGGTCAGCAGAGTGAAGAGGAGGGGGCTCAGCACACATCCTTGGGGGGCCCCTGTGTTCAGTGTGATGGTGCTGGATGTGTTAATGCCGACCCGTACTGCCTGAGGTCTCCCGGTCAGGAAGTCCAACAGCCAGTTGCACAGAGAGGTGGTTGAGCCCCAGCTGGACCAATTTGTGAGTGAGCTGTTGAGGGATGATTGTGTTGAATGCTGAACTGAAGTCTATGAACAGCATCCTGACATATGAGTCTTTTTTGTCCACGGCAGTGGACGGCAGTGGCGATGGCATCATCGGTCGAGAGGTTGGACCTATATGCAAACTGGAAGGGGTCCAGGGAGGGGGGGAGGACAGACTTAATGTGTTGCATGACTAGCCGTTCAAAGCACTTCATGAGAATAGGAGTGAGTGCTACTGGACGGTAGTCATTGAAGCAGGATGGAGATGACTTCTTTGGGACTGGAATGATGGTGGTAGCTTTGAAGCATGTGGGGACAACAGCCTGACTTAGTGAGATGATGAACATGTCTGTGAAGACATCAGTGAGTTCCACTGCACAGTCTTTTAGTACACGCCCAGGAATGTTGTCAGGACCCAGAGCTTTGCGTGCATTGATCCTGCTGAGGGATCTCCTCACGCTGTCCGGGGACAGCGTCATCACCTGGTCGCCGGGAGGAGGTGGAGTCTTCTGTGCAGTGGTGCTGTTTTGTGCCTCAAAGCGAGCAATGTAGTGTTGTTGTATGTGGCAGCCTGCTTAAACATATTCCAGTCAGTGGTGTCAAAACAGTCTTGAAGTGCCTCTGACGACCCTTCCGGCCACACTTGTATCTGTTGAACTGTGAACTGGTTTGATGACAGGGCTCCACAACTAATTAATTTTTTATGATAGTCTAATCCAATTACAAAAATTAAATCGAGTCCTCTTTGTCCATAGCTATATGGTGACAAAGATAAAATGAAATGGAATATCCATATCTCTAATAGGTTTATAATATATATATAGTTGGCAAAACAAAATGAATATTGCTAATTAGCTTGATTATATTTTTTGAGCTAAATTTGCACATTTTCAGAAGAAATTGTGATTGCACATGCAATGCTGGGTTGTGTTTTTTACTTGATTGGGTTGTGTGATTACTAAGATCTGAAATATTTTAGTGATTTAAGTGGTTGCTGGGGTCTTCTGGGTGGTTGTTAGGGTGTTCTAGATATCCCATAATGATCCTGCCTTCTAAGATACCTTTTTTTGGACAAAATTGCATGTATCCTTCATTATGAAGGCAATGAATCCATTACAAGATCAATTAAAACAATAATCCAAGATGGTGGGCAAAGCAGAAGAAATGTCAAAAATAACATTTACATTTAATTCAGAACAGAACAATTTTGACAAAAACAGTTAAATCTATCCCTGAATGCATTACAATAAGATCAATAAAAAAAAGATGGTGGATAATGCCAATTATAAATAAAAATGTCATTCAATACTGAATAATATTCGTAATAAAATACTTAAATCCATTAAAATGGAACATTTTACCTAATATTTGCGTGTGCATCATTAGCTTAGCAATATGCTAACGCCAAACTCTTTTGAAACTTTCTGAGTAGGCAGCTCAATAGTTTTAGGAAAGGGCTATAAAATGTTTTAAAAATATGATACAGTCATTAGTTGGCACCAAAACAACATCAGCAGCATGAAACAAAGCTGCTTTTGTTGTCTTTTTCTAGCCACTCTAATTCTTCAGACCGAAATTTCTGAGCCCCGTTGGTCAGCACCTTGGAGAGCTCAAATTATTTTTCTTGTCAGTCCACACCACAGGCATTCATACTGGACGAATCAAACAACTCTAGGCAACAGCTCTGGCCGTTTTGATGCATCATTTTTACCTTCTTGGTCACCAGGTAATTTATAAGTTGCCAGGTTAGGCTCAGACTGAAGTCTGATGAATGCTGCCAGGCACTATTTAATCTGGGTTATGGTATCTGCCTTTTGCTCTAACTCCACTCTTTCAGCCCTGAGCGAGTGGGCTATTTCAATCTCACCCGGTCTAACTTTTCATTACTCCTGCCAATGCAGCAAGTGAATCACTTCACACCTTAAGGAACACATATCTCTCAGCTACCCATAGCGTTCCCTAATGCTTGTGAGTCAGCAGGGCAGGTTTAGAAAAAACAGTGGGAGCTCATGTAACTCACAGGTCCCTCTACACTGGTATATGATCACAACATTGATATTACTCAAACATTCTGGCTAAAGATTTGCTCTAAAAAAACTCAAAACCATGTCACTATGCAATGTCAGTAATGTTAATCAGAGGTTTTACATTGCTGGTCAATTGGTTGCAATTTACCAGGTCAGAATTTTTTTTACCTTTAGTTTCTCACTGGGGCAGCACCATCAATGGGACACATTTGTGCCTTATCTACCTATAAAAATGCATACTAGCACCTTAAGTGAATATTTAAGGTAGTATTTAGTACTGAAGTAGTATTTATTTATTATTATTTTTTTTTTAGAATTGTATTTGTCACATACACTATTATATAGAGAGTATATAACCAGCAGTGAAATGTATTCTCTGCATTTAACCCATCCTAAGTGAACACACACCCGGAGCAGTGGGCAGCCATGTTACAGCGCCCGGGGAGCAGTTGGGGGTTCGGTGTCTTGCTCAAGGACACCTCAGTCATGGTATTGAAGGAGGAGAAAGCGCTGGTTATTCACTCCCCCACCAACAATCCCTGCTGGACCTGAGATTCGAACCCACAACCTTTGGATTACGAGTCCGACTCTCTAACCATTAGGCCACGACTTGATTTAGGAGTAAATCAGACAAAAAAATATAGGTTTGAGGGTACTACCCTTGTTAGACAAAAGGTACAATTTTGCACACTTTTTCTTCCAATGTATGTTTTACATTATGCAGTGCATTTCAAGAGAGCTCTTTAGTAAATTTGTGATTAACTGTCCCTTGTTGTGCAGAATTTTCAATTTCAAGTAGAATTTAAGACTCAAATTTTAAGATTAAAGAGGAAATTGTTCAGGAAAATAACTCAGCAATTGGTCTTCTTTCTCACATTTGTACACTAAATTATGATTAATCTTGTTTTCCTTGCATATATTTAATAATTTATAGTCACTGCACAAAGATGATGGCTGCATTTGAAACCAAATGTAACTACCTTGTTGTCTCTCCGGTCAGTTTATTTACAGACAGCATTTTTGTATGAAGGCACCTTTTAAGGAAACTGATTTCAGACAGGCTTTCAAACCATAATGTCATGTTTAATGGTCTAGAACAAATTCAAATGGGCTTTAGAAAAATCCAAGCCAATATTGAAGTGACTAAAGTGTTTATTTCTCAGTAGAAATTGAATCATAAGTTGCTAAATTAGCATTCCTCACACCACCAGACACCATTTTTATTCTTTCCACCAAGTAAACATACATAGGCTTGTGAGATCCCAGGTAGTAAAGGAGTCATCTATGATTCTATCACAAAAACTCTTGGTAAACAAGATTATGCAAAGGCTGTTTGAGACACCTCTACATACTGCAGAATACTGGCTGCAAAACAAGACTTTTCAGGTTCTGGACACAGCTAACAGCAAACAAGATGTGTGCTGAGTGTGATAACAACGGCACTGATGCGGTCTCATTTACAAAACACTAAATCTACCATCTTCTTTTGCTGCCTTGCAAGCACTGGTATATCAGTTAGGAAATGTGAATCTAGTTACTTTTAGTAGCAACAAAGGGATATGCTGTCTCCCTAAAACACATCAAATGGAGGGATGAAATAATTACATATTATTCACATGACAGGATAGAAAATGAAACTACCATTTAACCTGCATCTGAAACTATGACTCAGCCACCTGTTCGGTATCCGTCTGGTCTCTAAGCTAAATCTCTGCCCCATCCACCCGCCTGTCTCTGTCTGCCGACTAAGATCCAATTATCTTTTTCTTTCACCCATCCCCCTCTCCTCTCCTTCACACCCACTTTTCCTTTCATCTTCACAAGGATTCAGCCTGAGAGGAAGAGGTAAGAAAGAGCTTGTCCTGCTCTCACCTGCTCTCACCTCCTCTCACCTGTAAAATGTCACAATGACATATTGTCAAAAGAAGGACACTTTCATGCATTTATAGCCAATGGCAAAACAGTGGTGTGCAGATTGTTCATTTTCACTTTATGTGCCATCCAGGGAGGGGATGGTTCGCATTTTGACCTGACAGTCTATACACAGAGAAATCGTCATTAGTGTCATTAGTGGTGTTTGCCAAGCCAAAATATTACAATCTGCCATTTAAAGGGATAATATGCCCAAAAAATATGATTTCTGTCACCATCTGTTCTAAATCAGTATGCATTTGTTTTTCTACCGAATACAAAAATAAAGAACATTCGCCCACTTTGACTTTCAATGTATGCATGCATAAAGTATGCAAAATAACATATCAAAATATCTTATTTTGTGTTCCACAGAAGAATTAATGCATTCAGGTTTTGGTACAACCAAAATATCAAGGAACTTGTGATCTCTTTTGTCTTGGACCAGTAAGTATCCCCCTAGCAACCCACTAAAAACACCTTAGCAACCACACAGCAATGTCTTGGCAGTGGAATTTCAACAGGCATCTAGTTCTGGAGTGCAATAACAGCCTGCTGATGTGATGCTGTTTGGTTGCAGTATGTATTGAATGTAGTGAAAAAAAGACTACAAATGTAATCATTTTAGCTGATGGTCTTGATGTAAAAATCTTCCTGTTAATGCACTAAAATGTGAGGTCGTCAAATTTATGATCCTACAGATCCCTAGAAATATGCATCAGGGAAAAATGGGTTGCTGCTACAAGCATTTCTTTTTTATTGCACTTGGACAAGAAAACAACCTACATGCTGACTTGCCATATGTCTTCTGTATAGTGGTGCAAAATCTAACAATACGAGTCCCATATCCAATGCAGGTTTCAAAATGAAACTTTGCTGTGATAAACAATCTTGGATTTCCTATCCCTTGAGAAGGACCACTTAAGAGGCGACAGCAAAGCACCCAAGGGGCTGTCACCTTTGTCTCTGTGGAATCCTAGCGTAACCCAGAACGCATCAGAATAAGATGGGGTTTAATGAGCCACGGACATTCACCTATTCAGCTGTAATCATCCTCACGCAATTAGCCAGATGGGTGCCGTTTGTTTACAAGAAAAGGGTGGGGTGCAGGAGTGCAAATAAGCGCTAACAGCCCTAAAGGAGGGAACTGGGTCAAGCCTCCCTCAGACAGAGCTCACTGAATGACAAAAACACACACATATGGGTCAAACTCAAACTCCCAGTCAGATATGAGTGAACATGCAAGGCAAGAAAAATAAAGCATGCAAGGTCTCACCTGAAAGCGTTTCTTGGACCAGATTTTCTTCATGGCTTGGAGTAATCCTGGTCTTTTGTTGCGTTTAACCGAGGTGGGAGTGACGTTTTCTGGGAGCTGGGGATTCACGGTCAGACCCGGTGGTGACCTGATCGTATCGGTAGCATGATCTGAATCCAGCTTGGACTGCTGAAAAAGCCACTTGAGAAAGGAAACGTACCTGACTGATTGGCAATTCACCTGCTGCAATTTCTCTGAGAGCAAAACTTCTCTCTCAACAACTTGATTTTTCGGAGCATACTCCCTAAAAACTCAATTCTGTATTATAAAGTTGTTCCGCTGCAGATATTGCGCTGTTGTTCTTTCAGTTTAGGCAGCCGCTCAAACTAACACCAGAACAAAAAGCATTCGAGAAAAAATAACCTAGTAGATGGCACCTCCTCAGTGCTTCAAGATTCCCAGAGGCAAATAATCAGAGCCGGCTCTAAACCATCGCTTGAGAGTTGACCAATAAGAGCGCAGAATAATAAACTCAACCAGCAGCAGCAAGCAAAGGATTGTGAGTGTGGAGAGGTAAGCAGAGAGAGAGCGAGCAAGAGCGAGAAAGGGAGAGAAACCACTACCCTGCACAGTTTCGGGGGAAGGGAGGAGAGAAAAACAAAAAGAGAGAGAGAGGAAGGGAAATATGGACAGATTGAGTGAGAGAGATAGAATGAGTCAGTCCTATCGAGCCTTGCACGGAGGGATGCCAGTTGGCAAATCTGTTATCATGTCCCGTTTTGCTTTTTTCCCCCTTTTCTCCCCTTCACTTTCTCATTCTGTTGTGCACCGAGGCTGAACGTGTCTCTCCTGCCCAGCAGCAGCGGCAGCAGCTCCAGTCGGGAGTCTCCTCACCCACTGCCTTCGTTTCATATTCAGGATCAATGCCCGTGACGTTACAGTAGCCTCCAGTCGATGGTGCCTTTTTGCAACCCACCAGCGGCACATTGTAAAAATAATTTTTGTCTCTTCGCCTTCTTAACCCCCAAGGTACAGGTGGGTGGTATGAACAAAATCTTTAAAAATCTATAGGTTTTATTTTTATTTTAAATAAAATGACTTATTCCACGATATTTCACAATAACTGTATATAAATCAATTTATTGTCAAAGATGTGATTATATCAAAAAAGTAAATTGAATTGTTGCTTAGAAGCAGTAACCAACGTAAACTCTGTTTCTTCTTGAGTGGTCACGTTCGCAAATTTTCGCAGACGAAATCCAGTCATTTCAATAGGATTCTACATGATTAGGAACTTTTTCATGTGAGTGAAATATTTCAGATTTTACCAACAGAAAGTCACTACTGTGAGAGCTGTGCTTCATACATTGCTACACTATTGATGAGAAACAACTGATCTTTTTTGCTCCTGAAATCTCACGTGACCACACTTTAAACAATTTCAGTTGTGTTGATATCTTACCCTGTCATAAACAATAAGGTTCAGCAATTGAATCCTTCCCACCTAGAACCACAAAGCAGTTTCCTATTTGCATCTTTTTCTTGTTAATCACTTACTCTTATCTATTTAAATCAATTAATAAAGAACTACAAACTTATAGCAATTTACACAGCAACACAATCCTTATCTTGACTTGTTTGGGGAATGTCATGTATTTGACATTACTCCATATTTCCACATGGCTGTGACCTATAAACATTGCAAAGCAGTCCTTTCCATCTGACAGCTTCAGTAAAATATCTACCAAGGTATAAATGATACATCAGCGCACATTTATACTGTTGCATAGTATATCGTCATGCAGCAGAGCCCTAACCCAAGATATCTACTCATTCCTCTCATTTCCATCTCCAATAGTTGATGCATTTAGGTTTATTAAAAGGTTTATTAAAATTTACATCCCTTGGACAGAAATCAAATATCTTTAATGAGAAGACTGAGGCAATCATGTGCAGCTTTAGATTTGCATAATGAAATCATGAATTATAAAGTCACACACCTGCAATGTTAGCAAGGGGGTCTGGGAGACGCATTGATTTCGTGCTCTTTAATTTCACGAGAACACATGATCTGAACCGTTACAGCAGCAAAGTGCATGTCATACAACAAAAACACACTCGAAAAAGACATTGAGAAACATACTGTTGTCTATGTGATGTGGCCACTGAAACAGATTGCCATTTTTCATAGCCAAACTGCTCTCATTATACAGGCTGACGCCTGCTGAGGCAGAACATCAAGGGTGTTTTGAGAGAGCCAGACACCTGAAACATTCCCTTATTCATTCTCATTAGCTGTCACTGCTCGTGTTCATAATGACCCAGGTGGATGGTTGTTTTCCTTCATGTAGTGTTGTCCACACCTGGGTCATTTTGCTCTAATGTATTGCATATCAAGCCAGTATGCATATAATCATGCTGTACTGAAAAGGGTATCTGGTGCACAAAAGCACATAATCTAGATATAAAATATATTTATAATGCACATATAACTGAAAGACAGCATAACTGGTTCACAACCACTTTAATGATGGTCAGCCTTGAAAAATATTATTCTTCCATTTATTCACAGTTAATATGAAGTCAACATCTTATTTATATTCTCAAGGCACATTCCTTATCAGGACTGCTGCAAATTATTCCACATGTTTGTCTTGCTATTTCTATCCAAACGTGCCATGCCTCAAACAACATTAATTTTCATCTGATATCACAAATCCTTCTTATTTTGATTCCCGTTTATAACACCCAGTCCAGTCGGTCCAGTTGTACATGTTTTCCTCATTAAATATCCTGTTTCACTCAGGAATACAGCAGATAACAAAAGTAATGGGTTAGAATTGGTGATGCTCAATATAAGATTTAATTTATCCGTATCTGTCTTTATTGGATATTAAATTGTGCATGTTAATTTCATCTTATTTTAACATTTAGATTACCTACACCATCATTTAGTGCTAGCCTTTTTTTGCACAAAATAACAATGAGATTTTTTTTATTATTATTGAGCAAGGATGCACTATAACAGCAAAGACATTCAAAATGCTTATATAAAATAAGCATCACAACTGTTTTCAACAACAATAATAAGAAACGTGAAGCAAATCAACATATTACTGAAGGATCATGTGGCGCCGAAGAGTAATGGCTGCTGAAAAATCAGCTTTGCCATAACAGGAATAAATTACACATTAAATTGTAATGCTGCATTTCTACTGTTTTTAAATTGTAATAATATTTTACAATATTATGTTTTTTATGGTTTTATTTATGGTTGGTAGTGTATACTAATAAATTTGTAGCATTTCAAGTTAAATGATCATTTATGCTATTATAAAAGGAAATTACTGTAAATTACAATGAACAATAGTATTTATAAACCAACATTAACCTAGATTAATAAATGCTGTAAAATAATGTTGCTCATAGTTAGTTGATACCTTATGCATTAACTAATACATGATACTCAATGCAATAACTAACATTAACAAAATGAACCTTAAAATCAAAGTAATGATCAGATCATCAGTATATCAGTATCAGCCAGAATTTGTCAAATTGGTGCATCCCTAGTTAGAATGCCATTTCATGCTGATTCAATCTGTTTTTCTCAGATGTGAGGTGCTTGTTCAATGATGTGAACAGCAGTGTTACAAACTAGACTGCCAATTGACCTAGTCTCACTCTAAACACATTTTCTGTGTGTCTTTCTTCTATCTCTCTCTTCAGCCCTCTCTCATTCTCTCTGACTGACAGTGGTCAATATCTGAGGGACCAGTACAGCTCTCTCTTTCTCTGTTTCATGGATCCCATCGATCGGTCTTAAGAACAATTATAAGGCTCGGCTCTATTCCACCAGGTGTCACAAAGCTGTTGTTTTCACCTGTAAAACTCACACATACCTCACTAACACTAGCCGAGATGTTGAATCATGGTGCTTAATACCAATGTTTCTGATTTAGGTTACTAGTAGAGGGTTCAGACACAGCTCTAGGATGAGTTGGATTAAACTGCTTGCACTCATTTATATTCATATGTATGTATGTATGTATATATCTTTTCTTTTTTTAAGAAATACTGGTCACACTTTATTTTAAGATCCAATTTCCACTATAAAGTAACTATTAACTATAACATTTGCCTCGAAAAACTCCTAATTACTGTTTATTAATAGTTAGTAAGGTAGGTGTTAAGTTTAGGTATTGGGTAGGATTAGGGATGTAGAATATGGTCACGCAGAACATGTGCTTTATAAATATTAATACACAGCCAATATGCTAGTAATAAGCATGATAATAAGCAAGTTATTAGTGAGAATTGGTCCATAAATTAAAGTGTTACCGAAATACTTTTATTCAGCAAGGATGCTTTACACTGATCAGAAGTGACAGTACAATATTTATTACGTTACAAAAGATTTTAATTTCAAATAAAATTTCTTTTCAACTTTCTATTTCTTGGAAGCTTGTTTATTATAATTTTTCCCACCATGTTTCCAACATGGAATAATAAACAAAAAAAGGTAATTGTGACTTTTCTTGTGAGACAAAATGTTGTAATTAACAATAATAATAATTAATAATTTAAAAATTCAGAGAAAATCAGGATTGCAAGATATAAACCCAAACATCTGAATTCTGAGTTTATATCTCACAATTCAAACTTTTTTTTCCTCAGAATGGCAAGTTTATATCTCAAATTGCAAGGAAGTCAGAATTGTGAGATAAAAAGTCACTACTATTTTTTTATATTTTATTCTGTGGTGAAAATGGGCTTCCAAACTATTCAAGATTTTTTTATATACTGTATATATTTCCTAATAGAAATATATTTTATAATAATAAATGTTTCTTGAGCACCAAATCAAGATACTATCATGAGTATCAGGTGAAATGGCTGCTGAAAATTCAGCTTTGCCATCACATGAATTACATTATTCATTACATTCAATTACATAACTTACATTTTAAAACAAATTAAAAAGAAAACAGTTATTTTACAATTTAATAACAATATTACTGTTTTATCTGCATGTTTGATCAAACATTGTACCCCACAGTAAAAGTCCGAAGACAAAGCCTCACATAATTAGCTTGAAATCACTGCTTTGTTGAGGATCCCTTTAATAAACACTGACACTGAACCAGAGAACTGTTGTGTGATCACATCTCATTCCAATATTTTTTTCCCATGATGACTCATTTTAGCACGTTCAAAGAACAGCCACTCTGAGTATCAGACAGGCTGTCCTGCAAACTCTTCACTCATAGCTGCAAATGCCCAGCAGGCAGTGAAATAATGGCTTCCTATCTTAATGTGATTGGCACACTATGCAGTGTCAATGTGAGAGTTATGTGAAAGTGATTAAAGCAAGCAGTGAGTCGTCCTCCAGGAGTCAGTCCCTCCAGTAAGGGCCCAAGTTCCCACTGCACATCCACTGCAAACTCTCCATGCTTAGATCAGCAGGGCCTCCTATTCCCCTCTCCCTGGGGAAGCATCTAATGAAATGTGCAGCAATTCCAGAAGCCCTACAAGCATAGTGTAATAACCAAAACGACTCTATTTAACAAGAACAAGTCACATAAATCACAGGGCATGGGCACTTCTGCAGCACATTTATGTATGTGCTTGTAATGGGACTCATGCAAAGGAAGTTCAGGCTGATTAAAATAAAAAAAGCCATTATTTACTCATCTTTGTTCTGTAAAACAAAATGACTTAAGAAGCATCAGTGTTCATTCAGTTTGAATTAGTATGAATGGATAAAACAGAGGCTCTGACATTCTTCCTAACATCTCCTTTTGTGTTTCAGAGAAGAAAGAAAATCATTCCAGGGTTGAAACGACTTGAGGGTAAGTAAATGAAGACAAACATTCTCTTTTAACCTGGTCCTCAGCCCAGCTTGTCTAATGGAAGATGTGGCCAGACACCATCAATGTCTTCAATGGTGCTTCAGACAGCAGTAGTTTATTCATTCCATACACACACGATCTGCAGATAAACAGCCTTCTGTATCTCTGAACACATTCATTTGCAACATGCCAGGCTGCAGGAAGAGTCCAAATGTTACTGGGCTGGGATAACAATAAAAAAAGCTTTAGAGGAAACCAGCCAGAGACAAATCAAGAACTGGTTTGTTTCTTACAACATTAAAGAAAGGAAAAATGCTGTGATGCCTCACAAAAAGTACTGTGGCAATACCTTGAGATCAGATGTGGTACTCTGATATATACCATGGTACTGAATGACTACCATATTTATACACAACCATTCAAAAATTTGGAATCAATATGTTTTTAAGAAGTCTCTTATGACAAGACTACATTTATTTGATCAAAAAGACAGTAAAACACTAATGTGAAATAGTATTACAATTTTAAATGACTGTTGTCTATTTAAATACATTATAAAAATGTAATTAATTCCAGAGATGACAAAGCTGAATTTTCAGCAGCCATTACCCCAGGCTTCAGTGTCACATGATCCTTCAGAAATCATTCTAACTTGCTCAAATTTATATGATTATCAATGTTATAAACAGTTGTGTTGCTTATTTCTGTGGAAACTGAGATACATTTTTATCTCGATTTGTTTGATAAATTGAAATTCCATAGGGACAGCAATTACTAAAATAGTAATAACCTCTATATTTTTTCCAAAATTGTCACTTTTGGTCAAATTAAAATCTTACTGAATAAAAGTATTAATCTCGTTAAAAAGAAATCTTACTGATCCCAAGTAAGTAGTAAGTATTGCATAAAATAGCATTTAATGGGGTTATGCAAAATTCAGAATTCTGAATCTCAATTCAGATTTCAAATAAATAAATAAATAACGCTGAAATTTAAAAGGCATTCTCAACTGTTTTAAATCATCATGCACAACCTTGGTTTTTAGATGGTATTTTAATATGCTTCAAGCTTTCGTGTAATGCTATGCTCAAGCTGGCCTTATTAAGGTCATAATTAAAATAAATTATTTAAACATTATTAAAATAAAATATTTAAAAGTGCTGTAAGCAGTTTCATCCATTTTGCTAAATTAAAAAAACAACAACAACAAAGTGATATCTAAGGTGATAGAGGTGATAGCCTCAAATAATTTTCCTTATTAACATCCCAGATTCCTCTCACTTTTCAAATTCTGCACTCCACATTATCATTGTGATAATGCAATGCTACCATTTTGTAAATGACGTGAGATTTGGGGGGGAGAGGAAAACATCACGTGTGCTTACACTGACAAATCTCTCAAACAGACAACGTAATAAAGCACTATGAAGACAACAATCCTGTTCTCCACTGCAGAATGGCAGCAAACCAGAGCAGATGGTTCTCCCTCAGCCTGCTGGTGCCTCGCAGACACTGCAAAAAAATGATCGAAGCAAATCTGGCTTAATCATCCCTTACAGTAACTGAAGCTGGGAGGTTAATGGGCTGAGTGATTGTGGATGGTTTTCCTTTACAACAAGCACCAGAGTCCATAGTCATCTTGGATGATGCTCGGGCAGTTGCTCTAAAGTACCCACAACCAGCATGGAAAATTACCTATTTGACACAGCTGCCAATGGTGGTTAACTGAAAAAAATACTGGCCATGAAACTAAACTTCACACTTTTTTTATAAACAAATAATAAAGGAAATATACCAACAGAATGTAGCTGTTTTTTCTGCACCTGTTCCAACAGACTGTGATTTTGTTCCTCCTATTTCCGTTTTGGTGATTTAGTGCAAGTAATATTCTTGTGTCGCCACATGGGGTCCAGGAGGAAAGAAAAATAACTTCCTAGGCATCCTAGATGATAAAATTTCCACTGAGGAGAAGTTGTTAGAAGACCCAACCGTTGTGCCAGATGTTTTCTTTAGCACATGATTTGATTCGCTCATGTCGCTTATATCAGCTAGGGACAGATGTTCTCACAATTTGACTTAAATCATCAACTGCTGCAGTTCCTAATAAAGTTACCAGCCAACCGGCAAATATATCTGTTCTATTTACTGTCCATATCTAATTTTTACTCACATTTGGTGTTTAGAGTGGGTTAATTTTGGACCCTGGACACAAATACAGACTGATATGTGATATTCCTATGTACTTGAGCCCTAGAGGAAAACAGCAAGGGCATCCAAGAAATCAAAAAGAAATCAACAGTGTGTAAACAACTTGTGCAAATAACCAGATAATAAAATGGATACCATATAAACATGCAACCAAGCATACAATCATGCCTTAACAGCAAAAAAAAAAATCAACTTTTAAAATGTGGGGAAGAAGAGAAATTTGATTACACTTTATTTTAATGTGTACTTGTTATAAGTAATATCAATCAACTACATATACTTACTATATGGTTAGGATGAGAGTTTGGTGTAGTTGCATGTAATTATGCATAATTTATTGTTATTATTACTATAGTAAGTATATGTAAAATGTGTAACAAATACACCATAAAAAACAAAGTGTCACCAGAAAAATTCTCAATATATTTTGTTGACTTTAAAAGCTTTGTTTCCAATCAAACACTCTGGTATTTTAGTACACGTTCATCCATCACTCAGTACTAGCTAGCCAAATTAGACAGATGACAACATGGAAAGCTTGCGTGACATGCCCTCATTCTCGAAACACCAACTAAACATGCTTTGTGCTGGTCAACATGTTTTATACAGTAAATTATAGGCTGTCATTATTAAAATGATCACAATTACTGATATATTCTACATTTGTATGTTTATGTACTTTTTTTTTACATTTGTACAATAAAAACTCTTATCTTCAGTGTTTTCCAGCATGATTTTTATTTTCCATATTCACTGTAAAAGCACTTGTCAAGCAGCCATGATGTGAGACTGACACCTCCAGCTGACGCCCTCTAAAACACTTAGCCTCCATTTTCTGCCTTCCTCTCCTCTCTCTCTCCAGTCTGACTCAAAGCCCACTTCACTCGCTCCTTTGCTGCTCATATTTCTCTTCTTCCTCATCTTTTCCAGTTTTCTTACCCCCACAAATTCCAGCTCTCTTTCTCTGCAGTTATACCTGTGTAAACCATCCTTTTCTCTCCAGCACCTCTAATATACTACTCATGCTGTTCTTCTAGATGAAGTCCTGCAAAACCAGCCACCTGTGAATTAATTTGAAGTATTGCTGTATTTGTTGCAATAAAAAAATAAGAATGTTTAAAAGATGCTCCAGATTCTTTTGCAAAAATATTTCACTCGTTTTCTATTTTTACTGTATTTCTTGATCAAATAATGGTAGTATATTTGAATAAAAATATAGAAAAATTGCAGGCTATTCATTATCTATTTCCTGCACATAAATAATGCATATGCATGACACTAAAGTCATGTTTTACACAAACAAAATCAATAAGTGATTCTATCACACTAGACAACATGTATACTTCAGAAATGTTGATGTCTACTGCCTGGCCTCTCTGTACTTTCACTGTAAATGCCTTACTGCAAACAAAATTTAGCCTTTTTTCTATTTTTTAGCCTGAGAGACTTATTTTCTGTGGTTATTGAACCTGGAATATTCGTTTAAAGCTCCTTTGCACTAGCAGATCCATCCTGGACATCGATCATCCAATAAGAGCAGTCCTGTCTCTGACGTACAGTCACATAATGGAAAAGGGCTAATAAAATTACACAGACAAATTTTAGACCGTGTTTCATCTCTCTGTCTGCCTGAGCACACAGACATTACTCTCCTTCTGTCCATTAAAGGAGACATTTGTTTTGGCTCAAGTCACATTAGCTCTAAGCAGAAATGGTCCAGTGTACCTGACCTTTCTGCCACTTATTGATAAATGATGGCAAAATCAGTGCTAACATTTTGAATTGTAACACTGCTAATATTGTTGTTTGTATTTTTTCTCATTTGAAAGTTGCTTAGGACAAAAGTGTGCCAAATTTGTGCCAAAACTAGCAACTGTTTTACACCTGCCATTCAATTTACCTGGAATGATGGGGTTTTGTTGAACTACAAGCAAAAAAAAACCATGATACGCCAATTGTCACGGAAGTTTTGTTACCTTTTCTACTCAGAGTAAAGCTTTTACAAACGCTAGCCGGTTTGGAATGAGGTAAATACAAAACACCCTGCAGAGTATGACGCACTAAGCCAGCAACAAAAAGCCATTGAACAACAATGCAGTCACACTGCAGATGCACTCAACACACCGAGTCAGGCTCTTAAGAGCATTGTGGGAAGTGTCTGTGGCTGCTGATAATAGCCTTTTGCTCCCTTAGGAGTCATTTTAGCTTTACAGAGCGCTTTAACAAACAGAGAAGGACAACAGCAATTCTCAACGGTGTTTATCTGGTGGCAAAAGCTACACAATCACATCAGAAACAAAGAGATCACTGGTCAGATGCAACCAAACAACCAACAGACATTGTAGGTTCATAACTATGTCGAAAGCGATGTGAAAATATCAAGTAAAAGAGACTGGGACAATTGTAACGTGCACAATTTATTCAATCACAATTCAAAAATCGCTAGACCGGGGCTATTGTGTCTTCCAGTCGGGCTACCATTCAAGCGCAAGAAGAGGCAAAAAATTAAAATTTGGTACCCACGCGCTGTTATCTGCACACACAGAAAGCCTTATTTCATACAGTGTGCAATCACAGAGTTGATTCCTCTTTCGCATCTCCTTGCACTTGAATGGGCACATACTCACAAAATTATCTCAAAATACCTGTCTCAGCAAGTACTCTCGTGAACACATTCGGTTGTCTTAAGTGAATGTAAACAGTGGAGCAAGAAATCATGTGTATTGTTATATTGGATCCGTGCAATCAGTCTTAAAGGGACAGCAGCCTATAAAATCCTGCTGCTGTCTGTCTCAATGTTAATCAAACAACTTTCAACAAAGAATAATCTATACTTAATACAGTGAACACTATGCATTACATTTCTGTACCTGAAAAATAATTAGACCTTATTTTATTTGTAACTTTGTTCTATTTTATTTCTATGCTTGAAATTTGTTTATTTGTTCTTATTTTATTACTGAAGGTTAATTTATGTTTAAAATGTTTGACCTTTATTAGTTATTCTAATTAGTCTGAAGAATGCATGCCCGAATGGCTACCAGGGATTTTGAAATTGAAATAACTAAGTAATAACGATGACACTGATTTAGGAACTTATCAGAAGTTTTCTCTGATCTTTCTTTCTGTCTGGTCATATTGTTTTGCAAAAAATTGATTTGGGGTTTTGGAGGTTCATTTCATTTCATTATTTCGTTTAATTTAATTTAATTTCATAAAAGAAATTATTTTAGAGGCAAAAACTAAAGACTTCAGAGAATATATATCATGAATATTTACTGCTCTTTGCTACTCTGGAACAATATGTATTGTGAAAGCACTATTGCGATACAACTATTTAAAATTTTAATGTTCCTGAGTCATCATCTGATTAATATATGTTTTAGCTAAATTGATTTACCTCATTTAAAACAATTATAATGTAGACACCTCTTAGACTTCTGCTTTAAACATTTCTGACAGCTAAATTATTACTAAATAAAAGCAAAATCAACAATATTAAGTAAAGCAGCAGTTTTCGGCTCTTATTTGAAAAAAGGTGAGTTAATAAAAAAATATATATTTGTCTTCTATTAAAATCAGTATTATGATAAAGCCTTCCTGAAAGTAAATATTTTAACTGTATTTTTACTGTTGGCACATATATATGCTTCTTAATCCAAAAGATGACAGGTAGACCCACAGTAGTCTGTGAGTTATGAAGGAAAATATAAAATAAATATATATAAATGAAAGAAAATATTAAAGAACTATGTGAAGAATAGAAGAGTCTGATCCCTCAAGTATTGAGTCACCTCTGGAGCAGAGCGGCATTGTGTGGTCTATCTTAGACTGGCAGGGTTATTATGACTAGCGGTGAGGTGGGTGTTTGCAGCCTTTGATCATTACTGGCTTAAATTAGGAATTATCTCAAGCACATGACTTCACTGGCAGTCTGCATGTGAGACTTGCTCCGTGTCAGTGTCACTCATGTGTGCCCACATCTACACACACACACACACACACAGCATGGGTGTTTATTCACACATTGAAGGACAGCAACAACTGCAGCTCAATAGGGGAAGTCCCTGTCTTTCTGTGGCCATTACACCACAGGCATGATCAAACTGAGATAATGGCAGCCAGTCTGTATATTATTGAAGCTACCGCAGTGATGACAAATTGATGCATCATACCAGATATCGGAAACAGAGTGATACCTGTCCGGTATATTTATATCACGGCATTTCCCCAACATTCGTACATGCCTTAAACAGCGCACATCCTCAGGCTTCATCAATCTGTGCTGCAGGCTAAAGTTGCCATGAATAAAAGATGAGGTAGATGGACCCTGTGTCTCACTATCTACTCAATCAACATGTAGTTCACAGTCACAGCAGAAAGACATACAGTAAATAAGACTGTAGCATTTCAAATGAGACTCCCCAGATCTGCCTTTAAAAAACGTGGAATAAAAACAACTAGTGACTTGTTGCTTTAATATAATAGTACCACATACCATAGCAAAATCATAAAAAAAATGTTCAGTAGATCGTTAAATGTATTTTTAATAATCAGTCTTTGGTATTATGCCTCCTAGGCTGCATTTATTTGATCAAAAATACAGTAAAAACAGTGAAATTGTAAAATATTACTACAATTATTATAATATCTGTATTTTAGTATATTTTAAAATATAATTTATTCCTGTAATGGTGAAGCTGAATTCTCAGCAGCCATTACTCCAGTCTTCAATGTCACATTATGACTTTGGTGCTCAAGAAACATTTATTATCAATGTTGAAAACAGTTGTGTTGCTTATATTTTTGTGGAAACTGAGAATGCTTTGATGAATAGAAAGTGTAAAAAAACAGCATTTATTTTAAATGGAAACCTTTTGTAACATTATAAATGTATTTACTGTCACTTTTTAACAATTTAATACAACCTTGCTAAATAAGATTATTAAAAGTAGCTAAAAAAAACTTTGGATGATGGTGTATTACTGCATGTTATTTCATTACAGAAAGCATTACCAGACCCTCATTCCTCTAAACATTTTGCAAGAGCATATGGAGGTAAACTGATGTATTGATTAATTATTTTTCTGTCAAAAACAATAAAGCAACACATAGATCCTCTGTGAGCCATTTCTTTCTGTAGCAACATTCATTACGGCAAAACAGAATCTCAGTGATGCCATCTTTATGTACTTACAAGCACAAAGTTAACAGTGTTAATATAAAATGTGTCACAGGGGTGTGTTTACACAAATAATTATTCATTTCCTTAATTCATAAAGCACTTTACAACTACTTTATAACTCAAAGTGCTGAACAATCATGAAACATTCACAAAATTCACAAAATCTCAACACTTAGTTCCAAATGCAGGTCATCCAACCAGAATTTAAAGTTGGAGCAATCTGATAATATTACATATACATACCACTATGTGTGAAAGGGATTTGAAAATACATACAAAACTACTCAAAGGACCAGAATATATTCAGCTCAGAACTGTTTATTCAATTAGCGTAAGCTTTATGGCTCCTCAGTTAATCAGGGGGTCTGGGGCAAATGTTGCGTTTGCCCCAGTCTCATGAGTGACTGGTGCATCATGGGAAAGCACTCTGTGTGAATCCATTTGATTTTAAAGCCATGCTAATTAGCAGCGTTTAATTGGAAACAGAGGGAGAGCCATGTGTGGAATCAGACTAGTGGGAATACAAACGGAATGGAAAACCAACAATCTTTCCAGTCTAAAATGCTCTTCAGAAAACACAAAGTTCTAACTCTGAATTCTAATGGGATGCGCTGTTTGAAGTTAAAATGCACTCCTGTGATCACATATTCTATACTAATGAATTAAGTTGCTATGTTGTTTGAAAATCATAAGCAGCCAACAGTTAGGCCAATGAACTTCTTGATGTCTTATCCACCTTATTTTGCAGCTATAAAAAATACTAAGCAAATGGCACCGGAAACCTCACATATTCAAGTTACAAATGGCCACGTCCACTCTCACATCAAAAATAAAGTGGATATATGCATTTTGCTGTTGTTGCCACTTAAAATCAAAAGCACTGCAACTCTGCAATTTTAAGTAGAGGAATAGGGGGAAAAAGAAAAGAATCAAAAATCAGATCACACTTTATTTTAAGGTCCAGTTGTTGCCATTAACAAATCATTAACTATGACTTTTGCCTCAATAAACTCTTAATTTGCTGCTTATTGGTAGTTAGAAAGGTAGTTGTTAAGTTAAGGTATTGGATAGGACTATGGTCATGCAGAATATGTGCTTTATAAGTACTAATAAACAGTCAATACGTTAATAATAGGCATGCTAATAAGCAAATAGTTAATAGTGAGAATTGGTCCCTATACTAAAGTGTTACCAAAAATCACATAATGCATGTTTTTTTGTTGCTTAATGCTTTAGTTATTAATATCTATAAATCTGAAGTGGAACACTAAGGTAAAACGCAAACTACTGGTAAAAATTGTGAGTATCATCAGGCTACAGGCAATCACAGAAAAAAAATGGGTGGGTCAGTCAGGCAATCAAACAGCCTCTCCTATATAACATACAGTTCATATTGCAAGAGAGGCTTGATGGTTGCACTTCAATCTAAAGAAAACAGCCTGGACCTATTCAGGAATTTCATGTTCCTATATAGAGATCTCTGAGTGAGATTTAGCCTTGAGATTCTGAGACTCATTTAGCAGTGACATGTGTTTCTAAGGATGCATATGCTGGTCTGCAATCTTCTCAGTTCGTCTAGTGTACTGTTTCATCTCAAAGACTTAGCAGTGTATTTGTGAAGTTTGCAATAGATGTCTATAAAAATTATACAGCAAAAATATAACAAAAACCTTACCAGCACAATTAAACAATTAAAATGCAGAGAATGCCTTAAAGCTTCTCACTGGCTAAACAATATCCCTTGCTTTTTTCTTTTTTGCAATTTATAGAGCCAAGTGCTGTCACAGAGACAGGTGTGATATCTCTATTGCAGTTACATTTATCAGGTACCACATTATTTTACATACTATTCCAGAGAAAATATTACTTACAGCACCTTTAAACTTATTACTTGCATCAGTGAATCGTCTAACCTCAAGTCATGTTCAGCACACCACCATTGCAACAATATTCAACACTCAACACAGAGAACAAGAGCACAGTATGGAAATGTATTATATATTTCGATTTGTTCCCGAGAGGGAGAGAGAAACACAAAGATGACTCAATCCAAACCAAACCAAACGTGTGGTCACCCTTCAAGATCCTCAAATCTTTCTTACATCATAAACCTTGGAAAAGATGCCAGTGTGAAAAGGTGTAGACTGAAATACTACAGGTCTTAAAAATTCAAGCAAGATGAGAGGTCTCGAGCGAATGTGGGGTGTTTATTTCTCTGTATGGCACCCTGAAGCCCTTTCATGCTCTTTAAAACACTGGCGAGTCAGATGTTTTTATTCTGGAGCCATCTTATATGCTCAACACCGTAGCAAAACTACTGCATCGAAGCTGTACCAAAAGATTAGGTAAGGCAATTGTGCCATGCAAGTATTCACATTTATTTCAAAATCAATACACATAACTGCATGATCATGTTTTGTTTTATCACATAATTAACAAAGCTCTGAGGTCATGCCACCTCTCTGCCATAAACCAGGATGGAATGAGATTACACAGACCATCATTATGGCTTTAATTAGATCAAGGACAAAAGCTCAGAGATACAGTGGCGTCATTTCGAGGTTTCAGGGCAAGAAAGGTCAATGAAACTCCAGCCACTTATATAAATGCCACAACAAAACAATTGTGTCCACTTCACTAAATTCTTGCATATTACATGAAGCTGAATAAAACATAATATAAGGGGATAGTTCAGCCAAAAGTAATATTAATAGGTTATAACTACATTTTCCAAAGCTATTGATGAAAAAAAAATAGTTCGTTTTGGAAATCTTTGCATCACGAACGCAATTCCATTCATCAACATAGCGGCTTTGCATTGTTCTTATCATTATATATATTATAATTAAAGGGTTACTCCACCCTGACAGTTCGGCAAATGACACGAAAAGTGCTGTTTTTGTTTCGTTTCTTTTCGAATCATTAATCACTTACACCCATGTCGTTCCAAACGTTTGAATGACCAGTGATTCAATCACGAACTTCTGCCACCTGCTGGCCGTCTTAAGCTTAAAAGTGCATATTACATTATTTTCCAACATATTTCTATATTCAGAATTTAGTATTTAAAACATTAATCTCATAACTTTATTTATCAATTATAAATTCAGAACACAATTGCAGCTTTGGATGAAAACATTTCAGGATAACAATAGCCAGTCATTCATTCACATTAATTGTCAGAGAAAAAAGGTTTTCATTTACCTATTTATTTATGAAATTTTGATTCATTTTGTAGAAGAATTTTAAATTAACACAAAAGTATGAAAGACGTGATATCTGGTATAGTATCAAATTTTTATAGTCCATGGAACGACATGGGGGTAATGCAAAATGTTCATTTTGGGGTGGATCTTTAATATAAAGTGGAAAATTATATTTTATTAATTAATTTCTAAATTTTATAACTATTGTTGAAACAATATAAAAAAGGAACATTTAATTTTGGAAACAACATAACAGAATATGAAGTTCCACTATGAGAATACATGTTGGTTTTTGTTATTCTTTTTCTATGCAAAGAAAACAAAAATAATTTGTTTCCTGTCCTTGAATGTCATTATGAGTTAAGTGTGTTCCAGCTTTTACGATTATGGTTAATTAACCTGGTATTTATAGTCCTGCCTGTTCACTTTGATTTCGTCTGGTCTACGTTATATGGCCTTGGGCCCTATGTCATGACAATTTGAGTTTACGTCCTCGTCTGCGTGTCCTTGTTCACTGCTTTGCACCGTGACAGAAGACCAGACCAAACCGTAAGCGGGCCCATTCACCTCGTTTTGTTTTGTTCGTTTTTTTCTAGTTTTTATTTGCTTCCTGTGTTTTGTCTTTGGCAAGCGAGTCTGCTGGCCGCGAGCCCTATGCCAGCCGATCGCGGGAGATATCTGCCACCGGCTTGCTATCCAAGCCCTTGACTCAATGCCCGCCGGATCGCCGCTATCAAGCCCGCCGGATCGCCGCTGAATCAAGCCCGCCGGATCGCCGCTATCAAGCCCGCCGGCCCCCGAAGCCCTGTGATCCATCCACACGTCACGGCCAGGAAGCCGTGTTTGTGTCTTGTTGTGCCCACAGGAAATTTTATAGAGCTTGTCCGCGGAGACTCGTCTGGGGCGTGCCCCCCTTGTCGTGGAAGTGTTGAGGGACCCTGTGAGGGCCCCATGTCATATGCCCAGAAGAAGCCTCAGCTTCCGAGCTTAGCCCAGGAACTTCCTGTTCCTGTGGGCTGTCCTGTTCCTGTCTGTTTAGCCCTGGAGGGCTGTCCTGTCCCTGTCCTGTCCCTGTCTTGTCCTGTCTTTAGCCCCGGAGGACTCCTGATACCCCCTAACTTCCCCAGGGAAATCTTTTTTTTGGGGGGGGGTAGGGGTTCCGGCTGGAGTGGCCTGGCCGAGGGACAAACGGCCATGAAAGACCTGCCATGGCCTACATCCCTGCACCGCCGTGGCCTCCAGACTCCCTAGTCCAGAGCTCCACTCAAAAGTGAGCGCCCACCCCCCCTCCCCGGTGTAACTGTTACGGCGTGGGACACGCCTTCGGGAGGGGGGAGTTATTAGGGTTCTGTTGTGCGTTCATTTGTTCCTGCCTCTTGTGTCATATTTGGTTTGTTTCCTGTCATGTCATTATGAGTTAAGGTGCACTGTGTTTATGTGATTATGTGTTAATCTGTATTTATAGTCCTGTTGTCACAACACACAAGGGAGCAGGGCGAGGAGGATTATACATTACAAATTCTTTTTGACAAACACATAATCGATTAATGGACACAGAGGCAGGAACTTTTAAAAAAAAAGATAATTAACGAGGTTTTTTTTTATAAAGCAATAGTTCACAGTGTCCAATGGAGCTTAAAAATATATATTTTTTAAAAATGACAGAATTTAAATTGATGAACTATTCTTTTAATTTTCTGTATACAACTTTATGTGGAGATTAGAGCAACAAAAAGTTTCAGCAGTGACATAAAAATGCAACACCAGTTAAAAATAGTAAAATATATATATATATTTTTAAATGATAGAATTTAAACTGATGAACTATTCTTTTAATTTTCGGTTTACAACTTTAAGTGGAGATTAGAGCAACAAAAAGCTTCAGCGGTGACACATAAAAGTGCAACACAAGAGGTTTGTTAAACCACCCACTCACTAAAGGCCAATGAGAACCTAAGCACAAAGTAAACAAGATGCTTTTAAGAAAATTAAAATTCGTGGATCATCGTTAAGTATTGATGCAAACGCAGTTAAAAAGAAAGGATAACTGTCTCAAAGTGCAGAGGAAATGGGCTTTCTAGCGATGCAGAATGTCGCCAATGGCAGATTGGAAAAGCAATAACGTTTCAGGGCAACCTGAGGGATGCTTCAACTCATCAGAATCAGTACACAAAACAGAATAAATGCATATTAACTCAAGTTAATTCCAATGCACTGAATTAGTCTTTTTGCATTCAGTATTGATTCATATCCACCTACGAGCAATGCAACAACACAACCTCTCAGCTGGACAAAAAAAAGCTGGTGATAGGCAGAAAATTAATGACTGAGGAAGGCACAGCTGTGTGCTTTGTTAGAGAGAGCGACAAAATGTACCTCAGCATGTGTGTGTGCATGTGTGATTGTGCATAGATGGCCTTTTATATAAAATCAACTACTGAGGACTGTTATTACTTCCCCTCCATCATCCTCTTTGCAAATGGTGAAATTGCATTTACCACAAAAGAACAAAACAATATTCAACCGCTCTAGTAATTTTCCATGAGTCATACGTGCTGATGACAAATTAATAACTTTGTCACTCTGCGAGGGTCCATTAGCAAAACAAGAGAAATCCTTTGAAATCCATGCAATTTATCAGGGATTATAATTTCCACTTGGATTCAAATATAAATGATGTTTGAGACCTTTCATTACACACTCCACTGAGCATTTGTGTGGACATTTTGACCTCTGGGACCAATGGAAAGTTGTGCATAGCCAACAGAATGCTCTCCTTTCAATGCAATTATTGCTAAGTGTGTGGGCTGAAGCCAAAAACTTACTACTTCACCCCCAAATGCGAACGCAAACGTTTTGAGACTTTCTTTGCTTTGCATTGAGAAAGCCACTATTTTATAAGCAAAGTGAGCAATCTATGTCATATACATTCATAAACATTTTCAACTGTAATTTTTAAGCTAATGACTTTGAGAAGCACTTGAAAGAAAGCTATACGTTTTAAATAAAAACCAACAGTAAAGACTCCAAGTAAAGAGAAAATAAAGGCTATGTAAGCAACTCTTTTAAACAAGATGATAAAGCTGTACATTTTGATGTTTCTCTCTACATCCAGATGTCCTTTTCTCTCTGTACATCATTTCCATACTGGTTTTTCCACCCCAGCAGTTTGAAACATCCATATTAGAAAAAGCACTCCATAATGCACAGAGCAATTACAGGTGAAATGTTCCCTGAAGAGACAGAGACAGCAGGCACTTTGTGAGATAACTATTCACTGAGGATGAATATAAGTACTCTCGGTTTGAGTGTCAGCTGAAGCAGACCAGAAATATATATTGCTGTTGCATGTTTACTGATTTAACGGCTAAGGGTTGCACCAATAATGATTTACACCACAAAGGGGTTTGTTTATCCAGGTTATATTTTAATTCAAGCCACTTAAATTTGAACATGGCTTAACAAATCAGTTATTAAACCTTCGACCTGTGATTAAATTTGATTGTCTGCCATGATTGATTCTCCATAAATGGAAGTAAGGTTCCTTGTTACTTCCTTTCTTAGTGACATTAGAAACAGCCTTTGCGAGAAGTACTAGTATGTAGTAAAGGGATTTTTTAAGAAAAAAAATCCTACTGTTGCAACGGTTATCGAGATCAAAGACATGCAACTAAATCTCTAACTGAAATTCAGAGGTTATATTAATGAATGCACATGATTATAGCTATCCTATAGGTTTAATGATGGTTGAAATTCAAACAAGTAAATGTACCATAAATCTTAGACCTTATTAGTGCAACCCACTGTGAAATACTTGATTGCTATGTTTAAACATGATGGTCACCAGGCCAGCCAAAGTCAGCCTGGTGTCTTGCCTCACAATCTAAATCGGTAATGATTCTCAGACAGCACTGACTATTTCAACGCAGGCTATTTTTACTATTCATGTAATGGCAGTATTTTACAATTGTAAACCAGGCAAAAACATACTCTCCCCCTCATTCAGACTGACTCTAATTGAATAAGGTCTAGGCAAAACTCCTGTGCTGAAGGCCTATATATAGCTGTGATGTCTTCCTGTGTAACCGGAGAATGAGTGGCCTATTAACATCACAAAAATCTGAAGCCAGGCACATTCCACTGTCAGAAATAACCAGAGGGGTAGAGATGGTCCTTCAGGCCAAGAAGACAAGAGAGACATTGAAAGACAGAGAAGTGTGTGGGGGGGGTGTGTGTAAGAAATGCAGAAATAAAAACAAAGAGAAAAAGTAGAGACACATAGACTGGGAATGGTCAGAATGACAAAGTAAAACAAAACAATACAGACTCCAGAAAGATCGAAAAGAAAGAAAAAGGAGGATAAAAATGGGTAGGAAAAGGCAGAAAAAAGACATTGTGAAAGAAAAGCAAAAGAGAAAGACATATGGCATTTAGCTGAGTGACAAGACAGGTGTAAACACCACAAGTTGTCCAGAGGATTGACACATGCATCATGACTACAGACGTCATAGACACACTCTAAATCAGTGGGTCTTGACTGGTTTTGCTTCAGGACCCATTTATTTACTGGACATAAAACTTTTTGGACATACAAAAATGTTAAGAAAAATGCACTAAAAACCAAATTGAAAAATATTAATATTACTATGAACAGCCTACAGTCAACCAAATAAATTAGCATGACATAGGCATAAGAAAAAATATTATACTATAAATGCACTAAAAGATTATTTATTTTGCTATCATAACTATGCACAATAATATGGTTATCTTTTATTAGATTGCGACCCATTGAGAACAACCACTGTCTTAGAACAGTTTTCAACCTTTACACGCCCAGATTCTCATGCCATTAAAAAAAAAGGAAAAGTAGCAGAAATTTAAGTTCTGTATGCCTTATACAAAATATCTTCTCCGCAGGTCCTCCTGGAGTACACTCAGGGACCTCCAGATGTCCAGAGACCCTAGGTTGAAAGTCCTGGCACTACAAAAACTAAACTGGGTCCAGTGAGATGTAACAAATCCTTAAAAAATCTAAAACCCAAAAGAACATCGTTAAATGTCAATCATTAACATCGAATGCAATAAACATCATACAACAAGTTTGCATTTCAAGAGAATGCTGCAAGTACAGTAGAGGTGAAAGTTTGACCTGGCTACATAAAGCACTACACTATTTCTGTTGATGGAGTGCAAATGAGAAACCCAAATCCAATGAGAGTCATAAAAGGTGCCTGAATTGCTGGCGATGAATGTTAGTGGCAACCATAACACTGTCAGAATGATGTGCTCTGACGTGGCCAGTTCAGCACTGTGACTGTAAAGGACAACAAGGAGACAAAGCCAATCCATCTGAAGCTGGACGCCATCACCTCTCATCACAGCACTGATCCAAAACCAATGAAATAACTCTGAACAGCTAAAATAATATACCAGATATTCCTTTCTGACAAAACTACAACTTAAGTATGAAGATACAATTCACTATTATTTTCTAGGGTTAAGTGATTTACTGAAAATTCAAGATATATTTTTTATATATCAAATTAAGCATCATTACAAATATTGCAACTGTTGTCTTTTACTTTTACTTGCGTGATTCTTGTATATAAATAAAACACCAATTTATATGCCAATTATATTAATGAAGTTTAATTTGAAGACAATAATACATTTATAACCTGGGTCTTAACACTGTCAAACAAAGTTGTAATATTGTTTCTGATGCGTTTTATTTATATCCAAAAACCCTTGGATATGAATCATACTTCCCATTTTAAAGCAAAAACATAAACATCAAAATAATGAACATTGTTTCAAGGCTGAAAAATATAGCAATATATTGCCCAGCCCCATTGTTCACACATTCCTTGTAAAGACATATCATTTCTCTGGGAATCTTTGTACATTACTACTGAGACACATTTTTGACTGTAAAAGAAAACAATATCTGCTACATTTCTGCCCAAAGGTAATTGCAAAGAGCACATGAAACCTCTTCATTCCCAGGTTAGTAAGAAGGCGAAGTGCTTATTTAAAACCTTCAGAGGAGAAGACGAAGCACCCTGACATAGGGGGCGGTAATTTCACAGCTCTACTTTGGGACGGGTGAGCAGTTTGTCTCAGCCTATCAGCTGCCCCCATCATTCCACCCTCGACCACCAAACAGGTCCTTGAGGTAACTGCCACAATGGAACCCCAACCAAACAAAGTGACTGAAGAAGGAGGGGTGGCTACTTCACTTTATTTTCTGTAATTGGATTAGCCACCATTTTGTGAGACACATCAGAGATGTGTTACTCCTTTAGCAAATTATCACATCTCATGTTTTAGTGCTTGATAACGTCTGCCTTCCACCTTTTTCTCTGAAGCCTAAACTCGATAATTAGCTACATAAGCTTGATAAGCGGGCACAATGTTCTTATGTTGGGGACCTTATGTTCCTAGTCAGTTCTACAAGGCTGTACGTAATCGGAGTTCTCTAAATGAAACATTAGTGTTACATAGCTACATTCATAGTTACCTTCACCCAAATCCAAAACGGCAAGGACAGCACTGCTTCTGGCCTCTCCAAGATGGTTGGTGGCGATGCAGGTATAGAGGCCAGCATCACTGGGTTTGCAGTCCCTGATCCACAGGCCTCCGTATTCCTGGTTATCCATGTTGAGCAGGTCATCATTGTGGTACCAGTAGAGGGTAGGTTGTGGGTCTCCAGCCACAGCCACTTTTAGGCGGATATCACAGCCGGTACCTACCGCAGCGTTCCTCATCTTTCGGATGAACACTGGAGGAGTTGGGGTTGGGTAGACAGAAGCAGCAGGGTCTGGTACGACCTGATTTGAACTAACTTTTGCCCGTTTTGATGGTATCCTGGGACTTGGAGGAGCCATTCCTCCTGCTTCTTCATGAGCACCCTTCTTCAGGGTCATCTGAACCTCAGCTTTCCTCATGATCCAGTGGAGAGATTCTTTACGGACTGCTACACGTTACTAGACTGATTGAAGCTTCAAATTACATCAAGTATCTCTAATGCACAATAAATTGTCCAAAAATAAAATAGTTTTTCATAATTTGTTGTTTTGATATGGTAAACATATTCCAAACATTCAAGCAGACATCATCAAATGCAAGACTACACTCCAGGTTATTAACACCAGTTAAATGCAATACTTACATATAATATGACTTCTTAGAAAAGTGGAAATCTCTACGTGCATTAACAGAAGACCTTCTGAAAGGCCTTCAGGCACGTAGAAATGTCAAAAAAAAAGTTTGTAGAAATTTCCCACAGGTTTTCTGCATTATAAATGTTTTGGAATATGTTTCTCACATCCTTGAGATGTCCAATTAGAGAAGCTGAAAACAAAATGTTTAATCTTTCTCCAATTAGGTGAATGTAGCTTGCGCCTGTACTCCTTGCTGGATGGTATTTTTAGAGCGAGTCCCTGAGGATCATATTGCATTAGCAGCTACCCCTGTTGCCTTTTGGAAGATTTGGCCTCAGCTTTTCACCCTCAGATTCAGGTCCCCCAGTTCTTCGGGATCTAAGGGGGAAAAAATGATCGCTGGATCCTTTAGGTGATTACTCAATTGCAGGATTTCCAATGGGTTTCCAACTCTGTGCCTGCGGTGCCCAGACTTTCGTCCCCTTGCCCTCCAAGTTAAGCGGTCTCACTCATGATAGCCCCCTCTCTCCACTCGCATGTCCCCCGGGGAGGTGACAGACAAGTCCCACTAAGTCATCAAGGAACAGCTGTACCCTGATAGGTCAAATTTTTTGGACAGCCCGGATGCTTTGGCCCAGCCCCTCATCTTCTCCCCTGGCACTCACAGCCAATCACAAGCTTCAGAGAGTGTGACATGGGGGTCTAATGAGGGAGGGGTTCGGAATAAAGCTCTGATTCATGAGTCAAAGATAGCTGCTGAGTAAGAATCAACATCGTCACTACCATCAATTTCAGTCTTGGCAGTGGGATTTTTTTTTTAATTCTCTCAGAAAATAACATGATTCAGCACTCAAGCCTTGTAAGGATTAATATAATTTTTCAAACAACCCTCAGGACAAAATCTATTGATATTTGATTATTTCATCAGCGATGGAAATAGTTATGAGGATTAAATAACTAAATACAATCAATGCAACGATATCTTGAAAATTCCAAAGAAGACCATGAGAACCAAACAAAAGACTCTAAAAACAACAGCTGCTATACAACATAGATTGCCATCTGCTGGACACTATGTATACATACAAGCTGTTTCATGGTTCTACAATATGAAAACAACATTAACATACAATATTCATTAACTGTAGTGGTCGACTACTTCAATGATTCTACATCTAGAGATGTAGAATAATGCTAAACTTTTATGCTATGTACATATACATACACACATATATATATATATATATATATATATATATATATACACACACACACAAATAAAAACTTAATAAATTACTATTTTACAACAGCAAATAAGATGTACACAATTGCTGGTGTTAAACACTCATTTATTCAAATATAAATCATAAATCGTTCATATATAATATTTTAACATTGTTCCATGTGTTAAAATAAGTAGCAAATTAACAATAATGTAAATTAATAATAAAATACATAGTTATTTTATATATATATATATATATTGAATTTTGTTCATTCAGCAGCAGTTAGCTGCCTATGCAATTAATTCAAAAAGGTCAAACACTGACTGATCAATCAGCATGGATGATATATTATTCTATCACTAATTAAATAAATGTGAAGTAAACATCAAGTTCATAACTCAAAATAATATTGTATGCAATGGTACAATATAATGCATGTATCAGGGCTTTTTATACAGATTTGTATAAAATGTACAATATGACAATTTTCACAGCTTTGTGAATGTTTTACCTCTGATACGTTTAACACCAGCAGAGTGTTCACAAACCGCCAACCCTCTGGTACATTCAACAGATGACTGATGTTCATTTTCCCTACTTTAAAATAAGATCAGAAACAAGTAAAAGGATTTCAGAGAGCTGAATTTCATGCTAAGCATGTGCCTTCTCCTTGGAACCCCCTTTGAAAGGAAAATCCTCTCTGCGGTTTGTCCTGCAGGACCCAGTTGTCATAGAAACAGCATCGCTCTCTGGACTGCTGAATTGAGAGCAAATGTGTGGATGGTGCACAGGTCTCTGAGTGAGTGGGAGGGAACAGAGGAGGCAGATACAACACTTTACTATTCTAACACAACAGGGGAGATAGCAGATGTTTCAGCTGGACACTGTTTTAGGGGCTGAAATGATTGGAAAAGGCGTGGATGAATGGCAGGCATGGCGGCACTGGTGACAAGAATGATGACATTAATGGACAACAATGAATAGAAGAGTTACACTTACGTGTGGTCGAGTCTCACTTAAAGCTGGAAGGAGAGCGCTGTGATGCCGTGATGAGTGGAGCATCTGGTGTGAGTGTAAAACATCGCCCCCTGCTGGTTGAAACCATACCCTCATAATTAGGGTGTTTCCTCAGTGATGTCACCAAGTATAGAAGCTACCCACTGGTGATCACACTTCTCATATTCAGCTCAAATAATCCAGCAATTAGATCTATCCATTCCCAAAATAAGTCAAACAATGACCAAATATAAGCCAACTTAATTTTAGGTAGAAGAACTCAAAAGTTCCCTAAAATGTGTGATGTGATGATAATATGGTCAGCAGTATCAGGATTCAAGATATCATATATGGTTATTATAGTTAACTTAAACTAAAACCTTTATAAATAAATAAATAAATAAAGCTGTTGCTTGAAATAAAATAAACTATAACCAAAATCAAATATAATATAGAAAATATTTTACTTCATTTTATTTCAACATTTTATTTTTCATTTTAATTCAGTTGAACTTGGTGTTCCAAAATAATTAAAACTGAAAAAATAAATACTTTATAGACATATATAAAAATGATAAAAATTACAATAACACACAACAAAACTACTAAAACTTTAAAATTAAAATTAAAACAGAAAATATAAAAATAAAAATATAGCAAAAAAACTAAACAAAAATTATAACAAAATATAAGCCATTATTTAACGTTTTACAGATAAATATCAAATGTACTGAAAATATGACACTCGCAATATGAGTTATAGTGCATATGAATCTTGTAGTTATTTACAGCTCTAAAATACTTCATCTAGACACTTAGTCTCTATAAAATGATTTTTAAAAACTAATCACTCATTTTAACATTTTTATATATGATTTAGGGGGAGTTAAAAAGCCTTGGAAGAATCCAAACAATTCTTTCACATTTAAAGGGAAAGTTAACCCCAAAATAAGAATTCTTTCATCATTTGATTCACTCACCCTCATTTTGGTTCCAAAGCTGTATGACTTTCATTTTTCTGCGGAATACAAAAATAAAGAAATTTTGACAGATCACATCAGTGTACAGAAACATACAGAAACATTCCCATAATCTAGCAGCTTTATTAGTGGTCATTATAAAATCAGATTAGTATTTTTGAATTTCCCTTCAGAACAATAAAAATAATTTTATATTTATAAATTTGAAATTAATCAACAACTAACAATGTGCTAGGAGGTCTTTCTCCAAAAAGAATTGTGATTTTTATCACATGCAAAATAAAGTCAAATTCCGGTAAAAACGTACTCTAACTCAAATAAAATTGTAATTCAAATAAAACTGTAACGTCAGTTAAGACTCAAACTAGAGAAGAAAAAATAATAGCTTTGACACATTTAATCAATACACAAATTTGTAAGATAAAATCAGCATTCATTATCAAAGGCAACTATTTATTTGGTTTTACAGCAGGCTATAATCTGAGTGCATTATTGTCTATGTAAGCCCTGCATTACTCATATTATGGTGTGCATACAGTATCACCATCATGGCCATTTAGGAGAGTGCAGGTTTATACCTTGAAAGTGTTTTCAAAGCAAAATAGCACTTCATGTTGAGCACATAATGAATGTAAAATGCCCTTACGACTAGAAAGACATCTTGTCTCATACAGGCGCACACACACATACTGTAACCATAAGCATATGTGCCAGTGTGTGTGTGTGTGTAGCTGTGTAAAGATTACTATGAGATGCACATCTAAACCCTGGCTTATAAAAAGCCATTCACAGATTCTTCAGTAAGCATTATAAATACCACTTTGACACAGGCAGTTAACATGGAGTCCTGAATAAGGTAAACTGTACAATGTTGCATGTTTAAAAATGCTAGTACACTGTTTAAATAAATATTACATGGTACAAAGCAATTAAATATTACATTTTCAATTAATAGTCTGTATCTTTCATCCTGCTTGTATGACGGGTATATATATTTATTTTTTTTACTACAGTTTTGTGTATTCATGCAAATTATGTACATTAGCTAATTTACATTTAAACATCAGATCATTTTATCTGTGCCATTTTTTAACCTAAACGTATGTTAAAGGTAAAATACCTTTACAAAATAAGTTTTGTTCGACTTTAAAGTATCATTCGGTTACATGTCTCTTTTATTGTGGCGTTAGGCTATTTGAGAGTTAAGTTACAGGTTATTGACGCGAGACCAAGCTTCAGTATCAAACTTATCCTCGTTGCAAGTGAACCTATATTTAACGTAGTCTAGATAAGATTTTTTTTTTTTACCTTGTTAAAATTTGTTGAACGTTTTCGAGGATGAAGAAATATCACATTTGCGTTCCATGTTGGCGTTAGTCTAAATTTAGTTTCTTCTAATCTAAGGTGATTCGTTTGATAGGACGCAAGGCCTTCGACATCGACTCATATGTTCATTCTGGCGAATCGATTCGTTCTATTCGGTCTTCGCTCTCATATGTTGCGTTGGAAATTATGATTCATCTCGGTGAATCGGTTCCTCGTACTCGGTTCTCTTTTTCATGTAGCGCTGGGAAGTACGATTCATTCTAGAGAATCACTTTCTGGCGGTTCATGAAAATTAACAGATAAAAAAAAAAAATTTACTCACAGATTTGAGTCCTAGAAACGCTTGTGCTAATCAGCTTCTTTTTTGTAGCGGAATATTTAATTAAAGCTGCTGTTAATAGCTTGTATGTATACTGCATTGTATTGTTATGCTTGTATTTATTGTAAATGTATACTTCAAGTTTGATGCTGTCAATCATTCTGATTGACAAGTGTTTTGTGGCAGAAAAATACGAGACAGATTATATTAATATTTAGATATTAAAATAACTACTGAAAGTATTGGTAGCTGCTATATGTAAGTATTTTTTAAAGTTCACACGCCCTTGCTGGAGGTAATGGGGTGGTGGAGATAGACACCTAACCACACCCTAACCCTACCCCTTACCCTATGCTAATCATAACTCCACCCATTAGTTCCACAGAGGTGGAGCTGGAAATCCAGAGAGGGGGAGCTGGACAGTAGCCCCTCACTGCAGAACAAAGATCCAGGGGGCTGGGTTGGATCCACATCTAGGCGGTGGAGATGGTAGGTTTAGGGGTGGAGATGGGTAGGTTTAGGGGTGGAGATGGGTAGGTTTAGGGGTGGGTATGGGTGGGTTTAGGGGTGGAGATGGGTGGGTTTAGGGGTGGGTGGGTGGGTTTAGGGATCAGTGGGTGGAGACGGGTATAGATTTAGGTAAATACAAGGTGTCTATATCTATATACTGTATATCTAGATCCAACCACGCCCCCTGGATCTTGTGTTCTGCAGAGAGCTGGGGGCCATTTGGCTCTGCAGTGAGCAGTACTTGGCTTTATTTGGTCAGTTTTTCATTTATTTTTAACTTTATTGAGCGCCAGATGTCGCTGTTTTATCAAAATCATGCATGTTGCATGATTTCGCTGATCAAAATAAATGGGTTTGCTATCATTTCTAACCAGAAAATATATATTAAAAATAAATAGAAATCAAATGTTAAAATAAGTGGTTAATACAGAAAGTATTTTACTCCACCCTGAAGTTAATATAAACTATATTAAACTATGCTAAAGCCTATTTTGATGAATTAAAAATCCTAAACACCAACATTTGACTGATCTTAGACATGGCATCATCTCTTGGGCAAATACTATGCGGGAAAACCTTCAACCTAAAACACAATTTCAGGAACTGAAGAATGAAACGGGGTGTCACAGTTGCTAATGACATCAGTGGAAATGAAGGCAGTGCCACACAAACACAGCCGCTGCGCACATCGCAGGCAGGTGAGAGATAGACGTCAGATCGGATGTAGACGGCCGTACAATAAACCTGCTCCTTTGCTCTACCGGAATACATCGCTGTTTGAGGATTGTTGAGCAAAAATCCAGGATGGTGATAAAATGATGGTTGGACGGAGAGAGCAGTCTGTTGAAGGCATCGTCCTCCTTCAACGCCAGACGGTGAAATAACATAAACTTCCACACAACAACCGGGTAAGTGAGCTTGTATTGTTTTATACTGAAACATTGTAGAAAAATAATGGATGATCAGTTGTGTTTGTAACTACATGTAGGCATTGTGTTTGTGCAATATGCACTGTTAATACAGGCTAGGCTGTGTTACTCATTTTCAGAAGGGACTACACCCTGTGAAGTTTATTATGATACATACCGTTTTTGAATGTTGACTGTACTTCATTTCATTCCACAGCACAATGATCTCCACCTCTTAATTGTATTCCTAAGAATGTAGTTTTGTACTAATACTACCTGATATACAACATTTTATTAACTTGATGTGTAGTTATATTTATTCTTAATTATTGTTAATCATGGGCAGCTACTGAATTGATTTTGTTTAAGGTCAGATTATTTGCTGACAAAAGTTGTGTTGCATTCTTATATAACAGATTTAGATTAATCTATTAGTCTAACTTGGAAAAAAATAACTGTTTTGCTTCACTGGACATAGAGTGACTGGTGACTGTATTAGAATGGTTTAATGCACAAAAGTAAACAGTAATGTACATAATATTAAACATTGAAATATATCAGTATTCTTATGAACTATATAAACAGCCATATGCAAATTATAAGCATGGGTGAATAGAAAAATAGACCGTTTTAACACATAAACAACAGTAGTGTGATTTACGGGCTTTGACAAAACAAAGAAAAAAAAAAGAAAGAAAGTTTATTTTTCTACACTTTTTATTTTTTGTTTTGTGATAATGTCCCATTATTCTCAATGAACATTGCATTATGAACATTATGAGCCCATAAGTGTGTGTTTATAAATTGGCTATCTTTGTTCATGGACACTTTGCATAGTTGTTGTTGTTGTTTTTTTTGTTGTTGTCTTTTGAGCCAATCACGTGACCATAAATGCAAGGTACCTAATCAGAACTGCAGGAAAATTACATCATGACAATGCTGATTGGCTGAGCAAGAATGTCTCAACCTCTTCAAGGTCATGTAATATGATGTGAACTAAATGGCCCAAAAAACAGCCAAATTTTGACCAAATGGTTATGCCCCAACATTTGAAAATTGCTAGTTAAAGCTACAATGTGAAGACATTATTCAATGTCCTTAACAGATATTTATGTCTATCTCACAGAAATGGCGAGTGATCGGGTGGCCATCCTTACGGATGATGAGGAGGACCAGAAGAGGAAATATGTTCTGTCTGAACCATTTAACACTCTGTCCCTTGGGCAGGTGGCAAACACTACACCATCCGGTCAAACAGCACCGCCTGCCCCCACTGACATACTCCCTTCTCAGCCCTCTCAGAATATGGATTGCACAGAGAGGTGCTGTGTGCGAATAGACAATCATCTCTTGATTTCCAAGGTCTTCTACTTCTTCTTTTACTCCGCATATGGCTCTTTACACCCCCTGCTTGCCGTGTACTACAAGCAACTGGGAATGACACCCAGCCAAAGTGGCCTGCTAGTCGGGATCCGTTATTTTATAGAGTTCTGCAGTGCCCCTTTCTGGGGAGTAGTGGCGGACCGCTTCAAGAAAGGGAAGGTGGTTTTGCTGTTTTCTGTACTCTGCTGGGTGGTCTTTAACTGCGGTATCGGCTTCGTCAAGCCAGCAGCTATGGCCTGCGTCAGTAAGGACCCTACTGTTGCGATACCAACCAACTTTACAAACTATACGCAAGCTGGTAACCGTACCAGACAAAGAAGATACTTGATTGAGGATGTGTACTCCGCTCCTCCGCTTTCTCAGCCAATATTAGCAGCATATAGACCTCACTCTAGATACATTCGAAGTGCAAATGTAAATACCACAAGCACTTCCTCTGGAAACTCCACAGAGAATCCTGTCGGCATTACTATGCCGTCTAACTCGACAACGGCGTCGCCCCGTACCTCGACAGTAACGTCAAAATCTACCTCGACAATTGAAACACAAGCTACCACTGCCAAACTCAAAGAATATTTCATAGTCTTTAATAAGGAACAAGTAGATACTATATTTCTCTTGATCCTCTTGGTCATTATCATTGGCGAGTTCTTCAGCGCCCCAGCTGTGACCATTGTGGACACCGTCACTCTTCAGTACTTGGGACAACACAGAGATCGCTATGGACTCCAGAGGATGTGGGGATCTCTGGGATGGGGTATCGCTATGCTGTCAGTGGGCATTTGGATTGACCACACGCACATCACAATCTTCATCCAGGGCACAGGTTGTGTCCTGCCAATCTACAAGAACTACCAAATTGCGTTCATAGTTTTTGGAGTACTGATGACCTTAGCGTTGATAGTGGCGACGCAGTTCCACTTTGACAACAGGGTTTATCAGTCAGATGAGGAAGAGGACAAGAAGGAGGATGTGGAAATACCTCAAGTCGTTCAGGAAGTCTCGTCTCCAGAGTCCAGTACAGATGATGCACCCGTGTGCCCAGAAAGCAACCTGCAACCTTTTCCCTTCAAAGATCTCTTTCGGATCATTTGTGGCGTCCGCTATTGTACGGTTCTCTTTGTGGCCTGGTTCATGGGGTTTGGTTACGGTTTCGTGTTCACCTTCCTCTACTGGCATCTGGAGGACCTGAAGGGCACTACCACTCTCTTTGGCATCTGCTCGGTGCTCAGTCACGTGTCTGAGCTGGCCGCTTATTTCATCAGCCACAAACTCATTGAGCTTGTTGGACACATCAGGTGGGAACCTAATTATGTGAAATATATATGGCATATTTTATACTAAACTGCACTTGTATTGAAAGTTTTTCTAATTGGAAAGTAGGGGCTTGGATTATGAATATTAATTTAGGGATATAACCTGCGTTCAGAGGTCCTATTTGATTTGTTTAAAGGTGGGTTTGCATGTGCTAGACAAAGTAGGATAACCACTTACCGCTTGTATGTCCGTTTAGCCCACTTCCAATGCAAGTGGTTGGCCGAGGCGTCTCCTGTTTTTTGGAACATTCACACTGAAAGCAATTTGTAGAAACCATGATTCATTCAGTTTCAGTGAGAGTAGACAATTGAGCAGTTAAGTAGACAATTATGCACACTTCAACTTTTATGCAAATGAGCAGCAGCAACTAATGGAAGTGCAGACCATGTTCTGCCACCTGATAGAGTTGGATACTAAGGTCAGGTGAGAGCCAGTTCACACAGAAAGCATTTTTGTGTTCTATTCTGCTGCTTTTAATTGTTTTCTACATAAATTAGATGTATTAGAATGACATCTTTAACTGGTGCATCATGTCTTGCTACTTTTAGCCCCATGTTATCAAGATGTTCATAAGAATGCATCCTTTGTGAACCCATAAGATGCCTATGTAGATTCTGCTATCATTGGGAACACCCTTGTTTGTTGCCAGTTATAGTTGTTTCAAGCAAAACATAGCTCAATTAAGTATTTTAATTGTTGTCCAAAAATTGGGCAGGATGAATGAACTGCTTGGTTGGAGTTTTACTAGAAAATATATTAATATATATTAATAAGGAAGTGTCAGTAAAAATCTATTGGTAGACACAGCCATGAAGAAAACATTTTCAGAAGCAGTATTTTTTAGTATTTATTATTTATAGTTATATAAATAATAGTGTTGTTTATATTTGTAGTATTTATTACATTTTCAAATTAGCTTTTATTTTTAGAATTTTAAGTTTAGTTTAAAGTGTATGGAAAGGCATATACATTCTGACTGGTTTAAAAGCTTGCTTGGGGTTTACTAGATTTACTGATGAAATGATATTTAGTTGAACAATCTGCTATGCATTTGGTATGTCATAGACAGGTGGCCTCTGATGTTCACAAAAGCTAAACACTCATATATGCTCAGGGTTTAGTGTTGAGCAAATTTTTTTATGGGCAGAGCCAACCAATTTATTTTAGTATCGTGGTTTATGTATTTTGGACCTGTGCCCAAGCACCGCCTTCATGCAATGGTTACCATATCCTGGTTGCTCAATATTTTATGAGAATACGACCAAGAGCACCTGGTCAAAAGTGATGTAAATGCACTTATTTCTTTTGCCATATCTGTGTTAACACATATAGACTGGCATATTTGTTGCATAGTGGTGTACATTAGGCTCACAGAGAAAGTCAAAAGGTTGTTTAATGTGTCTCAGTAAGTATTGTTGATATTGGCTTAGCTCTAAATGGGCACTGCCTAGCCTGGGCACACAATGTACAACCAAGATGCAGGCCACCCTTTTCCAGGATGTTTACCATGTGTATGTGGGCACTGGTAAACAAGCACATGGAAAGGTCTGCTCACATCCTCAAACTGCTTTGTGGTATTTCTCAAGTGTGTGGTATTTCCCAGAGCACCGGCTCTTCAGAGTGAACAAGATGAATCACCTAAGATAGCTCAAGTTGTACTGGTGGCTCGGTCTTTACATTTTTAATGACGTTAACTGGTAGCATTTAGCAGATGTTTTGTGATACAGAACCCTCGTTATTTTTGTCGACAGATGCTGTTTTGTGAAAAGCTGATTAGTTAGCAGCAAACTGCATCTTCAGGCATTTTAATTCTGCTACGTAACAGAACTGCAGCTCTATACAAATATATTTTCTGGCTTACCACACTGAGCATTTAAATTGAGAATATTACAACTTGATTTGTGTCCAAAAAAAAAAAGTCATAAAATCTAATGGATATGAGGTGGTGAGACTTGCAGAACTGCTTCTGCTATGACTTAATAGCTCACAAAGAGACTATATCTCACAATTGTGTCTCACAGTGTAACTTTTTTTTATCTCAATGTGATTTAATATCTCACAGTGTGTGACTTTATCGCAGTGTGATTTTATATCTCTCAATTGTTTCCTTATATTTCATAATTTTACTTATCTCACAATTTTTACTTCAAATTTCACAGATTGACTTTATATCTCATAGAGATGTAATTTTATATAAATATTTATTGTATAACATTTTATGTTATATTTTATTAGTAATCTACATTTTTATAGTTCTTAGAATATAAATTTGTAATAAATTCTTGTATTCTACATTTTGAAAATCATCTATATAATCTTCTTATGGAGACGAAGATGTTTCTATGTGATACCTTCAGTTTTGTCTCTGTAGTCTTGTTAAGTGGCCTATTTTCAGTCATGACTGCGGAGAGGCCTGTAACTTTATCCTGCCATTAGCCCCATCACACATTGTCTAGGCTTTCCAGCATTGATCCACTGAGCTTGCTTCTATTGTGGATCAATTCTAAAGCTTTCTAAAGGCAAAGGGTGTGGTGGAGCCAACATAGCGTACAGTGAAATGTTCTCTATAGTTTGTAGAGTCAACATTTGCATGGCTATCTCCCAGAGCTGCTTTTTGCATGGAGAAAGCAGTTTAAAAGCTCCTGTTTAAAGGTTTTTGTGTAGTTTTTTGATGTTAGTATGCTTAAAATGCCCACAACTGTAAGTAAGCCATTCGTAAGTTGATTCCCCCAAAATGTGTAAACACTGTGGAGCAAAACATTGCTCTGTTTGAGCATCCTGACCAGCCTGACAACAGCAATGCTGACTTAAAGGGGTCATATGATGCGATTTCAAGTTTTGCTTTCTCTTTGGAGTGTTACAAGCTGTTTGTGCATAGATAAGATCCCTGAAGTTGCAAAGACTAAAGTCTCAAAACCAAAGAGATATTCTATAATAAAAGTTAAGACTCTGCCACGCCCCCTTAAAACGGCTCATTTAAACACGCCCCCACATGTCTACGTCACGATGTGGGAAGATTTGCAAAACACGCCGAAATGTATACGCAATGAAAGAAGGCGGAACTATTATTCTCGCTGTAGTATTGTTGCTGCCGCCAGCGCCATGTCCTGGAGACGCTGTGTTTCGTTGTGAAAGCTAAAGTACTTTGTTTGGGCTTCCAAAAGAGGACACAACTAAATCAGTGGTTAAGTTGTATTTACAACACTGTTCCAGAACAGTACAACCCAAATATTAGAGTGCAGCTTATTTTACGGAGGACTATTTCCTGAACCTGGAAGAGTAACGTTAGCCTACAATGCTGACTTGCACAAAGACTGTTTCTATAAAGTGGGTCAATTCCAACTTTGCAAGGACAGTCTGGCGCTTCTGACTCACAGCCTGTAAGTGCCTTTCTGCTACTGACGATTCAAACGCGAGTTTTGAGCAGTGTAGAGTAGTGCTTGTTGTTTGTCGTTTCTCCGATCACAAATGCAGACATGGTAATGTTTACGCGGCGTGATGCAACGTAAAAAGACAGTATAAGTCATTATAATCAGTAATTATGTCCCCACTGGATGCAACAAATGCCTTGTTTATAATGGGTTTTATTGTTTTTGTGTCGTCGCGCAAATTTTATTTTAATTAAATTTGATGAAACGGAAGTAGCGTCAGATCGTTTTTTTCTGTATTTTGATGTTCATTCCAGTTACAGTCCAGTTTATAATTATAAAACAATTTGCTAGGTTTTCACTTTTTTATAGTTTATGTAATATAAATTAGTAGTAAATTCCGCACAACTGTAAGTAAGCCGGTTGGTTGATAGGTTGATTCCCTCAAAATGTGTAAACACTGTGGCGCAAAACATTAGTCTGTCGAGCTTCCTGACAAGCCCAACAACAGCAACACTGACTCAACCAATGGTGTGAGTTTGGGGTGGGGCTATGTATTTGTTCAACCAATGGCAGACACGGAGAGTGTTTAGGAAACCTGTTTGGAAACAGTCATTATTCTATTTAAAGTTGCATGAAACGAAAGTAGCAACAGACCATTCTTCTGTAATTTGACGTGCATCCCACAGTTATTGGACTATTGGAAAAGAAAAAAATGTAGGACAGGGACTTTTTTAATTCAATATTTTTATTATCAATCTGAGCTTGCAGGTGATCATAAAAAAAGGGACGGGGCTTAAGCAAACTGAATGTTCAGAGATGTCACCTGTTATGATGTTTTAATTAAAAATTGCTAGTTAAAAACATAAATATGAATGAATTAAATGGATGAATTGTTCACAATAACAACAATAACGTGCATTTAGAAAATATATGCAGACTATAATTTGTGCTTAGAATGCCAGTAGAGAGAAATGAGACACTTCATTTTTAAAGCACCAGCGCTCTCATTAGATTGGTTTTCCAGGAAACAACATTCGAATTAAACTGGCATTAATGACATTAACGTTGTTTTTTCCTGTTGGAGATTCAGTGTTTGTAGATTAGCACTGGAGAGATCTTGTGAGGTCACGCTCACAGTCTGTACATAGGACAGAGTGAGTCATTCATTCGGACGTCAGAATAGAGACTGACATCACCAGCAAATGCAACACCCAGCCTTGACTACAATAATAAACCAAACGGGTTTAGCTACACCCAGTGTGACATTTTCATTGTACAGAAAAACATTGTTTCACATGTATGAATAAAATATGACATTCAGGTATTACATAATTGTGTTCTCTTTCTTTAGAGTCCTTTATATCGGACTGGCCTGTAACACCGCACGCTATCTGTACATCTCCTACCTGGATAATGCATGGATAGTTTTACCCATGGAGGTGCTTCAAGGTGAGAAATCAGGGGGGTTTGTGTTGCCCGACTGGCCTTATCAAACAGGAAGTAGAGTTTGGCTTGGTAAGACTGTGTTCTTGAGTGACCACAGCTGACGTCGAGATCATCTAAGGACATGATTTAGCTGTTTTTGCAGTATATCTGACAGCTTATTTCACATCAGATACGCTGTTGCAATCACACAGTTACAGTTTAGAAATAAACAGACAGGTTTAGGTAGTGCTGTTTGTTTTAGAGCTGAAAGAAATGTTACTGATATATTAGATTGATTTCTGAAAGATCATGTGACTGGAGTAATGATGCTAAAAATTCAGCTTTGAAATCACAGGAATAAATTACATTTTGAAATATATTCAAATAGAAAACAGTTATTTTAAATAGTAAAAATATTTCACAATATTACTGTTTTTGCTGTACTTTAGATCAAATAAATGCATGCTTGGTGAGCCAAAGAGACTTCTTTAAAAACATTACAAATCTTACTGTTCAAAAACTGGTAGTGTATGTCAGTGCTTAAGACTGCTTATTTATATAAGTTCTAAAGAAACATTAGAGGAATATGAAAATAAATCCAATCCAATACGACAAAAAACGTATTAAAGGAAGTTGTTAGGCACAACATAGAGTGAAGTTTAGTTGTTTATTTTTAATGAATATTCTTGTTATATTATATACGCAAAAGAAAAGATAAAATTATCCAAGTATTCAAGTTATCAAATAATCACATAAGATGAAATACCTTTCATTTGTAAAGTAAATTCACTAAATTATACAAAACAGGCATTACTATATAGTTATTTAATATATAAAGTATTTTTATTGAATTTTCACTTTTACTATTATGACATAGGCTAAAATAACTTGTTATACTGCTGACTCTCAGCTTTAATTATTAATATTTTTTGTTTTTGTTTTTGCATTTGGTTCCTGATTAACTTTTAATGATCCCGTGTAGCAGACTATTGCGTGTAGCAGTCATATTATGTAAAATCTGTATAGAGCTGTTTTTCAACATTTTATTCATATATTTGTTTATCAACTGCAAATGTTGTCTTATTGTTATGGTCATATGTATTACAAAGAACACATGAATAGTCTATGTTTATCCATTGAAGTGTTTATTTATGTTGATGTGTCATGCAGGTTTGACGCATGCATCAGTGTGGGCCGCATGCATCTCGTATTTGAGCGCTGCTGTTCCTCCAGCTCTGCGCACGTCGGCTCAGGGGATTCTGCAGGGGCTGCACCTGGGGCTGGGCAGAGGCTGTGGAGCCATGCTAGGAGGAGTTTTTGTGAACTACTTCGGTATGACATCAACAAAGACCATGTGACGTCACAGACACTCCACACATGTGCCTCATGCATGCTTTGATGCTATTATATATTTAGACACAGTTATAAATAGTCAGACTCTTGTAGTTAAGTGTACTCTGCATCATTCTGTATCCAAAAAGTCTGAGACCAAATTGAAAAATATTGCATTTTTTAACTTAAATATGAATACATTCTTAGATTTCATTTTTAAATGTCTAACTTAAAACGTATTTGACAAAAAAATACAGTAAAACAGTAAAATTGTAAAATAATATTACAATTTAAAATATATATATTTTTTATATATATTTATTTTATAATATAATTTATTCCCGTGATGGCAAAGCTGAATTTTAGCATCCATTACTCCAGTCTTCAGTGTCACATGATTCTTCAGAAATCATTCTAATATGCTGATTTGGTCCTCAAGAAACATTTCTTATTATCAATGTTCATAATAGTTTTTTTGCTGTTTAATATTTTTGTGAAAAACTTTGATACACCAATTAATTTTGGGGTAAGTAAAGGGAAAATAATTAATATTTTTATTCAACAAGGATGCATTAAATTGACCAAAAGTGACAATGTTCTAAAAAAAATATATATATATTTTTTCAAATAAATTATTTTCATTTTCATCCTGAATCCTGAACAAAATGTCACAGTTTCTACAAAAATATTAAGCAGCAAAAACAGCATATTAGAATGATTTCTGAAGGAGCAATGATTTTCTTAAGACTGGAGTAAATGTTACTGAAAATTCAGCTTTGCCATCACAGAAATAAATTACGTTTTAAAATATATTCAAATAGAAGACAGTTATTATAAATTGTAATTATATTTCACACTGCTACTGTTTATACAGAATATTTGGCTGGCATATATATTAAATATGTACATAGAATATTTAAATATTTATATATAAAATTGTATAGAATTCTCTTGACTTTTGAAGTTTCAGGCTTGTTTCCTCTCAAGCTTCCTTTTTCTTCTTGCACGTTTCCTGTTTAGGTGCTGCAGAAACCTTCAGAGGCCTCGGAATGGCCTCTCTGTTCACATTACTCATCTTCTCTCTGGTACAGTGGCTGTTAGGTCAGAACGAGGATAAAAGTATGTTTCATCCTGCTGTTTTACAACAAAAAGGTCATTTTGCTGCAGTAAAACCTGCGACAGTCTTGTGCTCTTTTACAGAGGGCTCGATGTTGGCTGAGAACATCCCAGTTCCCTCCAGCCCAGTGCCTATCGCCACTATTGACTTAGTCCAGAACCAATCTGCATCTCAGCCAAACCCTGAATCAAAGACACCTCCTAAGAAAACCAGGCATCAGGAAGAGCAAGAAGATCCCAACAAACCGGCCTGGGTGGTCTCTGCTTCCCCCTGGGTCACCATCGCTTTCGCCCTCCATCAGATCAGAGATAAGGTCGCTTTGTCAAAGAACGACCCCTGTGGTGAAAGTCAAGCCCCGCAGGTAGGGTGGCACCCTTTGTGATTTGGGATGTGGACGTAAAGAGGTGGTGAAAGTTTCACTCTTGCTATTTAATAACATTTTATAAAAATTTTTCTTGCTAATTTTCTTATTTATATCTATTAATTTATCATCTTGGCTTTTTGGTATGTAATTATACTGATGGCAAATTATATTTTATACCTTTTTACTGAATTGTTAACTCTTTCTCTTTGCATTGATGCTGTCATTTTCTCAGGGGAAAGGTGAGAAAAAATCTGTCTTTGCACTTTAACATTTGTACACAAAAATGCATGCAGTCCTGTCACAGTCTGGTATTGCATTTCCTTCTCTCAGTCTTAATGTATTCTTGGATAATTTACTCAAGTCTTACTAACACCATTGTGCAACCCACTTCTTACCAAAAATAAACGCTTTTCTGTTGTCAGTTTTGTTCGTCTTTTCTTAAAACACACTTCTGCGCTTCAACTATTTTGTGTCCAAATTTCTCTGCATGAGAATATTACATGTCAAGGCTTTAGCTGACGCTCTCTATCGCAATGTCAACTGAAATATTTGTGTATTTTAAGTTTTAAGCAAATGTATAAAATCAGGAAATGCTGTTATATGGGCGCGTGTGTGTGTGTGTGTGTGTGTGTGTGTGTGTGTGTGTGTGTGTTGCATTTGGCGCACTGTAGATGACTTAAATGACAAACAAGAACTAAACGGGAAAGTACACATAATTTTTATATATTTGAAGTCAAACAAATGCTTGGTTGGTGAGTCTCACGAAATATGTCAAGAACATGTCCGGGTCATATTTCACCCCAAAATATTATATTTTTGGTGATCTTTAAACCACTGGTTCTCAAAGTTTGATTAAAAATGTATTATTTAAATTAAGTATTAATGCATCATAGTAATAATTGATTGTATTGTTATATTTTATTAAAAATTACAGTATTATTTACTTTAGACTTAACCCTATAAAAATAAATGAAAAATATATTAAATCTAGATATAATGTAATGATAATAGAGGGGGAAAATGTTAATAATTATTAAAATAAATAATTTTTTAGAACCACTTGGTTTTTGTTTTGTATTATCAATTGATTTTTGTGACTTTTTGTGATTCTCAAATATTAATAAAAATACAGTATATTATTAAAATTTTAGGTTTTATGCTTTAAAAGCTTTATGCTTTTGTGATACTGCCTTTATTTTTATTAAAATAAAAAGGTGTCAATCTTAACCCTATAGAGAATAGTTTAATTTTTTTTTAACATCTAGATGCAACAAGATAATGAGAATTGAGAGGAAAAATGTGAAAATAATATCACAATATTAATTAGGAATATAATATTACAATGTAAAGCATCATAAAATTGTAAAAAAAAAAATATATATATTTGGGGGGTAAAATGTGATTTAAACATGTTTAAAAAAAATGACTCTAGCACACCCTTTAACAAATAAAATGTACCTTACGTCAGTCATTTAGTTCACATGTTTAATCTTTATGTTCTTCTCTTGTAGGAGACAAATGAGCAAACCTCAGCGATGCCACCTGCTGATGAATCCACATCGTCGCAACCCGATACATTAAGTCCAGCAGAATATCTCTCCCAAGGACCTACTACCAGTGCATTCATTCTTCAAAACACACATCCTGTCCGTCCTGTGGAAGAACCGTCTCCATCCGCAGGGAGAAACGAACCAGGAGAGAACTCAACACCATTGCCAGGACACTCCAAACAGCATCCTCCGATATCACAACCACAATCCAAAATCAACTGAACTTCTTTGGGATATAGCCTTATTATTTAGAGACATGCTTTGGGGTGTAAAAGGTGAAAGCTGACTTTGGACCAAAAATATTACGTTGACCTACAGGTATTCTACATTAGCGAGGGATTTGTTTTCCGAGGCGATAAAATCAATATGCTTTGCACTGCCACAGTTGATGTCTTGCCTTAGTCGCAAAGGGTCTGCAAGTCTCTGTACAGAATGCTTGAAGGTCAGTGCCTATGAGGAGATCTGCACATTACTGAGTGTTTAATGCTTATAATCCAACAGCTGAGGTGCTTCAGCGTAATATAGGCCTACATGGGACTTGATATTGCAATAGAGAAGCATAGTTGCTTTGCATTGTGTATGTTATTTTGCTAATCGTGCTTCCATATTTCTTGTGACCAAATTTAAATATAAAAACATCTACTCTGTATAAAATAAAATATCTAAAAGCCATGCTCTGTTCTGTTAAATATATGCAGTTATGCATAAAACCAAGAGTATAGTAGCTATTACAAAGCATAAAAAGGTATTGATTTGCACTATATGGCGTCTGAAACCATCTGCCTCTCAGCTTTGTGTATAAGTGACCTCTGCTTATGTTTACATATGATGAAACAATACAATATTCTGGTTGAGAATTTAGCCATTTGTCTTTTTTAATTAAATTAGATGGCAATATAAAAGACTGTAAAACTTGAAATGTTTATAAAAACATACATTCTTCAGATAAAAGTTCAATAAAAAGGAAAGAATTGAAATGGCAGCATGTGATGTAACCCCACATTGATATCGGCCCTCCAAGACTAGGATTGGACACCCCTGCACTAAAGATCATGAATGAAAAAAAATATCAGATGGAAGGAAAAAAAAATATTTTAGTGCTTTTGTGCTCCCAAGGAAACTTTGCATTCGTTCACAAAACCTTTGCATTCTCCCAAAAACTCAAACTCAGCCTACAAACATTTTGCCAATGAAAAGGGTTTTTGGGAGAACGCAAAAAAATGTGCGTAAAAGTAGTTAATCAAACTTGACATTTAATCAAAATGTCCCTTGAGGTTTCCTATAATTTTATCATTTGTGATCTCCAAAAATGACAAAAAAAAAAGACCATAAACTTAGTCATGTTGCCCTATATTCCATGTCTTCTAAAGCCACAAGGTGCAGTGGAATGAAAAAACTCAATTAAAAGCGGTCAAACACGTCAGTCTAGCGCATGTTTATATAGAAAAGCATGAATGCCTCCACAAACATTTTAGAGCACTGTCTTCCGACAGGTGATTAAAAAAAAGGTGCAAAAAGTTAACTCAATGGTCAAACATGTCTAGCTAGCTCATATTTACATTAAAACATTTTTTTTTAAAAGTAGCATAGAGGAATGCAAAAACGAGTTTTGTTTGAACAGCCACTAGGATAGCTTTGTGTGATAAATAGACCTAAATTTAAGTTGTTATTCAATAAGTACGTTCTGCTATACTTTGAACATAGCATTCTATCATATGAGGTCAGAAGACATGGAACAGAACGCGCAAGCCATGAAGATGCTTTGAGTTCAGTTTTGGAGCTTTTGGAAACCATATGTCCTCGTTTAGTTTCACTATATGATAATTTGTAGATTCTGCTAAACGTCTTCTACTTGTTCCAAGGAGGTTTGGATTAAGATGAGGACGAATAAACAGACACAATTTGCACTTATAAGTGAACTGTTCCTTTAACCAACACTAGAGGGCACTGTTTCCTTAAAATACATAAATGCTGTGGTACTGTATGTGTTGAGTCATTGTCTTGAGCATTTGAGGCAAATGTATTAGCGACTGCAATGATGTCCTGATGATCTGAAATACCTGAGAGCAGCACAGTCACTATCTATTAACATACATTATGTACAATACGGTGTTATTCCCAGCTCTGCATCACTTGGTATGAGAATACAAACTCCTGCTAAAACAATATAACAGCCCACGCCGTCTGAAAGAGATAATTTAAACACAAATGAGAGCTAAAGATTATTTTTACAATCCTTTTGGACCTACTAATGTTCCTTAGAGTCATTCCTTCCTAAAAATATTTTGCAATTCAAAAAGTCTCTTTAAAATGAACATAAAATCACTCATCCTACAGACAGAAGGACAATTTTAAAAGAAATCCTGGTCTTCTGGATCCATGGGTTCTGGCTGAGGGGTGTAGGTGACGGGGGGATACGGGCAGACAGCTGGAGTATATACATCAGGACTGGGGACGTTATTTTGGGTTGGAGGATTGTTTCTCTCCAGCTCATCTTCGCTATTGTCCTCTGCTTCTCCTCTGTGCGACTGGGTGTCGCTGGAGCTGCTGTTAAAGAGCACGTTTTCGTAGTACACCCCGCCAAGCCCGTACTGATTCTCATGATTCTGAAGCTCATCTTGAGTGGTGTGACTGCCACTGCGCAGAAACTCAGCATACCTGAAAGAGGCAGAAACAACTGGTGAGGAATATCATTAAAGAAAATGGGATATATATACAGTACGTGTGCCTTTTGATCGTGCTTATTTTAATGAATACAAAATTCGAATACCTCTGTGGTGATCTGAGCCTTAACACAGTGTCCCATGCAGGAAAGCCAGGCCTGTTACAGTGCTCCCGTAATTCATCCAAAGAGGCTCTGGTGTGGATCTCTCCCTGCTCTCTGTATTCCTCCTCAGTCAGTAGCCTGGCCTTGGGCCGTTTCTTCCTCCAGGACAAGCCCAGGAATGAGTAAAAGAGACTGAAGGCAGAAAGTCAAAGTTAATATACATGCAAATATTTATGATTACATATTTCACCTGTTCAAAGGTTAATTTTAGCATACGATTACGACATCAATATCTGTGAAGAAATATTGATTTTGTCTCAGGGAAAACTTTCTAATTTGGCTGACATTATGAATCCTTCTTAAACCTCGGTCACACTAGACTTTGAGCATAATGTGACATCACATTCTGCAGTCTTTTAAAAAAAAAAAAATTCAACGTTATACATCCAAAATGAAAAATTATGCAATCTACTCCACTGTACTGCAAAGCCGCATTCCTACAGCTTTAAAGTTTCATTCTTTTAATTCAGCTAAGACGTCACACTGTGACTTACCAATCTACTATTGGTTCAATTTTTTCACGTCATAGGAATATGCAGGGCAGAGTTCACCAAACTTGAACTTTGGAGCGCAGCAAAATTTGCATGAGATTGTGTCTCCTGTCTCCTGCATTTGCATTTATGTGAATGAAAGTCAATGGAACAAGAAGTGTAGTGTCACCAGCCCTTTTTAACCCCTTTCCTCCAACCTCCTGGCTTCATTTTGGTAAGTAACCATGATCAGTTTTTGAATGCAATTGGGTGGGGAAAATATAAAGCCCTGCCCTAAAAAAATATTTCTCGTTTAACAGTTTGTGGTGCTTTTCTTACCTGCAAATCCACATCAGAAGACTCAAGATCAAGTGCAGAAGGCTCCAGGCCAAGGGCAGAATCTTCCAGCAAAACAGGAACATGATCAGTACGTAGTAGGCGGGGGGGAATGTGATCCCATGGTACACCAAAACCATGCCCACTACTTGCATACACCAGGTCATAAAGTTGAGGGTGTGTTTGTTGGTGATGGGGCCATGTTTATAGCATACAGCAAAGCTAAATAAGCCGGATATGAGCACATAAACTGCAGAGAAAGAGAAAAGAGGAAATGTCAACATCATTTTTAAATGTCAAGTTTGGTATTATTGACCTCCCTACACGTGCATGCATATATACAGCACCTTATCATTTTATGAAGTAAGGTAACAATAAAAAAGCACGCCCAATTTGTGTCAGACAGAAGCAGCCTGCCTGAGCTTGCCTGTCATAAACAGCCCATAGAACAACTGTAATAATACGTACACACAAAACTCAGATTGCAACAGTCACAATAGATCTATACGCATTGAAACAACCCAAATTCATTTTTTGGTGAACCATTCCTTAAAGGCAAGCTTTCACTTGCTAAAATGTGCACTGTGTGGCTGTGTAACATCAATATTAAACAGTGGATGTCATGTGGTATATTTGCCAAGCTTACTACACTCACTGAATACAAACATTATGGGCTATTGCTGCAACACAGCAATGGATTGCTAAATACTCTATTATACAATTCAAAGAACAATAGTGAAAAATACATTTAATAATAATGGTTACATCAATTTACTGGTCATTATTTACTCACTATAAAATGATTCCTAATCGTTCTTGTGTTTTGATTTCTTATTATCAATGTTGAAAATAGTTAATAGATGGGGACCGGTCTGTCAAAAAATCCACTATATTCCAAGTCATCCTAAGCTATATGAAACTTTTAGTGAAATCACTAAGCTTTTAGTGAAATCATAAAAAAAAGCTAGCTAAAATCACTTTCATTGTATAGAATTTATTATATGGACAGATAGCTCTTTTAACTCTTAAAAACAAAAATCACCTTTTGACAGTAAGTCACAAAAGGCTTTTTTGATTGAACATTTCCTTTAATGTTACAGTAGATCTGAGAAAACAAAGAGGAAATAAAAGGGCCAAAAAAGCAGACATTCACTGGGGCTGTAATCCTCCCAGAGCCTTTTTGTTTTAGGCATAGAAATCAATGTTCCAGCAGCACTGCAGCTTCTTTCCCTTAATCTTAATATGCTTGTGGTTCTCGCATTCAAACAACGATGCATTTACATACTGCGAGTGTTTGAAGAGGGAAATTGATTTGGCAGAGAATAGAGTCTATTGAGCAGTCAAGAGGCAGTCATTTCAGCATTCAAAATACTTGGCCCTCATATTATAACACTAACGGAGCCAAGATATACGATACAAAAGGTGAATCTCAATCTGCTCTAGACTGTTACTATACGATGCTGGCATGTACTAATGCGAGTGCTTCAGCTGATGAAACATGCAGCGAGAGTGTAGAAGGATAATCTGTCTAAATGATATGTACAGTAATTATTCTATTGTATAAAGAGCACGTCAAGCAAATTAACAGACAACACGTGGCATTCGACTGAAACGCAAAACTGTACAAAAGGTACATTTGAAAGACCATTTATTAACATTAGCGAAGGCTTACTGTCTGATGTAATTAGCTGATGAGATGATTGCAAAGGAAAACAGGGCAAGATGGGTTGTAACAGAAAAAGGTTGCCTAGTTACCTAGTAATTCCATCCAGTGCTCAGTCACAATGTCATCCCATTCATTTAACACCCTCTGGATCCCCATGTAGGACAGACCAGAGCCAGCGCCCAACAACACCAGGAACAGCCCTCGCTGGGGGGGGAAGAACAGAGGCTTAGTGAATGTGCTTGACCTTCTGACCTGCCCCAAAACTGTGAGCTGCCAATCATTCTGTAATTGATTGCACAGCCCTGTTTTTTTTTTTATCATCCTTACGATGATTTACATGCCTGAGGATGTTTGTGTCGAGGAGTGAGTCTCCACCTCGCTTTATCTTTAATCTCATCGGCAGAGACAATGCCAACATTGACAGGCTTAAACTCATACTACTCAGAGTCATCCAACATGTTTGATCAGTGGGAGGAAACATGTGTATCATGATCATGATAAAGTTTGTGACAGAAGCATTACACACCGTTGGTACGAAGTTTCGGAGCACAAGCGTCAGGAAAACAAATGTGGCGATGACTCCTAGTATAACTCCAGTGGTGTAGAAGAACAGTGGGCTCCTGGAAAACAAGAAGCGTCGGTTAGAATAATACGTTTTAAGTTTCAACCACAAATGAATTAAAGATCAATTTAAAGTGAACACAGCTGTCAAGCTTCAAAAAGGACAAAAAAGCAGTGTAAAAGCTACATAAAAGTAGTTCACATGACTTGTGCACCATATTCATATAATATTTTTTGCATTAGAAAAATCACTGAAATTTAGCTTGTTATTCAAGAAAAATCTTCCCTAGTTACAACACACGTGAAAACCATTGCCTTTTGTCATCAAATCATGTGTGGAATGCACACTATTTTCAATGTTAATGCAGGTGAGACTTCAGAGCATTGCTAGACAGACAGATTTTCAGCAAACAATTATTAAATTTAACTGCAAGGCCCCCCACTGTTCAAGAGCATATTCAAAGCGCCCTATGTGAGCTAATATACTTCAGCTGACAAAGCTGCTAGTTTCACTTTTTAACTTTTTAATTTACAAAAACTAGAAGTGTCAATATATTGAAACAATTACAGAATATAAAAGTAATAAAAATTAAATAAACTCTATAATTCCAGGCATTTCAAGAACTAAATGTATTTCACACTTTATGACCAATGCAATTACGTGGCGCTTCCAGATGTTCATGATTATGGGATAAGGTGTTGCATCATTTCAATCATATAAAGCTATTTCTGCCTGTTATATTTTATAGCTTTACATAATTAAAAAAAAAAAAAAAATCACATGAATTAGAGAAATTTCCATTACATTTCTAGGTCTGTAAAATCACACTATTTTACACCGCAAAAAAAAAAAAAAAAAAAGAGGAATTCAAATGAAATGGCCATGAATTAAAAAAATATTGACCCTATTTTTAGTTGTTTAGCGGTTTAGTTTGTTTAAAGCTTGTTTTGAAAGCTTTTTTAAAAAAAACATTTTAAGCCATCTTGCAGCCCTCTTTGTCTGGTTGAGAACCACTTTAAAAAAGGCTTTATGAATTTTAAATCATGTACTGAACTGAATATCCCTTATCCAGACAGCACAAGCAGGCATTACCTGATACCCAAAATATAGTCTCACGTAGCCAGACCTTCAGACTGACGGCTGAAGGTCTGGAATAGATGGCAGCTTTCATGGGCCAAGGCCGCCCATGAGGCCGTTTGACCGACATGTCAAACAACCAATCACAGTTCGTTTTGTTCAGCATCACGTTTCGGGGCGTGGAAATGTCGCCATAATAACAAACCGGTGTGTGAAACTCTCAGACGTATTTTAAAGATTCTATGCCATGAACTTTAAATATTTCACATACTTTTGATCCAGCGTTTATTTGATCCTGATAAGCATTTGTCGTCAACATTTGTAAACATGACGGCTTTCTTCTTTCGTGAGGGGGTTTGGCGCCACGGCATTTTTGTTTCCAGGCGGAACGTTAAAGAACGCGACACACACATCTCCCGGAAATCCTGTATAATTCAACCAATCCGACGACGACTTCGACACTCCTGAAGTGTTTCCAGATAAGTGTGCCATATGCATCAGACGTTTAGCCAACGTTCCGTGGGCGTGACATCTGAGGCTGAGACTACCCAAAATATGACTCCATAAGACTAGAATGTACTATAAAAGGCGCACTGACCAATTTAACTATGCTTTTACAGTCTTTTTTTTTCTTTTTGACAGATGGTCTCTATAAAAAAGGCTGCACAAGGATTCTTCAATTAAACATCTCCATTTTTTAGGTTACCAATTCTTTAAAATGCAGTGTAATTTTTATATTAAACTACTTTAAGGTGGTAGTCATCCCAGTTTAAGGTGGTGTAATTCGTTTGCAAAAAAAAACACAAAAAAAAACAACCCTGATCAGAATTAAATCTGACACTCTGCTGCAGATTATCTCCAGATGAGAACATCTAAACTACAGCTAAATTGCCACTTACCTGCATATGTTTCCCGCTCCGAAAAACAGCACCAGCCCACACACAAAAAGCAGGAAACACATTCTATTTAACCCTGTAAAAGAACATAAACGATCATGATTCATTGCCAAACTACTCTTTGTAAGAATAAAGTGTGATTTTCTGGCTCACTTTTGTTGGAGACGTGTAGTGTATACTCAGTATTGCTTCTAGGTGACTTGGTCATGAAGCAGACATCTTCATCAACCAGAGGAATGTCCAAAGACTTCTCCCTTTGGATAGTGGACGGCCAGTAGTGTTCAACAAAGCAGTTAATATCTGTCAGAAGATCATCCGGATGGTGGCAATTTCCCGTCTCCATCGGGAACACGACAAAGACGTCATTATCACTTGTCACGTTTACCTGTGAACAACATGTTGTCTTGTCAGCATTCAATTTAAAGGAAGTTTAAATTAAAAAACGAATTAAAAAACACTACATTAAGAGTAAATAATATTACAGCAGGATGCAATATTACCTTGAAAGTGGACCAGATGTCCTTCCATTTGATTACTGTACCAGGGCTGTAACAGAAGCACCGACTCCCAGAATACTCGTGGGCACTGTCTCCTTTCACATAGGTGCAATCTGTCAGAATCAGGAAAGGATCAGAGTTACTCCTCTGCTTTGATTTAACAATCCCCATCATCCGTTTCTTCTTTTCTATGTCTAAAACAGTACAAAAGCGTCCCAGAAAAAGACCAATTGGCTCCAGAAGAGCTTCTGCCCACAGACTAAATTCATCCTAATCACTGTACTAATACACAACTGCAGCATCCTCACTTTCTAAAAACCTGGCATGCTCATGCGTGGTTGTTTCTATCCAACAGTATTACTCACACAATTTATGTTGTTCATTTATAAATAGATGCATTACTTACAGCAGGGTTTCCCAAACTGGGGTTCATAAGTGAACTGTTACTGCAGGAGATTTGTAAGTTGATGGTAAGCTAATAATTCAATAAATCATAAAAATGTACAATTAATTTGAAAAGCATACAAAATAAAACACTAAAATTAAAAATGGATCAAGTATATTATTTGTGCTATCTAATTTAAATGCTATAGCCTTTGTGTAGATAAAGATGGCCATCTTAATGCATGACTGTTTGGATTTATATGAAATGGTAACACTTTACCAAGAGTCTATTTGTAACAGCAAAGAAGAACAGTTCATTGTTTCAACATTTATTATAACATTTAAAAAATTTAAAGTTCTATCTGTTATCATTAGTTAATGCACTGTGAACTAACATGAATGATCAAGGTATAAGCCTAATTAAATATTTAAAAAGTACTGTAGATTTTCATGGTTCACGGTTTTTATTTTTGTAATAAATTTCAGCACTTTTTTTACTTGGAGAGTTATGTTTGTTTTCATTCAGTATTCACTGTAAAAAGCATCGATTGATTAACTGGTTATCAGCCAGTTCAATCCAACTTAGTTATTGTTATCGGTAAAATCCAGTATCGGTTGACCTCTAGTTTTATAATACATAAATCTAACTTGTCAAGTCTGCTTATTTGGAATGACTCAACTGTCCGATATTGTTCCTAATACAATCTAATAAAATAAAATAAAAAATATTTAAATTGTTGTGCTAAGAACACATTCATTAATGCATAAACACTTCCCACACTGTTTTCATCACAGACATAAACTGGGACTACAGTGCCTAAAATAAGGCCTCATAAGTCACAACTAAAAAATATGGAACTGATATGAAGAACCTGAAACAGCAAATGAATGAGTCTTTACAGATGCTCAGTCAGAAATTATTATCAGAGAAATTGCAGAACGTCTTAAGGTAAGATAAGAACAGGTTAGAAGGACTATGATAAGATTACATACACCTGCACACAAACCAGTTATGTTTGGTTATTGTTGTTTGGATGCTGAAAATCTCAGATACTTAAACTGTAATCCATATTGCTTTTTTCTAAAATAAAAAAGACAGGAAAACCAAATACCACGTTATATTTCCTTACAGTCTTTTTTAAAAACTTACGTAACACTGTTCTTATATAACTATTTTTTACAGAACAGTCTACTTTTCTTCAAAACATAAAAATACAAAATATGAACATGACTTTATAAATGGATAAAATTATAATAACAAAGTCCCTATCTAGAAAGCATTACGGGTATAAAAAGTAAGTAAGTTATAAGTAGAGACCTCACTGGGTTTTGACACATTGTGTCCTGCTCACATAATTCACAACACAAAAATAAAGAAGAGTTTAACTGCACTCGGTGATTCTATTGCATTCAAAATCCCATAGATAAAGGTATGTCGAATAAAATGTATACACAATGTAACTGGTTAGTGATGTTTGTTTATGCTACAGTCTGTTTAGCATATGACTCAAATCATTTACCTGCGTATGAATAGCCTTTGTTTCCTTCTGCACTTTGCCAGGAAGTACACAAAAGAGTTAAAACGGGTATAAAAGCAACTAACTTCCCCATGTTTTTGTGGTTTATTGTGTTAAATGGATGGATTTGACAAACACAACAGGCTAATGGCAGGTCCGCTAAGCTAACATAAGCTAAGCTAATGTTTTCGGTTTCAAATTCGGTGGGCTTCGTGTAACCCAGACCAGACTAACAGTTTCAGAGTGCACGATGAGTCCCGATATTTCATTTAACGTTACTCATTTATCATGTAGAACGCTAAATGACAAAAAAGTCGTTAAATACACAAATACACATATTTTAAAGTTAAGTTACTTAATGGAGTCTATTGGGGCGTTTAGTGTTCGATTAATCCGGTCTTAATCCGCAGTCAAAGGTTTAAAAGTAAACGACAGTAACATTAGTTTGTTGTTTTTTTGTACTATTGTAGTTTTGAATAGTATTTTCAGCTGGCTTCTGTTTTTTATCTTTAGTCTTTATTATAAATTTAGCATGGGTTTTAGTATTTTTGTTATGTGCTTTTGTCTTTTTTATTACTTTGTTAAATTTGAATTTTGCTATTTATGTTTAATGAATTTTTATATCAGTCTTCATTTAACTAGTAATTTAGGTGCTTTTCAACATTTCAAAATTTTCCATCTAACATTTAGATTTTACTTTATTTCAGCATTAGGCCTACTTAAATCAACAAAAATGTTTTAATAGTTTTAGCTTTAGTTGGCAAGTTCAGAATACAATAGATTTGCTCTGCTTACTGCAAAGTATACACTAGTGCATGCTGCATGCATTAATACGTTTTTAAATATATTTATATTTAAATTTTGGGGAAAAAAATGCAAGAAGAATCTATTCTGATAATAATAGTATTTTGATATTACATCCATTTGTTCACAACACTGGAACTGGAAGAAGGTTGAGCATATTGCATTGTCTGTCTGTCTGTTCAAATCTGTAAAAATGAACATTTCTGTATATTAAATAGCCTATACATTTGTAGGCTCAGGTCTAATGCATTCAATTGACTCTTTGTGAGTGCAGTCTCTGTGAAATAATTTAAAAATCAAAATATAGCAGCTCTTTAATTCCCAAATATAATGATTTGTTACCATCTAGTAAAATTTATAAAACACTTGTCTATCTGCAATTTTAAGCAATCTTAAAATGTCTAGTCCTGCAAAAGCAGTCTTGAAGTAAACGCAAAGATGAGCTGTGGGAAGAAAAACGTTAAACCAAAATCTAGAGGAGACCAGATGAAAATGTCATCTCTGTGCAGTCTTCGCCCTTTGAAATGGAAGGGGGATTTTTGTGGTGGGTGTAGACACAGCAGGCGGCTGCTTTCTCATTTCTCTAGGATGCAGAGACAACAGTGGCTTTTCCTGACAGGCACACCCACGCCAGGCTGAGACCCACTGTCACTTACGCTTGCATGGAGTCAGCAAGCATCTGACTAATGCAGATGCTGTCATTTTGGTTTCTAGGAAGAATTCTAACCTCGTTGCCCCAGAAAGAGAGCATTTCTTTTCTCAGTCAACCTGTTAAATGACAAAATTTCAGTCGTTTTGCTGCTTGCACTGCTTTAGCTCTAATGAGGCTTATATCTTCAGTTGCTGTAGCAGACTGTCACAAGGTTATGTCCCACAGGGGAAAGTATTAAGAAAAAAAAGTGTTGGTTAGAGGAAGGCTTTGTGGTTTTTGTTAAGGTACAGAAAGTCCCTTTTTTGACGCAGTCAGTTAAAGGCCTTTTAACAAAATAACTCAACTGGTTTCATGTCCATTGTGTGACGCTCGTTCAGAATATTAAAAGCTACTGGTAAAGATGCAAAAATAGATTATTTTAGCATAATCACAACATTTATGATAGCAATGTTGATTTTTGTTTCAATTTTTATTTTTACTGATTTGAAATGATAGCCTTTTTACAACACATTAACTGGAACTATGCATTAATAGAAACCAAATTAATGTAAATGATCTGTTAATGCATTAAAAGTATAGTTCAGACAAAAATCAAATTTGCTGAAAATTTACTCACCCTGAGGCCATCCAAGATGAAGATGAAGATGAGTGTGTTTGTGTGTGTGTGTTTCTTTCTCAGAACAGATTTGGAGAAATAGCATTGTATCACTTGCTCAGCAATGGATCATCTGCAGTGAATGGGTGCCGTCAGAATGAGAGTCCAAACAGCTGATAAAAACACCACAATAATCCACAAGCAATCCACACAAGTCCAGTCCAGCAATTGATGTCTTGTTAAGCGAAAAGCTGCATGTTTGTAAGAAACAAATCCAACATTAAAGAGTTTTAACCTTAAACCGTGGCTTATAGACCACAATCCATAATGCTTCTTCCAGTGAAAAAGTCCATCCGCTGTTGTCCTCTCACATCAAAATCCACTGTCACATGTTTAGAACTATTTTGAATTGTTTTCACTCGGTCTGTGCAATTGTTACTGGATATGTGCATATTTATCCCCTGATTCAGATGAGATGACATTTTCACTGGAGAAAGCAATATTATGAAAAAGGACTCGCATTTTAGTCGGAAGCAATGGGTTGAAGTAAAAAAAAATTCTATAAATGTCAGTTTGTAATAAAAATGTCTGTTTATTACAAACATGCCACTGCAACAAGATCCATTGTTAATTGGTGGACTGAAGTCGTGTGGATCACTTGCGTATTGTTGTTTTTATCAGCTGTTGGAACTCTCATTACGATGATGAGATGCTAAATTTTTCCAATTCTGTGAAGAAACAAACTCATCTACATCTTGGAGTAAATTTTCAGCAATTTTTAAGTTTTGGGTGAACTATTCCTTTAATTGTAAACAAGCATGAATAAACACTAAGGGTCTAAAATGTCCACTTTGTTTTGCTCTTGTTTCTTAATTCTCCTTATTTTATGTCTCAGAATGAGACACAAGTTTCTAAATGAGACCCAAGTTTCATCATAACAACTGCGGTAGACTTCAAAAAGAGGTTTTGGCAAAGAGCGCATTCCATGGACGAACGCTTCTCCAAAACAGAGAAGGACTTCTGAGCTTGTGATTAGTGGGCTAAAATCTGACACCCACAGAGCTGGGCCTTATGTTGGTGCACTTAAGCCCGTCCTACACCCAGGATGGCTGGAGGACTTTGAAGGCAAATTAGGCCTCAAAGCTTTCACAAGACTTTCTGTCCCATGAAAGTGCTCTCGTTGGTGACTTTTTTTCTTGATCTTTCTGTTCCTTTGTTGTCGTGAGCATTCAAGAGGTGCAGGTCACAAGTTCCGCAGTCACATTTTTATAATAGCGACATTTCTGTGATGTGATCTGTGTTTTTTGCGAGTTGGAAGATTGGCAGTTTCTTCTTCGTGTTTTTTCTTATGCTTTTTTTCCGTTTGGTTTCCTAAAGGAGGATAGAGTGGTAGGCTGCTGCTAGGCTGCAGAGAGCAAGAACGGTGATTGACATGAGCAGAGAGCTGAGTCTTTCTGTAGGTAGGCGGATGAGTGGGGCGAACCAATCCTCAGCAGAGCTTGTTTTTAATTGCCGTCTGGTAAACATCAAACGTGAAAAAAACAGACGATTCCATCTTAAGATACAGGGTGTTTTGGAAAATATGTTACGCTGTGTGATTTCATCTATTGCTTTATGCTGAACATATTGTGAGTTATTCCTGAGATGCTCACTGTCTCGGGTCATTAAAAACTCTTGTTTGCTTTGTTGTCAGAATTGTAAGTAGTGCAGAAGCTGAGGAGGAGTTTTCACTTGAGGGAACGCTTGAATGTTTTAATGCTTTTCTTTGTGGTAAATGTTGTTTATTTTAATTAAAGTTCACCCATAATTTTCTCATTCTCATGTTGTTCCAAGGCGTGTGCTGTTACTGGTTCCATGGAGCACAAAAGGAGATTTTTTGAAGAATGTTCATGCAGCTTGACAGTTTAAAGTGACAATGAATGTAAAATAAAAATGTTTCATTATAGTAGTCCATACTTTTGGTCATGCTCTTTTTTTGCACACACAAAACTATTGCATGGCTTCAGAAGACTTTTTTATATAATGCATAACTCATATGGCTATATTTAATGTGTGGTTTGATGTTTTGGTGGTTGTGTTGAACCATCACAAAGATAATTTTAATGATCACATTTTGCCCATAAACTAATAATAAACTGAACTAATTATAAACTAAACTAAATTACAAATAATGAGTAAATGATGGCAGAATTTACTTTTTGGGGTAGGTAATTTTTTTATGTTTTTGAAAAAAGTCTCTAATGTTTACCAGGGCTGCATATATGTGATTAAAATACATAAAAAGAGTAATATTGTGAAATATTTAAAATAACTGTTTTCTACTTTAATATAATGATATAATACTATATTTTAATATTTATTAAAATACCTTAATATATAGATGGACTTGGAGCTCAAGAAACATTTCTTATTATATATATATATATATATATATATATATATATATTGATTTTATTAATTTATTTTGTTGTGGAAACCATAGTACTTTTTTCCCCCCAAAAAATTAAATATAATTATTTTATAACATTATAAATATCTCTCCTGTCACTTTTGATCAATTTAATGCTTCCTTAATGAAGAAAAGCATGAATATCTTTCAAAACAATATTACTTGAACATTAGACCTTTCTTTTCATCTCTTTTGCATCTTTATTTCTGTTTTGGGGATTGTGACCCATGTAACCAGGCATTTTTCTTATATAACGCGTGTCTAAAACCACTGTTTTTCACCTCCCATCATATAATGATCCAAACAACTAGGTGGAGAAATGTCAGAACCGCATGACCCTCGATTAATCCTTTTATTTTCATTTCTCTATTTAAGGTTGCACATTGATTGGTTGGATCATTTCTCATTAGCCATGCTGTGCAGAAAATGGGGAAGGGTGGGCGGCAATCAGACTCTGCTAGTGGTAGAAGCCCCACCCACACAGCCAGGTCCACCAGGGGCCCGGAGATGTGATTACAGTTCATTAACGTGGTGTGTGTACAGGGGGTGGGAAGGACACTGGTCATTATTGTGTTCAAATGTAGGTGGTGCCCTGAAACACACAGGAAGACGTGGGCAGCACACACACCCATGCTGCAGCCCTTAAGTCCTTTGTGAGGAATATTGGATGCAGAGTTTGACTCTAGGGAGTTGGCAGTGCATAATTACTTGGATGTGGAGACAGAAATTTGTGTTTGGTTGCAGTGGCACTTTGCATTGACAGGGCTATTTGGAGGACTAGCTCATATTCTAAATTCAGCCAGCGGTATTTAAGCACCTACAAATTAACCACAGGTGTAATTCACTATGCTTCGAGTATACGTTCCTGCATGATGGGATTTGTTTATAGTACATCTGATTCCTCGAGCATATATAAACACATTTACTGTAAAACTAAACCATTAATGCAGTTGGTCATGTAAAAAGCAGAAGTGTGTTAATGACAGAAGGGGAGGAATCTCATGAAACCTGTCAAAACTTTATGGTTATATTTCATTCCCATATTAAAATAAATAATAAATTACATTTGAATAAAGAAAATTAAGCTTTAACATTTACCATTTGACATTAATTTCATGAACGTTAACTTTTGCATTTCTTTTAAGATGCTTTCAAAAAAACATCAAAAGCAATTTGCCTTAATTAAGACAATGTATCCCTCAAATTCTCATTCAAATATGGACATTGTTATTGTTATTATTTTATTATTATTCCCATTATTCTCAATTGCAATTCTCATTAGCATCTCATTACTGTAAACAATACTGTAACACAATGATAAAAAAAATTATTAAATAAGCATTCATCAATGAAAGAAATGTATTTGCCGCAAGTCATTACAACAGTTCAAACAATAAATAAGTAAAACAATAAATAAGTTGAAAAGAATAATGATTCAACTATTATTTAAGTATTATTTATTATACTATTATTTAAATTGTAAAGTATTTAATGAGAATCACTGCAAATTTGGGAATTAAAAATAAGTTTTAAAAAATCAGTGTTATTTTAGTATCATTAACATACTAATATGTTTTTTATTACCTCAATCAGGTTTTACAGTAGTTTTTCATTTTCCATTTTAATTTTAGTTAAAGTTATAGTAATTTTGTTCTGTTTTTATCATTTTTAGTAGAAAAAAAAATCATGAATGAATGAATGAATGATGCATTTATATAGTGCTTTATTGTGTATTGCTGTACACCCAAAGCGCTTTACAATCATGGGGGGGGGGGTCTCTCCTCAACCACCACCAGTGTGCAGCATCCACTTGGATGATGCGACGGCAGCCACAGGACAACGGCGCCAGTGCGCTCACCACACACCAGCTACAGGTGGAGAGGAGAGAGAGATAGAGCCAATCAAGTGGATGGGGATTATTAGGAGGTCATGATTGACAAAGGCCAGTGGCGGGAATTTGGCCAGGACACTGGGGTTACACCCCTACTCTTTACAATGAGTGTCATGGGATTTTTAATGACCACAGAGAGTCAGGACCTCGGTTTAACATCTCATCCGAAAGACGGTGTTTTTTGACAGTATAGTGTCCCCGTCACTATACTGGGGCGTTAGGACCCACACAGACCACAGGGTGAGCACCCCCTGCTGGCCTCACTAACACCTCTTCCAGCAGCAACCTAGTTTTCACAGGAGGTCTCCCATCCAGGTACTGACCAGGCTCAACCCTACTTAGCTTCAGTGGGCAACCAGACTTGGGCTGCAGGGTGATATGGCTGTGGGCCAAGTTTTATATTATGGTAATGAGAATTTGGGGGTGAAAAAGTGCTTAATTGTCACTTTAAAAAAATAAAAATGTTGCAATGCAAATATGTATAATATACTTCCTATAGAAATTTCTTCTTTTAGTGAATTTTTTCTTGTAAACTGACAGCGTAAGTAGGTTTATCTACTCCATGCTCTGATGCAGTGAACATAGCATCGTAAAAGCAAAGCTACCTTGATGTGTGACAAGAGTTCCCTGGGGCAAAGCACTCTGGGAGCCATCTGTGTTCAAACTGCAGGGATTACATTGCTCAATCCCCGTAGCAAATAAGGGAATTAGGGTGAAATTTAATCATATACCGAATTATAGTCACTGACACGATATTACAGCCCCCCATGAGCTCTGTGTGAATGCAGCTCAGACTGATTGACTTAATCTCATTCCTCAACCTGATTTCGCGATCATGGTATCTCCCTTGCTTGGTATTCAGTCTCATTTCCGCTGGATTTCCCTGTGAGCATTTCACATTCAGATTCTTGAGTGCTTACAGTCCTTTCATTGGGACTGTCAGGATGTCACTTGCTTCATTTATTCATTAAGATATGCTTGTAATGCTTTCATGTGATTCCCTGTCTTGATCGTAGCATGGAGTCAAGAGCGCCATTGAACAGGTTTGATGTGAGTTATTGATCTTACATAGATTTTTGTGACCAGTCATTTCGATACTCTCAGTTCTTTTTTCAGATACTGTATTTCTCATTGCAAAAGCCATATCATGTTCAGTATTTATTCTCAAAGTCATATTGAATTAAATGTGTTGGCACATGTTTTTGTCTTATTTCTTGTCTGTTGGCAGGTTTCCCTTTTCCTCCAAAGATATTAAGTTATTTTCAAATGGCACTCTGCCGAAGCCCAGCCACTTCTGAAATACTTGGTTTTTGGAAACATACTGCTAAATGTAATTTGTTTTATCATTGTATTAAAAATAGATACTGTATCACTGGACGACCGTGTACCAGTGCATGATGACAAATAGTCACACTGTTTCCACTTTGAGAGCTACAGGAGATAACCAAAAAGGTACCGCCGCAGTGATAGCTCTTTTCTCTGAGAGTGTATGGGAATGCTCAAAGGCAGATCCTAAGAAAAAGGCATACTGTTATTTCAAAACTGTTAAAAACCATCTCAACTTCTGAAATGATTTAGCAAGTACTTTACTTGTTGAGGCACTTCAAGGGTTGATACCAGACATCCGTTCACAGTCCCTCTTCCTCTTTGCTCTTCATACAGGTCAATGATTCTCCAGCGTATATACAACTGTGTATATGAGTGTGTGGCTCTGGGGTCACAGCACTCCACTCCACGTCCCACGCCAAGCTTGTTTTTTTAGAATTCTCCTTTCAGTTCCCTTCTCACATATATATATATACGCCCATTCATGAACAAACATACACAATAAACATTTACTCTCTTACACAGGAAGTTTGTGCTCTATTTAAACTGTCATCGGTCAGGAGGGGACATGCTTAAAAAATCCGCAAAATGTTTCAGGATAGCTGGGTGAACTTTAACTCAAATCTCAGATCCTCTGTTCAGTCGTTTTCAGGTTTGACTCTCCAATTAGCACATGGTCATTGTAAGTCCACGGCTGAATACAATGTCAAAACGAACAAGAATACCAGAATGCATTTGGCCTAAAAAAACGAAAAAGAAAAAAAACAACTTAAAAGTTAAATCAGCACAAACACTTGTTTAAGTTAAAACAACAATTATTTTACAGTGAAATTTTCATTTATTTAGTAAAATCGGTAACATTGTGAAAAATTATTACAATTTAAAATAACTTCTACTTAAATATATTTTCAAATGTAATTTGTTCTTGAGATGGCAAAACTGAATTTTCAACATCATTACTCCAATCTTCAGTGTCACATGATCCTTCAGAAATCAGTCTAATATGCTGATTTTGTGCTCAGAAGGAAAAAAAAACATTTTAAGGATTCTTTGATGAATAGAAACTCTTTTGTAACATTATAAATGTCTTTATTGTCACTTGTGATCAATTTAATTGACCCTTTCTGAAAAAAACATTAATTTCTTCTTACAGATCCCAAACTTTGGAATGTATTTTATTGACGTTTTTATGAAATAATCAGTTCTCTAGTAATATTAATAATAATAAATAAAGCTAATTCTGATTACAAACTCTACACACATTTTCTGCTAATTTCCTCTGTGTTTTCTATACAGCTAGTCATGTAAAAACAAAACAAACTGATTGGCCACTTTTCATGTCGGTCAAACAGGCCTTTCTCGTAAGTGCTTCTTGCCTAGAATAAGTTACAAAGTGGAGCAGACTATTCAGACAGTCAATACAGCCTGGCTACAAGTTACTAACAGGAATTATACGACTGAATTTGAATCTTTAATTTTTAATTACATAAGAAAAGTCTACGGCAGCAGAGGGTTCAGTCAAGCGTCAGAAGTCTATCTTCGGAAAATAATTTTCACCAAAGTGAGCGATGACCTCTGACTTCACACTGGAGCCATGGGAAAGTTTGCTGGGAAAGCTTGGACAGACACAGCCAGACGGTTCCAAGTCCCAGTCCCTATCTTTGGATGCCAGATACCCCCCACCCACACCAAAACACACCCTAGCGCTAGAAATCAGCCCACGCTCGCGCACACATGCTCTCTCACAGATACATTCACACACAAAAACACAGATGTGTGCAGCTCACCCACCCACACACACGCACTCCCAAACACTCAAACACATAAATACCTGCCCACACTCGCACACGTTTGCGAAGATACGTGAAGACACAAAGTTAGTTCGAATGAATTTTCCACATTCAGCTACTTCCCTGCATGCATGCGTCTAATCCTCGCTTCGCCCTCTCACACATGCATGCACAAATTCACACACTCTGCCTCCCTCACACACATACTTCAAAAAAGTTGTGAGATTTTGGTTGTCTTTGTTTGTGTCCCCCTCTGTGGACATTCTCTCTCCCTCTCGCTCTTCCTCTTCTCAAATGCACCCTAACGAGTGCAGAATTCAGTGTTTATATGTATGTGTGTGTGTGTGTGTGTGTGTGTGTGTGTGTGTGTGTGTGTGTGTGAGCGTGGGCGTCATGGTGTGGAGGGGGAGGTCTTAGATGCTGAATAACAGTAGTGTGTTTCTGGCAGCTGTGTGTAAGTGTGACCGAGTGCAGAGCAGTGTGGGCGTCCTCAGTTCGGCGGCCATGCAGAGACTGTCGGGCTCAGCCCGGGCCTTGTGGCTTGTAGCCACCACACTAATTGGGTAGAGTTGAAGTATATGTTCTCCATAGCCTGAAATACATCGGCAGTAAAAGTCAGAAGTGCCCACAATGCTCGGTTCACACAGAGTATTGTGTTACAGGAGATCTGAAGTTTTATCCAACTTATTTTGCATTGTGGAAGTAAGCCATTTATGATGACTTCTGATTCATTAGTAGCTTTAGGTAAATAATTAAAAGAAGTGAATGGTAAAACTATTTGCGCTAGAAATCAGTGCGTATATGAAATTAAATTAAAACAAACTGATAACAAATTACCCAGCTAACAGGGAACGTTTTTAAAACTTTGGCTAACGTTCTGGCAAAGGTTCTCTAAAACTCATGAATAAAAGTTCTTCCAGTAATATTCATAGAACATTCGTTCAAAGTTGTCTGGTCTTTAATAGCCTACCTGATCTCATGACGAAAACGTGGGAACTTTTTCGCAAGATGCGAAATACGTATGTAACCCCCCCCCCGCCGCTTGAGATCAGGGGAGTGAGGTTTACCTGCACAGCACCTACCCGCTGGCCTCCGTTACACTCACCCCCCTAAACCTCTCTCCCATCCGGGTCACGGCACCAATGTAACCCCCCCGGGACCTCATCGTCACACCTCGTTCTTGTTCCGAGTGGGTCTCGAACCCGGGTCTTCGGCATGGGAGGTGGGCGCACTAACAATGAGGCTACAGGCCCTGGTTTACACATACCAATAAGTACATATCACTGCAGTTTCCAATAGAAATTAACACTAGAGGTGGTAAAACAGCGAGAACTTGTAATCGTTTTCCTACACAGTTATGATTGTAGCTCCATGTTTCGCATTCTGGATGTAACAAACTTGCTCGGTAGCTCAGCCGGCACAGAATTGGACTCAGGATGCCGAATCCTTGGGTACAGATCCCGTGAAATCATGACTCATGATGAAAGAGCTGAAAGACGAGAGCTAGCGATTGCGTTTTTACGTCACATTTGCTTTTCTTCATTCAATCGGGTAGGTTTAGGTCTAGTGCAGATGGTACGATATTTTAAAACATCAAGGAGCATTAGCCACTCGACGGACATTTCAAGTCAGAACTGCGGTGACGTACAAAACCAACATCACATAAAACGTACCATATGTACATTCATCTGTTCGAAAAACCGAACACTCTTTTAACGCCACTCAGTGGACATTTCACATTGAATATGTCACAAAACATACATGGTGTTACGTATTTCGCATCTTGTGAACAAATTCCCACAAGTACTTTATCGTCATGAGATCAGGTTGCTATAGCCTAATGTTCTAAAAACATTTAAAAATGTTATTTATTCATCATTCATGGAACGTTTTTCGGAAATGTTTTAGTTGAAACATATTTTAAATGTTACTACTTGTTTCAGAAGGTAGAGAGAACATTCAAAAGTAACTCTCCCATAATGTTTGCAAAATTACTTTTGATGGTCCACTTTAGACATTCTACTAATCTACTAAGTAACTGTGCAACTATATGTCAACTAACTCTTAAACTGTTTAGGTTAGGGTTAGTAGAATAAGTTGATGTACATGCAAAGTTACTTGTCAGTAGAATGTCTTTGTTAGCAGATGTTAGCAGATGTTAAACAGACAGTCTACTAATACTTTAGGTAGTTGACATGTAGTTGCAAAGTTACATTAAATTTCTAAAAACTATCAAAATAAAGTAATGGAATGTTCCCTTTGTTTGTATAACCAAAAATGTTTTTTTTATTTTTTTTTAAAAACTGGACGTTTTGAGCATTCAGCAAACATGCAGAAATAATGTTTTCATAATTTTTTTGTTGTTGTTGTTAGATGGGACGAGTTTGCAATATAAAGCAGCATAACAGGCTGTTTTTTACAGGTAAAATAACTGGAAGTGTGACACCTGAAGCTTTGCACATTCAAGTTACAAATGGCCGCTCTTACTATAAAAATAAGGTGGATGGAATGCATTTTGATGTGAAATTGGCCTTACAGGTACAACAAAATTTGATTTCAATATTTTGAAACTCCTCAGTGGAATGATTTGGTGCATATTTCAATCTCACAACAAGATTTCTCCTATGATTGAATCAGAACATAGCTCTGTCGCAGTCATAAACAGATAAAAAGATTTGAATGAGAATGAAGCAATAAGCCATGAGAGGCTGTGAGGGATGTTCTTGGGCACGTGGTGCAGTGTGAGCAAAACTAGAGAAATATGAAGAAAAAAATGCATGTTCAATAGTCTAGTTGCATTTAATGATGATAATTGGAATAAATAATTTGTACACAAGCCAACAAAGTTCAAAACAAGAGCTTAAACCAGCCGATCTGGTCTGTTAGTTGGTTGCTAAAAGCTTTAATCAAAGTTCCTTTTTTGAATAGAGTACTGCAGTGATGACGGATGTTTGTAAAAAAAACTACAGTGAGTTTACCCATTTGGCGTGATGATGTTTAATGTCCTCGACAACCTCTGTCATCCCATTTAGCCAACTGTTAGCCACCAGCTTTGTGAAATCTTGAGCTTGTGTTAACTGCAGACCATATTTTAGGCATTCATCCAAAAACCCATTAAAAAACTTGACTTGAGGATGATGGAACCAGAAGTACTAAAATGCTAATTTGTTTCCAGTTTTTGGCCTACATAAATACATCATCCCTGTAGCGTTCTAGTGTTGTGGAACTGTATACCTGCTCCCCCATCAAAACTCAGTTCAAGAAACCACTTCAGATGTTTTGCTTGAATTGCATTGAATGTTGCTGGATACAATACTAGACTGGATTAATCCAAACAAAAGTCTATGCATTCCACGCAGATCTGTGTGAAAGGGGAAGGCTAATGAGGCCGAGGGTTTCAAGCTCCAACAAGTACAAACGTATCACAAAAGTTGTTCATATGACTTGTGTACTATGACATCTGCTGTAGGTCTCATTGGCATGCTCATGTTTAATTAGTGAACAAATCGATTCTTCTCATTGAATCAGTTGATCCCGTGCACAAAAACGTGATTGTAGCTTGTTTTCGTTCAACATGACGTTAATTGGCATCTTTGTGCATATGCTCCAAAAGAAGTAGACGCTTGACATGTTTATTCTTCGAAGATTCGTTACACTTGCTGCTTGTACTTCATTTATTTGCTAAAATGAACCTTGCATTATGATTTTCTAGCATCTCTGTATTTATTAGCAGTAGAAAAATATAGACTAATGCATGCAGTCTGGTATACCTCATGAAATGCAAGTTCAATGCATACATAGATAAAAGAAAAGAAGAGAATGTATTTCTGTGTATACAGCAACCACTCATTCTTTTAAGGAAAAGGTCTGTGTGGTTTAATTGGCTGAATCTCCTCCAGACCCTGTGCTCTTGTGTATATTGGCCTCACAGGACAAAAGGATCTTTTATCTGATCACTGGCTGGAGAACTAATGGAGCAGCTGTCAGATCTGTGTGCCCAGACCGTAATGACATCGGCTTCAGCAGAACAGAACAGAACAGGTAGCCCACTCGCTCTCAACGCCCACGGCCTGTGGCTCATTTCCCCTGGGCTTTGAACTGCCCTCACTTTGACCTCTCTCTTTATTTCCCTGTGTTCCCTCTCTCTCTGCTTTTCTGAACTTAACAGGGTATGCTGGGCATTGTGCTTTCTCACATATCTCCTTTTGCTTTCTGTGTATCACTAGAGGATGACCAATTGGTTTATCATCCTGTCTGAATCACTGAATCAATCTTCCCATTGCTTTTTAAAACAGATTGTTTCCAATGGATGAGCATTGCAAAATGCAGATTTTATGTTAAATTGCTTGGAATCCATAAATTGCTTTTAGTTGGGCTTCACACAATTTTCCGTTGGTAGAGCATGGTGCTTGCAACACTGAAGTCATGGGTTTGAATCCCACAGATTGCATGTACTGAAAAAATATGTAGCTTAGTTGATGCGCTAAAAGTCACTAACACTGGTTTTCAGAGGTTATGTTAAATATCTGTTTCTTATCAATCTGTTAACCTATAAAAACTTTTTTATCATTGATTTATATTTAAACATTGAGATTTCTAAATCAGAATATTTAATTGTAGAATTTAGATTATGTTATGTTGCAATGCAGAGTAAACAAACAAAAAAAATCATAATATTTTTTTTAATATAAAATACTTTTTTTAGGATATGATATAAATTTTTAGGATATATGATATACAACTTTTTATCTCACAATTTTGACTTTTTCAGAATTGTGAGATACAGTGTAGACTCACAATTGCAGGAAAAAAATCTGAATTTTTAGATAAAAAGTCCCAGTTATTTATTTATTTTTATTTCATGGTGGAAACAGAGGCAAACTTAGTGATTTGGGGGCCCTAAGCAAATTTCAGATATGGGGCCCCAATACAATATCTATGTGCTCTTTTACGCCTATCCCTTATTTCTCAAAAGAAGACATTATAAAAAATGTCTTAATGAATTGTAAACTTCTTCAATCGTTTTACAAAAAGTTTCAAATGTCATACAATTATCCCATGCAACTCGTTCCATATCCCAAAGCCCGGTTTCACAGACAGGGTTTAGCCTAAACCAGGATTAGGCCATAGTTCAATTAGGACATTTAAGTCATTTTTATAAACATGCTTAGAAAAAAGCATTACTGGTGTGCATCTAAAGACAAAACAAAAGCACTGACATGTTTTAAGATCAGTCAGTGCAAGTTTCTTTCAGTTGAAACAGCTCATATTTACATTTTAGTCTAGGACTAGGCTTAAGCCTTGTCTGTGAAACCGGGGGCAAGTGTTCTTAAGGCATACGGTAGGGTTTGCCAAGAAACAAATTGAAAATGGAATCTATTATTAAGAGAAAATCATTGCATTCATGCATTAGAAAACGCACACAAGAGAGTAATTTTGAAACATCAAAACAAATAAATTTATGACACGAAATACAATTCTTTCTTCTCTGAGGTTAATATAGCCTATCCATTCTGAGACAGTCAGACAGTTTATATACAGAGAGTGCGCAAAGAGCGCTACCTCTATAATCACAAAAAGCTGTCATTTTGTTGTGTTTATTTTCGTTGTACTCCCGGTTTGACTAAAATGAATGTCACGTGACCCTTCCTGATTAATTTAACCTGGAAGTATTGGCACAAACTGAATGGCGAGACATGAATCCAGATACACATGTTAGTGCTCGTGAATATTCTACTGCTGGTTACCTGGCAAACACGGTAAAAGTGTTAATGTTTTGTATATTCCTTTATTTGTGTTGATGTCCTTTGAATTGTTGTGTGTAAAACTATGTTTTTTTGTTTTCACGGTGCTCCATATCAGAAAAATCAAACTTATGGACATCAGTATTTCAGAAGCGTGGACTGTTTAATGACCAGCGAATAGTTACACCACCCCTGGGTGGAAACAGAAAAACAGAACTGAGAGGTGTAAACTCAGAATTCAGAGAAATATTTAGAATTGTGAAATGTAATCTCAGAATTCTGAAAAAAGTCAGACTTGCAAGACTCAGAATTGCGAGAAAGAAAGTCAGAATTCTGAATTTAGATCTCATTATATATAAACTCACAATTATGAGGATATATCTCGAAATTATTATTTTTTTCTCAGAATTGCGAGGAAATAAAGCCCAAATTGTGATACATAAAATGAAAAAAGTCTGACTTGCAAGATAAAAAGTCACAATTACCTTTTTAATTTTTTTTCTGTAGCAGAAATGGACTTCCATTCAAATTAGACGATAGAATCGCTATCAACTCGTTGCTGTTTTTGTGGATGGATTGTGCAGCTGCTCCTTGGAAACAAAACGAGTGTAATCTGATCAAATCAAATGTTTCTGTTGCTTCTATATATGAGGTGAAGCAATTATAAGACCCTTTGTGCAGGGAGTAAATTATATTAATTGAGACTGCAGCTGAGGGGAAACACTTGACCGTACCCACTCACCTGCTTCTGAATGTAATTTACCTTGTTGGAGCCCTTTCTGACATACCCTGTTTCGACAAGTGTCATTCACTTTAATTTCAATGTAACACTGACACCCAGAACTATTATTTAAGCACTGCATGTGTACCGATTAATTTTCACTAGCCGAGATCCCAGAAAAGCAGAGAAATCATGTTGATCATGATGAAGTCATCCAGCTATCATGAGAGAGGATGGGGCTATTGTACACTACCATTCAAAAGTGTACATTCCTGAAAAAACATTTTACCATTTTAATAATTAAAAAATATATTATGGTTTCCAAAATATATTCAGCAGCACAGCTGTTTTCAACATTGATAATAGCATATTAGAATGATTTCTGAAGATTCATAAATGATGACTGGAGTAATGATGCTGAAAATGCAGCTTTTCCATCACAGAAATAAATTACGTTTTAAAATATATTAAAACAAAAACATTTATTATAAATTGTAATAATAATAGTAATTCTAATAGTACTGGTTTTAATTTTTTTGCCTTAATAAGCATTAGAGGCTTATTTCAAATTTGAAAAGTAGTATACATATGCAAGTATTTTCTTCAACATACACAATTGATATGTCATTAAAAAATTTAACATGAAATATTCTGTAAAAAATCATGTTATGATAAAAAAAATCTGTTAGTTGTTGTTGTCTGTATAATTAACTGACAGAACAATAATCTACTACCCTACTTTAACTTGAACCAGACCTTAAAATACGTCATTTTAAAAACATTATTTTACAATAAAATTACATGCATTTGCTATTAAATCAAACAGAATTTGTCACCATATATGGAAAGCTTACCTACTTAATACAACCCGAATTGCGGAAATGTTGGGACATTTTTTTAAATTTGAATAAAATGAAAACTAAAAGACTTTCAAATCACATGAGCCAATATTTTATTCACAATAGAACATAGTAACATAACAAATGTTTAAACTGAGAAATTTTACACTTTTATCCACTAAATGAGCTCATTTCAAATTTGATGCCTGCTACAGGTCTCAAAAAAGTTTGCACGGGGGCAACAAAGGGGTGAAAAAGCAAGACATTTTGAAAAGATTCAGCTGGGAGAACATCTAGCAACTAATTAAGTTAATTGATATCAGGTCTGTAACATGATTAGCTATAAAAGGGATGTCTTAGAGAGGCAGAGTCTCTCAGAAGTAAAGATGGGCAGAGGCTCTCCAATCTGTGAAAGAGTGCGTAAAAAGATTGTGGAAAACGTTAAAAACAATGTTCCTCAACGTCAAATTGCAAAGGCTTTGCAAATCTCATCATCTACAGTGCATGTCATTGTCATTACTAAATGGGCCCAGGAATACTTCCAGAAACCACTGTTGGTAAACACAATCCGCCGTGCCATCTGCAGATGCCAACTAAAGCTCTATCATGCAAAAAGGAAGCCATATGTGAACATGGTCAAGAAGCGTCGTCATGTCCTGTGGGCCAAGGCTCATTTAAAATGGACTGTTTCGGAGTGGAAAAGTGTTCTATGGTCAGACGAGTCCAAATTTGACATTTTTGTTGGAAATCACGGATGCCGTGCCCTCCGGGCTAAACATGCCCCCGTCCCAACTATTTTGAGACCTGTAGCAGGCATCAAATTTGAAATGAGCTCATTTTGTGCATAAAATTGTAAAATTTCTCAGTTTAAACATTTGTTATGTTACTATGTTCTATTGTAATAAAATATTGGCTCATGTGATTTGAAATTCTTTTAGTTTCATTTTATTCAAATTTAAAAAACGTCCCAACATTTCCGGAATTCGGGTTGTAGGTAGAAACTAATAGGTTTCTCTTGTAAACAGAATTCTACTTTTATTTTAAAGCTAAAAAAAAACCCGATAAAAAAACTGTTTTGTTTTGTTTTTCAGTGAAAGTATTGTCTCACTCATCATATGAATCGGTTGTTTTCCCTTTGGTGTGATTTCAAGCTAAATTCATTGTCAACTGCACAGTTGTCATTTTTAGGATCAATGTGGTAGCCATCTGTCAATCAGCTGTCAAAACAGAAACGTCTCATATTTTCCCTGGCATCTTTTATTCGAATTTTGGCACAGTATTGTAATATTTATCAGTTCCCAAAATCATCTCAGTTTATCTCTATCTGTCAGAGAAAAAAAGAAGAAAAAAAATATAATCAAGCATGCATGGCACCTTCGCCAGGCTGCTAGCTGTTGCTGGCCTACTTCCTAAAAATAGCATCTAATACCAAGGCAGATTCGAAGACTTTTACTGTACTGCTCTCTCTCTTTCTTTTTTCTCTTTCTCTCTCACCCTTTCTGGCACCCCCCCACCCAACCCAACCTCCACTTTCTCTCTTTGTCTCCCCTTCTGTCTGATAACTCTCTCTCCTCACACCCTCCTTTATTAGTGGGCACATTGAAAGTGTTGTTTAGCTATTTATATCAACTGTGACATATAAGTCTATTAAAAAAATTCTGTAGAGTATACACATATGTATTATTGTGTGAATTTAAATATGTTTCTGATGACATGCGTGCACATTTATTAAATAATAAAATGTGAAAAATGCAGTTTAAAACGCATATCAAGGAATTACTCTATTGTAGCACATTGTTTACAGTTTGACTCGCATGCTGTATACTGCTTTCACACAAATAATTAAACCTTTCACTTACAGCATTATATGCTCATTAATGCTTATTAAATCTCTCTTTTTCTCACACCGCAGGGCTGAAGAAATTAATATGGAAGTAGTGTCACGGAAATGTTATACACTTAATACTAGAAGGTAAAACTCTCCTTCTTCCTATAGTCTCTGCCTCAGACAGCACATCCATGGACCACCCACTGTCCGTTCACTGACCGTCTGATGCATATTGCACACAAAACTGGAACGCACTTTCTTGATCTAGTAAGCTCTTATCTGATTGGCTGACTTGGCTGCAGTTTTCAAGAACAGAGCAACAGTTGGTTTCCTGGAAGTAAAAATAACATTAACCCACATTATTTCAATTTTGTTTTTTAAATAGTCATGTTTAACAGTAGAATTCTTCATGAAAAATACACTCTAAAAAATGCTGGGTTAAATAAAACCCAAAGTGCTGGGTAAATATTGGACAGAACACATGCTGGGTTGTTTTCAACCAACAGTTGTGTTAAATGTTTAAACCAACCTTCTGGGCAGTAACCCAACCGCTGGGTCTAAACAACCCAATCGCTGGGTTCATCCATATTTTACCCAGCGCTGGGTTGTATTTAACCCAGCATTTTTTAGAGTGTACATAACCCATGATTCTGAAGAAGAAAAAAAAACACCAATCAGAGAATCGGAATGAACAAATTGCAGCAAAAGAAACTTGCCCAGTTCCATGAAGCACTGTGAATAATGTATGTCAGTATTTGTTTTGTTTAATTTTTTATTTCTCTTTAATTTGATCGTCACTTGCATTGTGCACAGTATTGTACTTTTCTCTTTTTGTATGATTTTCAAATACATTTTTGCTTCAAATCAAAGTTTGATATGTTGTGATTCACCATGTAGGTGATTGGTTTGGTTCATAACTTATAACTCTTTAAGACTTTTAAAAAAAAGTTTTTTATTTTTTTTTATTTTTCATCAGTCTGCTTGGAAACAGTATTGTGCTTATAAGGTACCAAGCTGTTGCAACAACCACTTAAGAAGAACTAATCAAACTGACATTGATTTTTCTTTGAGGCACTTATTAGAAGTAAACTAGCAAAGGTTTGACTCATCTTAACCTAAATCGGCTGATTTCAGAATAGACCACTCTTACTATTTCTGCCATCTTTATATGCCAAAAATAAGACTGGTATGCTATTCTGAGTCATAGTTACTTCCTGTTGGGGTCTTGATTAACAATATTTTCAAGAGATGCGAGTCATTCCAAAGGAATCTATGGTGACAAAAATGTACTCGATATCTTTCGCTATTCCAGAAATTAAAACATAATTTGATGTTTGTTTGTTTGCTGTGATTAACATAGAACAATTGACCGACCTTGTGTTTGGAGGACAGAAGAATTGCATGTCATGTCAGCTGCCCACATACAACCAGATACAAAATACTCAAAATTCTCAAATTGTTTTGTCAGCCAGCTTGCTCCTCGGTTTATCTAAAGCACATGCTTTTTTACATGAAGAAGGAGAATCTCTGCCGTAGTCTTTTGGCCATGGGTGTCTTATGCAGCCTAATCCAGCAGCAGTGTGTGTGTGTGTGTCTATGTGTGTGTGTCTATGTGTGTGTGTGTGTGTGTGTGTGTGTGTGTGTGTGTGTGTGTGTGTGTGTGAGGAGAGGATTAGAGCCAGCTGAATCACTCTGTGTGGGAGTGTAAATATCCTGAAAGAGGAGTGAGTAGTGGCTGCACACAGGACCACAGCCCCTCCCAGCATCTCCCTTTTCACTCCTCTTCCTGCTGCAGACCCCCAAAACATATCTGTGAGCACATCTCTCAATGAATCTCCGCATTTGACGCTGAGGAGCAGTAAGAGAGATATGCTGAGGGGAGAGGTTTGTTTTGGTTGAGTCACTGTAACAATGAAAGTCTCTCAGTCACAAACCCCTTAGAAGGGTATAGTTCCCGGCGGGTATTCACTACTCGTGGACCACACTCAAAGAAAGCACAAACATCTGTGCATGTTCAAAAGAAAGAATGACTGTATTGATAATGCTTAAACATTCTGCTTTGGGTTTGTTCTCATCCCCCACCCTAAGTATTAAAAAGCAAGCAATTAATTTAACATAAACTGCTAGATAATTTTAGCCTTGGGTGTTTTATCCAAAATTTTTATTACTGTTTTACCGATTGAAAATCTCCTTATGACTAATAGAATGTGCTGCAGCGTCATTGTAATATTTGCATACTGAACTGTGATTGATCTTCTTATTCTTTCTATTTGCATATTGAATTGTAATTGATCTTCCCTTCTTGCATAGAGAAACCCTCTATTTTGACAATATTTTACAACCAATATGCTTGAGAACTGCTTTTACTGATTCTGTCCGATTGATTACAAAAATGTTTAAAAATCATAGAGATCAGACTCAAAAGAATGATTCGTTCATGAATCAGACATCGCTGACATATTAGACCGCCTTGATTTAACCTCTCTGACTGTGTTTACAGTTGCTCTGATTATGATAAATACCCTGATGTGTCATATAAATGCCTTTTTTTCTTTTTTTGGTTAAAGGTCATACACTCTTAAGCAAAATCTGCATACATATATCAGAATGTGAAAACTTATATGCATGGTTTTGTCATATCTATATCTATCTACATCTATATCTATATATAGAATAAATAGATTCTATATATAGATATAGATACTGATTTTTGACTTTCATGAGCTGTAAGCTCTAATCATCAAAATTAAAACAAAAAACTTTTGAAATGTTTTACTATACATGCAATGAATCTAAAATATATAAAAGTTTCACTTTTTGAAATAAGTTACAAGAAAAAATGAACTTTTTCACCATATTCTAATTTTCTGAGATGTACCTGTATATATTTATACACCCTCTCTCTCTATATCTATCTATCTATCTATCTATCTATCTATCTATCTATCTATATATATATATATATCAATCAATCAATTTTTTGAAATTGAGATTTATACATCATATGAAGGCTGATCTTATTTATTTTATGAAAATAAATAAGCTTTCCATTGATGTATGGTTTGTTATGATGGGACAATATTTGGCTGAGATACAACTATTTGAAAATCTGGAATCTGAAGGTGCAAAAAAATCTAAATATTGAGAAAATCGCCTTTAAAGTTGTCCAAATGAAGTTCTTAGCAATGCATATTACTAATCAAACATTAAGTTTTGATATATTTACGGTAAGAAATTTACAAAATATCTTCATGGAACATGATCTTTACTTAATATCCTAATAATTTTTGGCATAAGAGAAAAATCCATAATTTTGACCCATACAATGCATTTTGGCTATTGCTACAAATATACTGGTTCATGAGACTGGTTTTGTGCTCCATATATATATATATATATATATATATAGCCTAGTAATAAATAGAATATATATATATATTTATATTAAATACAATTTTTGTGACATCAAACCTAAACTTGCCAAAGACTTGAACACTGTTGTGCTTCTTTGTGGTATTTCCTTCAGGAAATGCAAATCTAGGTTTATGTGGTTTTGTACTTTGTGCAAGTTTTTCTTCTTTTGTAGCCTATTCTCTTTAATTACTAACCGAAGATCCAGCATTGCCGAAGCTTTCACTAGCTAATTAACTCATCTCCAGAAAGTGCGTTTTTAAAAGTAAAAAGTAATTCTGTTGTTTATGAGATTGTCTGCAGGTCTTGTTATTGGCTATCAGCGCAGAACTCTATAAATGGATCAGGTAGAACTAATAAGATGTCCACTGGAATGCACAAGGACTCGGTATGTGACAGGCTGTAGGCAGCAGGTGAATTTGCACTGGAGGAGGAGGGGGCAAGAATAGCACCGGTGTGGGCGTACAGGCGGCCACCGAACCGTTATGCTGTATGCTGGCGTATTTTCAGTAAGGTCAACAAACATGATAAATGTCCATGTATATATATATGAGGCGGTGCATGCGGCTGATATGAGGTTTGGTATTCCATGCAGCAGCCTCCCACGCGCCGCTACCGCCCACGCCAGGATCTGCGTCACGCAGGCGCGTGGGAGTGAGAGAGCAATGTAGCAAGCGCGGAATATCCCAATTCTGGCAGTAGGGGAGAGAGCGGAAACCAACTAGTTTGAGAGTCCCTCCGTAGTTCAAACTACAGAGTGAGTGAGAGTTAATTCAATAACAGAGAGCCGAAGGACGCGTCTCTTACCCGCCGAACGCGCGGCACCTCACTGGACGTCAGGTGAAGCGTCGCGTAACTCAACGGAGCGTCATATTTCAGAACTTTAATAATCATACAACCAGACGGCGCTTTTGGAAGAGTTTTGGTGGAAAAAGACAAAGAAAGAAAACCAAAAGGTACGTTTTTGTCAGTACTTTCGTGCAGTCTCGCTTGCAAATGCAGCTGAGCGCTGAATACATGTATTGTGTGCAACTTTCCTGCGTGTTTTTGTGATCCATGTGCGCGCCGTGCAGACCGGACAGCTCTCGGTACCGTGTGTGAACGGAACGCGCCCCCGTGGGCGTCTGGTCGTCGGCAGCTGTGTGTGTACAGCGTCTGACTTCCAGTCAGAGTTTCCCCAATGCTTTCCACTGTGCAATGGCTTTTGTATGTGTGAATTTCATAGCTGATATTTTTTTCCCAAGGAATTTCAAGAGCTAGCTATAGGATATTAAATGAAATATTATTTGAAATATTCAGTAATCTATATTTATAGCTATTTATTTGTTTCTATGTAGATAAGAAAGTATTGTATGATAATAATGATGAAAATTAATATAGTTATTATAATATAGTATTATATTACAGGGCCAACAATCCAGAAGCTCAAATTTTTATATAGACTATTGTTATTATATATTACAGTATTGTAAAACTAATATTGAATATAGCATTCCCGGTGAAGAAGAAAAATATTGTCTTGTAGCTAATACAACTGCTTATTTTTGAGCAATAATTGGCATTGTCCAAAATTTGTTGTGATTGTTATGACACTGGTTTGGTCAAAAAAATGGTTTAAAGATGATGGTGAAAATTTGATGAATGGTGTAGGAAAAGTATAATTTCCATGAAATTTTTAAATGGTGGGTAAACAATGTGACTGACCATGGCAAAACAAACATTAAGGTGAAAAACTTTTTCTTTTTTTTTCTTGAAAAAGATTTTTACATTAAGAGGATGGTGCAGATGGCACATATCAAATTTCACCTTGTTATGCTGAATTGTTAATCAAATACAGCATTTTATGTTTAATATTAAAATAACCGATGCATAATGTACAGCTGAGATAGACAAATATCGTATCTTTCAACTCTAAAGACTTTAAATGATTTTAAACCATATTATTTATAGTTGTAAGCAATGATATCATATTCATATTTCATGGATGGCTCCAAACTGTTTACTTTATTTCTACAGCCCAAATTTAACAAATTTCCTTCTAGCAGTCCTGCCATAATCTGAGATGACAGAATAATAACAATATGATAAGTGTCTATAATAAAACTACCTTTGATGCTTGCCTCCTAATAATAATATAATGCTGTTCCACCAGAGATGGTTTATTATTGTTCCCATAAACATTAGTAATAGTTAGTGATGCCTCATATTTGGTTTATCATTTGAATAATAAATTGGAATGAGGTAATGGGAATTTTTGTTTTGAAATGTTGCTTGTGTCCTGTGAATTTATGACTCATTGTTTACCACTTCATTGTACACACTGGGCCCCCGATATACCGACTCAGATGTTACTAATATTAAATGCAAAGTGGTGATCTTTTATCATGCCTATTCTCCTTCTCTACTTTCCTCACCAATATTTTCCCCTGTTATTTTCGAAAGACCCTGTGATGAATCATACAGTATTTGGGTTAAAGGCACTGCCACCTAAATTAGTGTGATTGCACCCATCTTTTGAAGTGCTTTGAGAAGTAAGTTGAACTTGAGTTGATGGTCCTCTTAAAGAAGCAGTTGAAAGGTGATGTTGAGGACATTTATATCTATGAGACAGTGCATTGTGGCAAGTTATTTTACATTTTGTAGTATTTGTAATTAATCACATACCAATTTTTATTAACAGAATAGTTGACTCAAAAATAGAAATGTTCATCCTCATTTCATTCGATTTTCTCTCTTCTATGGAGCATAAAAGGAGAAGTGTACAGGGTATGAGAATGTTGCTGCTGTTTTCTATCAAGTGAAAGTGAATGGTGACCAATATACTATTCCGAATCATCTGAATTCATATAATAGCAGAACAGAACAAAAGTTCTTGAAGTTGAAGTTGGTTTAGTTTCATTGTGTGGATAAAAGCAGCATGAACATTCTTTTAAACATCTCTTTTGGTGTTCCACGGTAGAAAGTAAGTCATACAGGTTTGAAACATGAGGGTGAGTAAATGATGACAGAATTGTCTTTTTTGCATGAACTAGTCCTTTAGGAGATACCCCACTTCTTATGTACACACACAAATTATTCCTTTTCTTGTATAGTCATCCACTTAAGAAGTGAATCGATTGTGTTCCTCTTGTAGTGCCTTATGTTCCTTTCACAAAAACAGCCCTTGTGGCTTTTATATGGAGAGCAGCTGTTCCACAAACATTTAGTCTGATGCAAGGACTGATAGGTTGCCTTTCAAGAGAAGCTCCTTTTCGGTAGCTTCATTGCACTATTTAGGACAGGTCCCGATGTGAATCCATTATTCATTTAGATTGATAAGAGGCCGCTGTTGGGCAACACGAGTATGTGCTGTGAGTGCTCTCAGCGTGTTGCGTGAAGCCCTGGCCTTAGATCTCCAGCATTAGGAAGCCAGCATGCTGCGGGGAGAGAGAGCTTTGGATAAATTGCTACCTAAGTGCCATCCATGCTGATACTGAATTGGTTTCAACAAGGCACCCTTCACTTGGGTCTAGGCCTCAGTCATCCATTAGAGTGGCGGATCACTCTGCTGTGCAGTGGGGTGTCCTCATTAGACTCCATACACTCACTCATCAGTACTCACTATCAGCCTCGCTGTGTTACTGTTCTTACTCACCTCTAGTACACTAACAGTCATGATGATTTAGCAGCATCTGTCATATTTTACTGCCACTGAAAGAACAATAATTGAGGTCTGGTATTCACATTAGCATTGTTCTTCATTTTTTTTTTTTTTATTTAATTTTTTATATATTTTTAACTTGCTTATGTTTAAATTGTTTATTTTATTTATTTAATCCTAAAGTATGTGAGTGTAGTATAGAAATGTTATAAAAGTTCTGCAACTTTTGGACATGTTTTTTGCTGTTATAGATATTTTGTTGTAGTGTCTCTGAAAGCAGTTTCTGTTTGAGGATTTTATGTCTTTATGTAACTGGTCCCACTCACCTGCTCCGAGTGGGTCTCGTACCCGGGTCTCCGGTGCAAATGCAGATGTGTATGTCAGTGCAAGTTTATTTTGAAATTTAGGGTAACAGGACAATATTTTATAGGCAGATTCATGTCTAAAAAAAAAAAGGGAGTTGGTATATTTAAATGTAAAATACTGTTTTCTGATGACGTTGAAACAATATCAATTTCTTGACATATCTCTAGGGGTCAGAATAGTCTCAGAAAGAATATGATTCACAAATGAGTAACCTAATTCTTATTCACAAAATATGATTCACCACTTTAAAAATTAAAAGACTTGTTTGGAGATCTTCAGAATGCTATGCTGGAGGAACCCTCTGGAGAACCTCTAGGCATCATTTTGAACATGCCTCAATTATCATGTTGTGTACTCAATGAAGTTCAATATATAATTTAAGTGTCTCTCAATGCCTTTCCCCTGTGATGAGGGAAGAAACCATTGACAGTCTTTGGAGTTCTTAGGAACTTATTAGATCCTTTTGTAAGTTTCACAGCTTCCTTGAGGTTCTCCACAGTGTTCTGCCAGTGATCTGAGGAACCTTTAATTTCTGCCTTGATCTTTTCATTTTTACTGTGACAAATGAATAGCCAGATTCACAAACTATGACAAATCTGTAATCTAATTGACATTCACATAATCATTCAAAGATGCAAAATATCATTCATAAGTACACAATTGTGCTTTGAATGATTATTTATGTGCATTGTCTAACGCATCTAAAATAAGCAAATGAGCCCAGTTACCACATTGGTATGCATTACAGTCTCTGACAAAGTTTGCAGTGTGTGCGCATGTACGTTTGTCGTGCATTCATAATCCCTGGATCCTTCTAAGGAAGAAGTGGGTGAATTAAAGTAAAATGCAGAGCGCTATCTTCTTAGCACGCACACCTACCATCCCACTCCCACACGGCTTCATTACCCCACCTCCCTCCCCTTCAGCCAATTTTGCTTTTATCTGGGCTGCTGTGGATCCAGATCCTGACAGTGGCAGCTGTAGAAGCCAGATCCCTGCAGAAACAAATGAGGCCTGTGCTGAGAGAGCCCACCTACGCGTGTTGCAGAGGTGGAGTGTGGTATGTGACTCTCCCAGCAGCCCAGGAGCCTGACAGGCGCTCTCTTATAGTCGCCACTCTTGGATCCAGCCACACATTTCTCTTCCTCCCCCTGCTGTGGCAACCAGTGTCCTCTCCTTCAAGCGCTTTTGCTTTGTTTACTGTAATTGCTTACTTTGTTCCTTCCTTTTTCAGGTATGGCAGCGACTTTACCCAGAACCCTTGGGGAGTTGCAGCTCTACCGCATCCTTCAGAGGGCCAACCTGCTGTGCTACTATGACGCCTTCATCCAACAGGGCGGCGACGACGTTCAGCAGCTCTGCGAGGCTGGCGAGGACGAGTTTCTCGAGATCATGGCGCTTGTAGGCATGGCCAGCAAGCCGCTGCATGTCAGACGCCTACAGAAAGCTCTGCGCGATTGGGTCACAAACCCTGCCCTGTTCAATCAGCCCCTCACATCCCTTCCCGTCTGCAGTATTCCCGTCTACAAGCTGCCTGAAGGGTCGCCCACATTGTTGCCTGGGAATGGCGCCCGTGGAGACACCCAAGTCAAAGTGCCCAAGTGTTTGGCAGCTGCTTGTGTGGATCCCGGAAAAGGAGAATCGGGCAACGGGAACTCTTCTGCCACTGTTTCACCCCTCCAGAGTGGCAGTGAGCCACGTTTTTGGGCCGGTCACGGCACGGAGAGCGAGCACAGCCTGTCCCCGGCAGAACTGGGCTCTCCGTCTTCCCCTCGGGACGGCCTGGAGGCACTAGACGCGGCTGCTGTTCAGTCCGTGGCGGAGTGCGTGGAAAGAATCACTCAGACTTTGCCCAAGAGTGACCCCGGAGAGGTTAAAGAACTGTTGAAGGGAAATAAGAAGCTTGCCAAGATGATCTGCCACATCTTCGATATGAGCGATGAGGATCCGCACAGGGAAGAGGAAATCCGCAAGTATAGCGCCATATATGGGAGATTCGACTCAAAACGGAAGGATGGGAAGCATCTGACTCTGCACGAGGTGCATTTTACGGCGCTTTTGCATCTTTGGCTGCTTTTGGGGTTTAAATATATCATGCACTTCTAAGCATACCCTGTTGAAAAAACCAGCAAATGCTGGTTAGGTATGTTTTGAAGCATGGCAGCTGATTTGAGCTGGTTTAAGATGGTCCTTAGTTGGTCATGATCTGGTTTAAGCTGGTCCTGAGCAGGAACTAGTTGCTTAGGACCATCTTAGGACCAGCACATGATGACCAGCTTAAACCAGCTTATAACCAGCTCAGGACCAGCTTAAACCAGCTCAAATCAGCTGCCATGCTTCAAAACATACCTAACCAGCATATGCTGTTTTTTTCAACAGGGTAGCTGTACTTCCAGTAAGATATGATTCAAGAAGTACTTCATCGGTTAATTGGCTGCACCAGAAATATCATGCAGGGGTGTTGCTTGCTTGTGGGACTGGTTTAATTCTTAGCACACAACAATGTATTATCTATTATCAAATGAATGATAAAAATCTTCGTTTCTGCATAGCTGACGGTGAATGAGGCTGCGGCACAGCTTTGTATGAAGGAGGTGGCATTGCTGACTCGCAGAGATGAGCTTTTCGGACTGGCCCGTCAGGTCTCCCGAGAGGTCACCTACAAATACACCTACAGAACCAGCAAGTAAGAACTTTGAGGTCATTTCCCGAACATGAAACACCATGGTTTACTATTTTTGGACCTTTGGTTAAAACTGAAACGTGCAATTTTTCAGTTTTAAAATAATTTCTCATATCCCAGTTCATTATGCACAGACAAATTTCCCTAAAAAGTGGTAACACTGTGTCTCTGTAACACTGTGAAAACATTGCTCTGTTTGAGTCGTTCGGGTAACCAACAGCATGAGTTTGGGGCAGGATTGTCCGTTTGTTAGACCATTTACACAGATGTAGGCCCTCAATATGAGTGTCAATATCTCGGTTTAAAACATTTTACCATTGTTTAAATCATAAAATTCCAAAGATTTCCCCCCTAAATCAGTGCATAAATTCCTGATAAACACAAAACATCCTGCAGATTCCACCTTGTTAGTATGAAGAACGCACAATGTAGAGGAGTTGTATGTTTGCTTTAATGGATTTAAATTCTCTGCATGCATCACTTTTTACACCTCGTAAGTGACTAGAGTAATCATTCATGATGTTTAGCCTTTAAGCCAAGAAAGAGATAGCTCATGCTAATGCATTGTGAGCAGCTCAGGATCTGCTCTCTGGTAGTCTGCTTAGAGCCGAGCAGAGATATCAAAGTCGGCTTTGTGCATGGCATTTGTGTTGAGGTGTGAAGTGCTGCACTGAGGTCTACGGAGAGATGAGAACACTCCCACTCCTTTGCATCTAAAGGCACACAGGCCTTATCAGACTCAAAACCTGCCATCCAAAGAGACCGTGCAGGTGTTTGCTGGATTGCCAGGCTTGCGTGTCAGTGAATGGAAAATTCCTTTTGGCGTTACATAATTGCAGTCACTCATTCAAAACTTAAAAGATTGCATCACAGTCGTGGACTGGGTATTGCGAAAGTTATCTAGGCCAAGTTTTCTTACAATGCTTCTTACGTCATAATGAAATTTGCCAAGGGCACTCCTAAATTGGGTTGCAGGTGAAAAGCTAGTATTACTAAAGCAAATAATACTACTTTAAGGCCAGGGTTTTCAAGCAGGGGTCTATGAAACTATTGAAGGGGGTCCATGCAGAAGATAATAAAGCATTTGCAACTATTTTAATAAGCATATTTAATTATGGGGGGGGGGGGGAATCCTTGTTTTAAGGTATTCTTTTAAAAAAATAAAAATATCAACATTTTGGGGAAAGTAATTGTAATAACAACAGGCTTTCCTGTAGCTCAAATGGTAGAGCATGGCGCTAGCAACGCCAGGATCATGGGTTCGATTCCCAGGGGAAGCAAGAGCTGATAAAATGTAAAACTGTAACTTGAATGCAATGCAAGTCGCTTTGGATAAAAGCGTCTGCTAAATGCATAAATGTAAATGTAATAACATGTCCACGATGGTAGACTATTTTCTCCTAGGGACAGACAAACAAAATCTAATTGCCTATCCTTACATATTCAAAAGATTGGTGTCATAAATAAGATTTTTTTTTTTTTCGATAGTCTCTTATTCTCACCAAGGCTGAATTTATTTGAATCAAAAAAATATAGCAAGACAGTATCAGTGTGAAATATTATTTCAATTTAAAATGACTGTTTTCTATATTAATGCATTTTAAAATGTAATTTGTTTCTGTGATATCAAAGCTGAATTTTAAGCAGCCATTACTCCAGTCTTCAGTGATTCTTCAGAAATTATTTTAATATGCTGATTTGATTCTCTTAATATAATAAATGCTGAAAACAGCTGTGCTGCTTAATATTTTGGTGGAAACCATGATACTTTTTTCAGGTTTATTTGATGAATGGAAACTTCAAAATAACAGCATTTATTTGCAATAGAAAACTTTATCATTATAAATATATTCACTTTTTGTCTATTTAAAGCATCCTGGCTGGAAAAGTATTATTTCTTAAAAAAACAAAAATCTTACTGTCCCCAACTTCTGAAAGCTTGATGAATTAATAAATAATTATTTTTGTAAAAGAATGTATAATTGCTAGTGGTTTTACCCAGCTTATTCAGGGCTGAACATTTAATTTTCTTTCCTACAGATCTCGATGCGGTGACAGAGATGAGCCGTCGCCCAAGAGAATTAAAACTGAGGTGAGTAAAATTGCTTCATGATTTCTTCAAATAATCTGTCTGAAGCTTTCAACACAATTTCTCAAGTCATTTTGTTATAAATGTGCGCTGCGGCGCTAACACCGATATGCGAGGAAACTGTTGTAGGAGGCAGGATTGACACTGGGTGGGTCCAGTGGCTTTTTGTTTGCATAGCTGCCTGTCAGCATACTGAACTGTGTGGGAGGGCTTTGCAGGAGCATGCGGGGTAGCTCCATCAGGATTGCATGTCATGGTGTAAGGGAGAGGTCAAAGTTCAGCCTGGAGAAGTTACAAAGGACTAATGTTCGCAAGCCCACTCCCTCGATCACACCTTAAATCCATATTTGGCCGGCCCACGGTCATTATTTTTCCATAACCTACATATCCGTGATCAGTCTGCCCTATGCTTAGCTGCACACATAGTGATCTTATTGATGTGGTTTGCTGAAGAGGCCTTTGTGCTCTATGGCAGCTGTCCATTCATGGCTCTCTAGTGACACATTTGATCATTGTCCAGTCGTTAGATCTACTGGAAACTTCTAACATCCCACATCAATGCTTATGGGCTGGGCTGGTGTCTGAAGAAGAGCAGGTGTTTGCCCGCTTAACCTCTGCCCTGGTTTCACTCTGCGTACGGGCATAGACATGTGACCACTTCGGAAAATCAGTGGTTTCTACCCACTCTACATCTAAGGAGAAATGAGTCCTTTGTCATTATCAGACAGCGGCAAATTACCAAGTGCCTTCCTTTTTCCCCTAATTTGCATTGTTACTCACTTAATAATCATTTTACCTCACTTTTACGTCATGTCCCCACACTAGTCATGTGATTGAACACCAGCACCAGAGAAGCTACTTTAAAACTGTAGCTTGTACACCACCGTTCATAAGTTTGGGGTCAGTAAGATTTTTAATTTTTTTAATGTTTTTGAAAGTATTTTTCAAGTCTGTTTTTATTAATTTTGTTATAGAACCCCCATGAACAATATAAAATATAAAACTATATACCGTTACAGAATAAAATTTTCCAACCCCAACATTTCTCATTAAAAAAAACAACTAAATAAGCTATTAAAGTACATATAATATAATAATATTAAAGAAATAAATTATGAAATAAATAAATGCATAAATACAAAGTTTATATATGTATACAGGCTGAATGAAGTATGATAACATACCCTTAAAAATAAAATAAATATATTTTAACGTCTAATTTCAAATTACAGTCATCACAAATTTATCTACCTATTAACAACATTAAACAGTTGTGATTCTTAATAATTTTATGGAAACTGTGATACTTTTTTTTCGGATTCTTTGATGCATAGAAAGTAAAAAAAAAAAAAAAACGGACCCCAAACGGTACTCTAGTCAATGACACAACAAGCTAATAAAAAAGTATGTTTTTTGTAATCAAAGCCAAATTTATCTAACATACAAACAATTAGTATATGTTTGCACTAAATACAGCAAAAGAAAATATAGAAAACACCCTAATTTGTAGTTAAAACAAGCAATGAAAGGCAATATTTAAAAAAAATATTGCGCTATGAAAAAAAATGTATAACGGATGTTAACTTTCTTTAACAGAAAATGCATCTGTAAGTGGTGCATATTTATTTTGGCAGCCATATTTAGTGTACGGCACGAGCACTGCACTCAGCAGAAATCATGTTGAGAATGTACTATAAGCATATTTATCAACAGTCTTTTGCAATAGACATTTTATGTGAAGCAACATACAATAATGAAGTGAATTACTCACCCATTGTATGAAAAAAGACATCTGCAAGTTCAACAAGCAGTGACAGGCACCCAAACAGCACTTTCTATTCAGCAAATCCAGATCATTTAAGCAGGTTCTAGCTATAATTTCGAGTTTTGTTCCATGTAAATTAATTGTGTTTGGGTATAAATGTAATGCCTCATGTCATGCTGATTGAAGTTGCCATAATTCTAAATGGCATATTCCTATTAGCCATATTATAATTTATGAAATGAATTATTGGAATTTAGTATAGTAGAAATCACTTTATTTTCTTTATAGAGCCACAGATAGTCACACATCCATCCCAACCGCAAACAAAACTGAACAAACTTTCCTTCTACTTTTAAGAGAGGGAATGTATGTTTTGTAACATTTTTAAGCAATGTACCACTTTTTCAAACTAATGACATTGGTAAATCTTTTTTTAATTATTTGAACAAACTAAACTGAATCTACTTTCCCTGCTTCGTTAACTTTTGTCCTATTTTATTTAGCAGCGTACCGTTTGGAACTTTTGTCTATACCACTGAAAATTCTAGTCAAGTTAGTGTTTTGCGGTTTCATGCATATTGCATTGTTTTTGCATTTTACCCAACTCACTCTAGAATGGATTTTCCATGTTTAACCATTTCAAAGCGTGTGAAAGTTAAAGGCATGTGTGTCTGAACTGCAGAAAAAAAAGTATGAACTTCCCCTCCCCCTCTCGCTGTCCCTGTCTGGCCTCGACTCTGCCCACATTACACTCCCATCCACGCCAGTAAGAATAAGCCGCCCGCCCACATGCACCCAGACAAGGTCCAAATGAGATCAGTTGCGCGCCCACCCGTATTCTTGAGGTAGAAGTGACATCATTACGTGGGTGCACTCGGAATCACCCACACCCATGCATTTGTGCAGATACCACAAAGTGAAAAGGGGCCGAGTCTGAAGACACATGCGTATACATGCAAACGTACGCACGCACCTTTTGTCTGTGCGCTCTAGAAGACCAACCTCCGTGTCAAGAAAGAGAAAAGCCATAACTCACAGGAGTGGCTTGAAGATTTCATTGTTACTGCGTGAGTGTTGGCAAATTTGCGTCAGAGCTGTTATTAGCAGTTACCTCTCTGCCTCAAACACCCAACTAGTAGTGAAAAGACTGGAATGTCTGTTGTAGTTTGCACCCATGGCAACCCATGCAAACATTTGAAGTTTTCAAGCTCATCCTTCGTGTAGTAATTTAGACGTAGCGGTACGGCGGACAAAATGTTCTGTTTGTTCATCCGCCCGTCAGGTTGAAACTCATCCTGAGGGGATTCTTAAGTGGGATGACATTTTATTAAGTATCTGACCTTTTCTCTCAAGAGGAATGAAGCTTTAGTTAGTGAAAAATTAGTGGCTTCGCTCTGTGAAGTGGTTGAGATTAACAACTTGTCCTGGAATTGTTCAGGTCTTCTTCAAATGTCACATAAACCCCATGGAGTTGATTCATATTGCTATCTCTTAGGTTTTCAGTTCTATGTCCATTGCTGTCATAAGTCGGGTTTCCATCCAAAGTTGCGAATTTAACTTATGTGCAAAATTGAAATGTCACATAAAACACCGTTTCCATCCGACGAGTCAAAGAGAACAAAATTGTCACTTCCTGGTAAGCTGACACAATATATCTCTAAGAAAAGTAGGAGAAGCCACTGAATATAATAATTTTCGTATATAATAAATTACTTGCATCTCAGAGCGAGCAGACGAAACAAAATATTTGTATTTATTTATTTAGTCATTTAGCAAACGCTTTTATCCAAAGCGACTTACAAATGAGGACATTAGAAGCAATCAAAACCAACAAAAGAGCAACAACATGCAAGTGCTATGACAAGTCTTGGTTAGCCTAATGCAGTACACGTAAAAAGTTTTTATTTTTTTAAGAAACAAGTAGATAGAATAGAAAAAATTAATCTAGTGTTAGTTTTTCAAGAAAAGCTAGCAGTTAGAGAATAAATATTCAATTGATAGAGGGTCAAATGTGTTTTTTTTTTTTTTTAATAAAAAGACAGATAAATAAAAAAAAGAATTAGAATAGAGAGTATTAGAGTTAGAGGGTCAGATAAAGATGGAAGAGATGTGTTTTTAGCCGTTTCTTGAAGATGGCTAAGGATTCAGCTGCTCGGATTGAGTTGGGCAGGTCATTCCACCAGGTGGGAACAGTTAATGAAAAAGTCTGTGAAAGTGATTTTGTGCCTCTTTGGGATGGCACAATAATGCGTCGTTCACTTGCAGAACGTAAGCTTCTAGAGGGCACAAGTCTGAAGTAATGAATTTAGGTAAAGAGGTGCAGAGCCAGAGGTGGTTTTGTAGGCAAAAATGAATGCCTTGAATTTAATGCGAGCAGCTATTGGTAGCCAGTGCAAATTGATGAACAGAGGTGTGACGTGCGTTATTTTCGGCTCATTAAAGATTAACCTTGCAGCGGCATTTTAAAATAAATGGTGGATAAAAAAGCTCTTTGGGATAAAAAAGGTGGATGCCTGCTGTTTGGGAGTTCTGGGAGGCAATTATACGGAAATACTTTGATGACAGACTTTGCTCTGGCATTTCAAAATGACCATAACATTTCAGATGCTGTGGAACAAGATCGGTCCACTGTTTAGTCAGGTTTTGCCGTCCCATAGCGCAAAGTCACATGACTTTTTTGATGCGCATGGAGGAATTTACCATCTATTTAATGTGTTTCCAACTCTCATTATTCGACAAGTCAAAAACCACTTCAAGCGAGCGTAAAAAATGATTTGCGAATTAAGGGATTTTTATTCGAAATTTGGTATTCCCATCACTCGTTTCTGATGCGATACTTCAAAATGCCCATAAAAACAGGGTGATGGAAACATAGCTATAGTTTGTGGACTTACTGGAGGTATATTGTCATATATCGTCTTGTAATGTGATGTAATTTTTTTGGTGTTAATTTGCAAAAAAGGCCTGCACACAATAAAGCTGCATTAAGACAAGTGGGAAAAGCAAGTGTGAAATAAAACCCCCGCAGCGTTAATAGGGGAACGGCAAATGTTTCAGTCACAACATGATCATCTTCAAGGCCTGAAGACTTGCCTTTCACCTTCACAGTGTGTGGGGCCTTTTTGCAAATTGTCGCCTGTTTGGATAATTGCGGCTTAGTGTTTGTGGAGTTTTTGGTGATTGCTTCATTTTTGTGGTGGTAAATACTCGCTTGCCATATTAACATGTGGACGAAACTATGAGTCAGTGGGTTGATTCTTCAAAAAAGTCTACAATAAGATTATTCTGTTTATTTGAGCAGAATTGGCAACATTTAATGGCATAAATTTGGGCAGGTCTGTCTGTTTGTCCTGCTTGAAACAAGGCACAGATGGAGGGAAACCGGTTTGAAACTCATTATTTTTGCAGAAATGGCATACTTCATTTTGAAATTGACTGCCTCTGGAAGGGAATATCAAATGAATGTGTATTGATCTGCAGGAGGGCTGTTTTGACCTCCAGGAGGCGCTGCAGGCCATTCACATGCGCCAGGAGACCCTTAAGGAGCAGCTAGCCCACGCCAGATCTAAAGGAGAGGAGACGGTTGGGCGGAACATCCAGGTGACTGACTGCATTATGACAGTGTGTTTATTTGTGTGTGGGAGAGGAATGCTCTCAGGCGCCTCGCTGACTCCGTCTTCATGTCTGTCTACCACACGTCTCGCTCTGGTATCCTATCATGCAGGTTTTTGGGTCAGTAGCTGCAAGAGCTTCACCTGTCCTCATGACAATGACTTACTTTTTGGTCGACTGGTCTAATGTAGGAACAATTAATGGTTGGATATTTGTGTAAGAAATGTGCTGATGAACTGATTAAACTGATGAAAAAGATTTCTGTAAGGAAGTACTGATATTCTCAGTGCTATTGCTGATTGTTGTTCTATAGAATATCTTAAATATCTCAGTTGTTTTTGTGAGTCCAAGTCAGCTCTTTGTCCAAGCTGGTTGAGAACCAGTGACATGAAATGGAGAAAAAAATATGGAAACTTTTTTTAAATCTCAAGATTCTCAGATTTTTCTTAAAACATTTGCTCAGATTTGTCAACATGTGCTATTAATGATTTAAGATTTTAATACTAACCAAAAATATGCAATATTATTCAAAGATAAAATCATGCAAATATGTTTGGCTCTTCAAACTTTAGCCCCGTTATGACAGTACTTGACCTTAGAGTGAAAAATGACTAAAAGAAGACCGTTTATGCTAATATCTGCTGTAGCGCCTCTAGTGGCAACACTGACAATGCACTGCATATTTGTATTGCATTGTGAATTGATTTTTTTTTTTACACACTTTAGCATGCAATGATGCTTACATTGCTAGAAGTATTCGTTTTCATCTACTTTCTTTACTTTTTTGTCAACAATCATCTCATATGTGTCTTTTTATGTCTTTCATATCTAAGACTAAGTTGATACTTCTCTCCATGATGTCTCTTAAGCTGTTAGAGCAACCTCTGAGCATTTAAAACCTATTCTGGGCTGTCTTTTCTCTTTAATTGTTCTGTTTTTTTAATAGATAGATTGACAGAATGCATTCTCTCAGAAACATCAGTTAATTATGCTGCTTTTGTGTTGTGAAGTGGAAACGTGTCATTTTGTAACTGTGAATAGCATCTTGTGTAAAAAAAAAAAAAAAAGAAGAAAAATAGCAGTAAAAGTTTTTGTTTGGCTCTTTTTAGGTAGGATGCCGTTGCACATGTAGGAGGGGTGCTATTGGAATCAATCAAGCTCCACACGTAGTGTGGTTTTAATAATAATCAGAGAAATGTACAGAGAAAACATTAATACAATCATAACTAAATACTTACAGTAATTGTAAACCCAGTTTCATATTCAGCAGATACTTGAACTGTAGGAGTTTGTTTATGGTTAGTTTTGTTTTGTATCACTACACTTGCGGTATGTTGTGAATGATGAATATTGGAAATCATTTCTGTCACACTGTACGTATGATGCCTGTCTGACTCCCTGCTGTCCGTGCATATTACAGGTTCAGCTGGAGCGTCTGTTGGCCAAGCAGATGGAGATACTGCATGACGCCGCGGCGCAGGATAGACTGCAGGCTCTAGAGTGGAGGGTTCCACCAGGGCCCTACAAACACAGCACAGACAGGCAGAACAGCAACGGGCTCTCCGCCAACAAAAACACTGACCAGCAGGGTGAGTTTGTGCATTACAACATTTGAGATGATGGGTTCTTTGTCATGTGATGGATGCCTGTTATCCAAAGCAATGTGCTGTGCAGCAATTGCAAGAACAGTATTTTTTAATCTTGTCTACGATATCAGGGGATTTTAAACTGAGGTCCAACTAGGGATTTCACAAACATAAAAAAAGAAAACAAATATGTTGGGGCTGTCAGAGTTAATGTGCAGACTTAAGATCAATGTAATATGTTAAACTTTTTTTTTTTTTACATTGACATTCAGCAAATTTGATAATATAACCATTTCATTTTCTTGTCTAGAGACTGGTCAGATAATTGCAGTAGAGCACTAGATTTTAATAGTAAGGAAAAAAACAAGTATGCATATATTTATAAAGAATAAATAAAAGTGTTAATCTCAGATTTCAACTTAATAAATAGTAATATTATCAAACATCAAATTATGATATTTATAATAATATTTATATAATATAATTTATTATTTACATTATTATTATTGTATATGTAATAAACTTATTAAATGTATATATGTTTGCATTTATATGTAGAAGTGTGTGTGTGTATACAATAATATTAATTAATAATAATATTAGCAAATAGTTTTGCACAATTAGAATATAAAAGTAAATTATTTCATTTTGGAAAGAATTACTTAATTTTATTGTCTTTTCAATATCATAAAAATATATTTATACATTTTTTTATATTAATATAATAAATATATTATGTTTTTATATTACATCATTTTATAGTAAAATAGTTTTGGAAGTCCTTTTACATCAAGAAATGTGAAAATCCTAAAGCAAAACCAGTTGAGAACCACACTGCACATTGCATTATGTAGAAGTCAAGAAAGTCATTTTCACGATCCCAGACCAAAAAAGCGAACAAAACAACTATTATTATCAGAAAAGTAGACAAACTGTCTTTTACTCTTGATTGACCATCCAGATAATTTTTGTACACATTAGACAGTACTGAAAACCAGTGAAGCGTTTCAGTTGTTGTTTCTCAGATAATTCAGTAGCTTGCATCACCTGTTCCAGACTCCTTTCTCGTTTCTTGTTGGCACACTCATTTCTGGGGCTCATCTGGCAGCTGCAGGCGGAGGCGGGGTGGTGGGTGTCAGAGAGGGGAGGGGGACGTCGGGTGGAAATATGAACAGCTCTGAGTTCTGCTGCTAATCTTGTGCCTTAGAACGCCACCCGTCTGGAGTTCATTTTGACCCTCATGTTGGTACATGACGATAATTACTGCGCATACACCGAATCTAAGCACTGATTATCTGCATCACAGCACAAATGTTTACACGTTTACAAGGGATTTTGCATTGCAAAGTAGTGCCCGACCACCATGTTTTTTTTAATACTCATGCTTTTTAGGTAATATAATTAGATAAGATGAACAAAAACTTGATTTAAATAAGATTATTTTACATATTTTTTGCATATATAAGTGCAAGGTTTTCTATATTGTTATACATTTACAAATATTTATTTTTAATCTTTGAAATAAATATGAAGATGAAACATTAAAATTATGCATTATCCACATACAAAGCTGTTATAAGTGGCAGACCGCTTCTGTTAATTGCTTAATGATGCTCAAAATGACCAAATATTAGCCAATAAGTGTTTTTGGTATTCACTTTTGGTCACACATTTCCTTCTTTTATGCACCAGCCAGGCAGCTACCATTGAGATGAATGGGGATGCTAACAGATAGCTTTCTTTAGCTATTATAGACCTTCTTGGAAATAATTAGCCTTAATTTCTCATCTGCTGTAATGTGAAACTCTGTTCATTATTTATGATAATTATTTGTGGCGCTGAACACAACAGCACTCTCTCCCTCCCCAGCTCTGAGAATAACTCCTTCATGATCCCTCTCAGCTTCCTAATATCCCATGTGTTCTCAGAACTCCAGAGTGGGCGTATGGGATCTGCGGAGAGAGAAGCAGAGGCAGAAAGTGAGAATTGGATAAAAACTAAATTTGTCCTTCTTTAACCTCGACTGTCCCTCTGCAGGTAGGGCTTTAATGAAATGAATCAGTGCTGTCGGGGTTGCAAGTAATAGCATTTCAACCACAGCAGCAATTTCATTCTAGTATTTTATTGTAAATATGGTTTGACTGTAAAGAATGTAAATATACACGCACTGCTGGTCAAAAGTTGGGAGTCGGTAAGATTTTTAAAATGAAAAGAAATCTTTTGAAGGAAGTCTCTTTTGCTCACCGAGGCTCTAATTGATTAAAAATACAGTAAAAAACATTATTATGAAATAATATCACAATTATTATTTTTTTTTTAAATATGTGATTCTTCAGAAATCATTCTAATATGGTGATCTGGTATTCAAGTAACATTTTTTATTATTATTATTATCAGTGTTGAAAACAGTTGTGCTGCTTAATATTTTTGCGGAAACCATGATACATTTTTTTTCAGGATATTTTGAATATAAAGTTTGAAAGAACAGCATTTATTTAAAATAAAAATCTTTTGTAACATAAATATCTTTTCTGTCACTTTTGATTAATCCTTGCTATAAATAAATGTACTATTTTAAATAAAAAATATAATATAATATAATAACCCAAACCTTGAAATAGAAGTTTCCTAAATACATGTATGAATGTAAGGAATTATAATTTGAATGTAACAAAGTAGAATTAACTGAAATTTAAAATGATAATAATAATTTAAAAGGTAATTTTTATGGATGGATGGATGGATGGATGGATGGATATATATATATATATATATATATATATTTTGGAGGATGGATGGATACAAAAATACAACAAATAAACTTAAATTAAACAATATAAATTAAATTACATTTTTCAGATACAATTAGTTCATTTAACATGTACTATGAAATACTACATAAATTTAATAATCAAAATAAAAAATAAAACACTACATAGTCTTGACTGTAAGAATTGCATATAAATTGATTTTTATTAAAGATACGAATGTTTGATAAGTTTTTTTTTTTTTTTTTTTTTAACAGGGTGGATGAACACAGTTTCTAGAATTTATTAGCTGTATTGATTTTTTCATTTGTAGTTTAGTGAATTCCTCATCCTGTCATTCCAGTGAAACTTCCTGTAGGACTTGACTGATTCAGTCGTTTTGGTCAACCTTGAAATCCAGTGGTCGTTACCTTCTATGGTTTGAAATGAGGTATTGTGAGGAGTGGGTGGCAGAGACGTGTCCCCTCTGCTGCTGGTAATTAAAGGGCATTGTGTTAAGTTAAAAATGACAGACATTAGTCATGATGCTGCATTGATGCTGTCAATAGACACAAATGAGACCAGCCAGGGACAGAGGAGGTTAATGTGCTGTGTGAAGGAGGTTTATGCACTCAATGCAACTCATGATCAACGTGCTTCAAGCCGCATTCACTGTCTTCAGGCTATTACGGCGTGTGCGTTGGCTGGCTGTAGTCGAAGAAAAAGGTGCATTTGTATCAAATGAGGCTCAGTTGCGTGCGTGCGTGAGTGAGAGTATTGTGCTGAGTGTTTCTGGTAGGCGGAATGCTTGTCTCGTAGCATTAGCTTGGACTCTGTAATGGACATAATGATGCAGCTTTGTGTTAGTTAAATGCCGATTGTGAATACAGTTGCGAGGTGAAAAGAGAACATGAGTTAAATCTGTGTTTTATTTCGTCTCTACAGGAGAGAGACCGCTGAATCTGAGGGTGACCAGCCAGAGGACGAGCGCATCAGACAGAGACACGCCTCTCGGAAAGCAGCTGGCCAATGAGTTGAAGAGGCATCATCACGCTAATGCTGAGAGCAAGACGTCAGCAGCCACAGGTGTGTGTTGAAAGGGATATGCATATGTCACACACACAAAGACTAAACCTATTGAGCTGCCTACATAGTCAACATTTAAGGCATCATAAGCACCCTAAGGCTAATACACCTAAGAAAGTCAGCATCATATGTGTCTTTGACAAAGGAAGCATCACATAATGCATTACAATGAGCTCAGTGAAAAATATCCTTCCTAGAGAGTGAATAAAATAAGAAAAAAGTCCATGTATGTATATATTTATTATTCATTCAAAACTGAAAAATATAAAGTGATGAATATAAAGAAATGTCCATCATTAATATACTTATTCAAAACTGGCCATTATGAATATATTTATTCATTCAAAACTGAAAAATTATTTAATAATAAAAATGGGCTATTATACTCAATATTTGGGTGTGCTATGCATGTTTGTAATCTTTAGAAATATCAAATTGTTAGCTTGGAAACATTAGAATGGGTAAACTGTTAAAAACGCTGCCTTTTGTAGAGCATCTCAAATCCATAATAAATGAATTTTCATTTCAGTTAAGATGCCACCTTACTAGTAGCAAAGCAGTACCCTTGGAACAGAGCCACACACACTCGGTGTCTTCCAGTAGATGCTTTTATTGCACATTATCTTACACGCTTACAGCCAAGGACTATAAACACTTTAGTGCTCCATGGCTGACTTAGATAAATGTGTTTTTCATACATGGGTCATTCCTGCAATACCTTTTGAGCTGTGTTTTTTTTTTTTAACTGAATATGCTTGTGTTATAATATGAAGAAGAGTTTCTGTAAAAGGGTATATCAGACATTCAGATATATGCTCAGATCAAGACACTTAAAATGTTAATTATGATTTGAATATTTACAAACTTAACTAAATTTAACATAAGTAGGAATTAAAGAGCTAAAATGCTCATAATTGAGATTTTACATAGTTTTATTTTTTAATGTTATTTTTGCTTTAAACATTTTAATTACAGAAAGTAAAAAGTGAAGAAATGCCTGTAGTAGTAATAATGAATAAATTAATTATATTATTATGAAATATATTATTATTATTATTAATTAATAAATTAACACATTTTTCCATTTTAGAAGCACATGGGGATATGGCAAAAATGATAATGACCTATGATTATTATTATTAATGTATTTTATTTTTAATAAATTGTCAGTTTTTCCATTTTAGAAACTTAAGGAGACATGGCAAAATGACAACATCTGATCATTAAATTCATAAAGTAATGCAATTATTTAACTACACCATATGTTCTATCTTCACTTAATTGTGAAATTCTAACTAACATGATTTGATTTAAAATTTTTCATTTAGCAGATGCTTTTATCCAAAGCAACTTGCAAATGAGGAACCTTGCAAGCAATTTATCATAAATGGCTTAAATAAAAATTATCATAAATTATCATAAATAAAAAAGGGTATCAGTAAAGTCTCATAATCTTTTTTTCTTTTTCTCTTTTCCAGAAAACGGAGGAGACGCATCTTCACGTGCTCTCAACCTCTCTGAGAAGAAGACCATCAAATCCGAGCCGGAGGATTCCAGATAGCAGCTCCGAATGCTTTCGTTTCAAACCTACAACAATACACGTCGTCTGTCAGTGAATACTAAACAAGCACAACTACAGTAGAGCCTTAACAACCAATGTTGCCTCAAAATAGAGTTTATTTTAGTTTCTCGCCATTTTTGTTTTTGCCAAAGCACCTAGAGCCCTTATTTCCATTCTCCTGAGTAGATTCACACTGTTTGTGCTGTCACTGACCGTACTCGTTTAATTCTCACTAGCTCTCATCACTTGTTTTTATGCTCTCCTATCGGTGTGGACCACAAAGTCCGCTATTTGTACATACATAGAAAATGTCTGTTTGAAAACGGTTAAATGTTATTTAAATACAGTATGTGTTGTATGTATATATGAATGCATGTAAAATATCACTGAAAGGGATGCAGTGTTTTTCAAGTTGTTAGTAAGCAGCTGTTGTTGTCGCCTATTTAAGTGAGCCTCCTGGATTGCGTTTCTCTTTAAAGACCCCATGCAATCACTTTCATTTCCTGTATTGACTATTTCCTATTATCAAATGGCATATCAAAAAAGTTTGCCCCTTTTTTTTTTTTTTTTTTTTAAAAGAGCCAGTAGGCTTTATTTACACCATAAACAGTGATTTGCTACTTGCTATTGCTATTTGATAGCTGGTGGTATTGTTAGCAGGAGCAATAATATTCAACAAAAATATTAGGGCTGCACGATGTATCAAAATATTAGATATTGCGACGTGGCTAAATGCATCAAATCAACAAGGCTGAGTGAAGCTTGGCACTGTTCATTTGCACAAGTAAATGTAAATTTAGGCAAAAATGAAGAAATTAAGTGAATATTAGTATTGTAATTCTACAGTATTGTAAGGTATTTTTATTTTATTAAATACTCTATTTTATAGTACATTAGTATTATCGCAACATTTCTTATTTTAAGATTTTTATTTAATAATAATCACAATAAAAATCATATGATTTAATAGTTATATTAAATGAGTCAAAAACAGTGGGTTTATTTTTTTTTTATTTTTTTGTGAACTTTATGATTACTGAAAGATGTTTCAGTTTGTTCTTGTAAAGTCTACCCAAGTGCGAACAAATTTTTCACAAGTTGTTCAACAGAAAAACTAAATATCGCAATGTCAGTTTTTTCCACAATATTGTGCAGCCGTAATCTTCTGTTTATCCCAGAAGAGAAAGAAATTTGTTTTTTAAATCTGTGAACGTGAATTTTGTCATTAGTACACTAGCATAGAGATGACGCGTAGGGACTAAAAACTCTAATTTTGATCTCATGGGGTCTTTAAGCAAGTCGTCTTCTCCTCTGTCAGGGTTTCTGATAGCAGTGCTAACGAATCTGAATTTAAAAGTCTCTACTATGGTGCTACGGCTGAATTTACTTGCGTAACAGAGGGAAAACTGCGCTACACGTTGCTATTTAAACACTGAAGTCTCGGAGCCAGACGTTTGGCCTCCTTGTCATCTTGAACGAATAGTAATGCCTGATTTATTCCGATACTAAGCACAATTAATATATTTAATCGTACTCTTTACATACCGACAAAATGCTAATACAGACAAGCATGACTCCCCTCCTGACCAATAGTCATGTAAATAGTTTAAAGACTTTCGCAACTGACTGGACTTGAAAACAGGGCGTCATTACTGCACCATTCCAGTCTTTATCATAATCACGTATCGTATTTGTATTTCTGAATATTTAGTCGTAGAGCAATACCGGGTAGCTGTTGTCACTTATCTCAGTGAACGTGTCTAGGTGTCCCAACCTCAGAGGACAGTCACTGTACAGTATTTCGTTGTGTAGACATAGTCTTAGATTCAGCTAACGTGCAAATGTATGTGAAACTAATATGCACTAGTGTTTGATTGTCGAATTTGCATCCTACTGCTCAACATTTCTCGTGTTTCTCAATGGTGATACATGTTTTTGTAGGACTTGTACCCGTGAAATCATCCAGTCACACTCTTTATGTAGTTTTAGAGTATCACGTGAGGTGAAGTAGGCACAAGATAATCAGGTTTTCCACAGTTACATGTCTGTAATGTACCGGTCAAGCTGTTATATAATCTGTATTTGTGTCAAAGACAAATACCTCTCTATATCGGTACGAAGAGACCGATTTTTAACGTCCTGATCATACACTTCAGTATTTCGAGGGAATATGTGGAAATATTGTGTGCTTTTATTTTTTTAGGATTATTTTCAGAGATCTCGAGTATGCAAAATCTTAATTTAAGTGCCATTTTAAACATATTTTATGTTTAATGAGAGCGTGCGATAAGTCGGTGGGTTACAAGACGAGCGTTATGTGAATATTTATCTGCATTTTCAACTTTTTGCCTTAGTTTAAAGCATTCCACGTTACGATTCTTCGCTGGTGGTAGTTTATTTTGGATGTTCGTTTTAGGTGGAATGGGAAATTAGAGTTGGGAAGTTGTATGAACATCTGAGACTTAAAGCCTTGGCAATATCAAGCTCTCTAAGAGCACTGGAACAAAATTTGCTTTGGAAAAAACAGTTTGATGAAGAAAAAATCTGATTGGACCTTACTGATTACATCGTTACCAATGACCTATATAGCAAGACATATCTAGACGCCTACATTTGTTCCTTGCTTGTTACTGTCTTTAACCACTCACAGAAATGATCAGTCTTTCTCTAATCTTTGTACTTGCTTTGTTTAATAGACTTATGCATCTTGGACTGTGGGATGAAACTGTGTTGTCAGTAGAACTTGTTCTGATCACTTTTGAGTAGAGTACATTAGGATATGCATACGGTAGTCCTGCACATATTGTTTTGTAAACACTAATATATTTAATTTGTTATACAGCACATGAACATTAAACTCTATTTTTTTGACATCTGATTGTGAAGTACTTTTCATTTCTCATGCTTTGTTTCAGGAACCAGATTTTATACTGGACATCAAGTGGTTTAACATATAAACACTGAAATTTCAGAGCATTTTGGTCTCCTTGTCATCTTGAAGAATAGACTATAATTCCTGATTTATTCTGATAATTAATCATATTCTATACATACAAACAAAATGCTAATATAGACAAGCATGTCTCCTCTCCTGACCAATAGTCATGTAAATAGTTTAAAAACATTCGCAACTGACTTGAAAACAGGGCTTCATTACCTGTACTATTTCAGTCTTCATCATAATCACGTAATGTATGTATTTTTAACATATAAAATGTTATAATATACATCTCTGATCATCTAAAATCAGAGGTTTTTATTGAATTTCCTTTAATCTACACGACTAGAGAAAACATAAAAGGGCTGTGACATGAAACTTCAACACCCACAATGCACTGCCCTCGATCAGACTACATGTGAGCGGGAAATACAAAAATTCGGAAGTACGATTTGTAGTTTTCACAAAAGTCCTGGCGGTTAAAAACGTAAAACGCCTCATCCGGCGGACTTTTGCTGAAGGGAAAATTCCGGTGCAGGTAAAATGGAAAAATAATACACACTGTTTACTTAATTACATTACCGACATTGTAACAATATAAAGCTGAAAATGAGTGAATTTTCCCGTTTTAATTAATTTAACCCTAAAACAGGCAACGTGTACCACGAGATAGCTACATACTATTTAGTCTCTTGTTGGAGGCACGAGGAAGAATTTTTCATCCAATACTGTTATCATTATTATAGTTGAAGTTGTTTGGAGTATGGGGGTCACATGGCTTGGTTCAAATTTTCTGTGCATGTTTTGTCAGTTTGACCTAAAGCCAACACGTCCGCACATGGGGCTGGACATTCAGAAAATGTAGAAAGTAGGCATATATTAATCTGACTTTTTTCAGCAAAAAAAAAAAAAAATGCAATACAACTATTAGTATTAATTGTGAATATTGTCTTGAGATGTTGAAAAAGAAAATTAAGTCATATGTTGTTCTTGTTGTTTTCTATCGCATTAAATATGAGATATTATGTATCAATATTAAGTATCTCCTGAGATACGTTGCCTGTTTAGGGTATAAAAAAAGTCTGATCTTCAGTATTGACAATGAATGGTGTCACAAGGTAAATTGTGCCCCCAGTTCTGGTTCTTTCATTATTGTGAATTCTGGGGTGGTATGGGGGGTTTTGGGGGGGTTTGGCGTTTCCCATTGGTGGTGGGATGGGTGTAGAAAATACCAGAAATCACATAAAATACAAGGGGAGCCCCTTGATAAAAAATCTCTCAGAGAAGTGGGGTGGGGTGGATGGGGTTATAAATCACATCAAGGAGAGCAGATCCCCATCAGTAGAAATCGCATTCCAGGGCCAGGGGCCCTTAGGGAAGAGCCTTATGGGCCTTCCTGGCCTCTAGGCCCCCTGTACACAGTCCCCTTTCTATTTATTTTGAGATTAAAAATTGTGCAAATTTTAACATTTGCATGTAAAACGGATAATATTACATTTAGTTGACTGCATCTTTGCATTTTAAACTATATTTTTCTCTTGCAGGGTTTCACACAGCTCATTTTATGGTAGAACAGGGGTGTCCAACCCTGCTCCTATAGGGCCACCATCCTGCAGTGTTTAGCTCCACCCCTGATCAAACACATCTGAAAAATCTGACAAAAGTCAAATTATATTTTGTTACATAAATTACATCGTATGATTGTTTAGGGATGGCGCTAAACTGTGCAGGACAGTGGACCTCAAGGGTTGGAATTGCCCACCCCTGAGGATAAAGATGAGACAGTTAAAAAAATTAAAAATACAAAAAATGTCTATGCCTCAATTTTAGGACACTTAGACATGTCATACATGCAGCATATTTTGAATATTCCATATTTGTTTGTATTAAATAAATCATAGAATTATTCATGACTTGGGCTGTTTTTTATACCCTAAACAGGCAACTTGACCTGGGAGATACAACTCATAAAATCCAAAATATATCAAATATGTTTTACTTAAGTCCAGATGATATAAAAAGTGACATGAAATCATTTTTTGCTGATCATTTTCCACTCTTGCCTGTTTTAGGGTTAATATTAAGATTATTATTAAGAATTATAAATTGATTGAAATTTAAGTTTCAGGTCAAGATTTACTGTCTTGAATTTGTTTGTTTTTATTAATATTTCCTGAAACCTGTGACTCATTGTACAGATGTCATGGACAAAGGTTTTTTTTTTCCGTAAGATTATTTAAAAGTAAATTACCACAGCTAGAAAACCTCAGTTTCAGTCTGATTCAGCGAGTCTCTGAGTACAGCTGTAGTGGTCTGAATAATTGTGCTTCAATTATATATAGCGAAGAATTCCTGGCCTTCGTGATTATGATTATCTAGGCCTATTTAAAGAAAAAAAAAGGCGTTTAAGTTAGTTACACTACAAGGCTATCTTTATTATGACAATTCTTAACATTAACTATTAAGATTTAATGTTAAATGTTAAGAATATAGTCATCAAACTATGCCACAAATGAAATGGAGGTAGGATACGGGGATTATATAATGATCAAAAAAAAAAGTTAAATACATCAAACCATCTTATATAATTCTTTTACACTTTCATTTTCGTCCCAACTTCTTGGATGCTTTTGAAAAAGTGCTGAATCAGTTCACATAAGTGTTATTTTGTATGTTAGTATTAATATGTTGAATTAGTTTTCAGTTTTAATTTTTGCTTAAGTTTTAGTAATTTTGGTATGTGCTTATGTCTTTTTTTTCGTTAGTAAACAAATTGTGTGTACTTTTGGATGGCGAGTAAAGGAAACATTTGCAAAAAAAAAAAGAGCTGAATATATAATATGCTTACTAAAAATAACGGTGTACAAATGAGTAAACTTAATGTACTAAACGACTATATAACTTTTTTTTAATGAGTTGTGGTGATGTTCCTTATCTTCTTTCAAATAGGCCTTTCATGACATACGTACAGACCGCTGACAGTGAGGGCAGCGTGTGGGTCGATGTGTCTTCACCTCTATTCATTTGCATCTACATCATACTAACACATTTTGAAACTGCAGAATGACTCACTGTTGTGCTTCCACCCTTTGTTGTGCGTACGCAATGTCTGTGTGCGTGTAGAAACCCAGTGCTGATAAACACCCCACTGCCGCCCACAGTCAGCCCGGAATGATGCCTCTCCGCGCAGATGTCACAGACCGGTCGCGGCGCCTCGCCTGATAAAGCGTCATTCAGGTCATTGTGGTTTTATTGTGAACCATTCAATGAAAAATAAACGTTTTGCCTTCATATAGCCTATCAAATATAAACAGTACTGTAATGTCTGCCACCTAATGAAAGTGCAAATAATTTGTGTATACTGCGTGTCCTACAGAGATAAATATGAAGACTGAAATAATCAAAATTCTGGTGAATTATCAAAAAAGTTCAAAGTAAAGCTGAATTGTTTTCTTGTATGGATTCCAAGTAGAAAATCACATTTTAGTGCCCCCTAGTGCACATACAACAATAACGTGAAATAGCAGAGAAATCCTGATTTGTACTTCATTTTTTTGGACTTTAAAATGCAATAAAAATGTCAATTATATATGCTTAATATTTTATGAAACTATTTTTTTCAGGATTCTTTGATCAAAAGAACAGCATTTATTTGAAAATGAATATGCAATTTAATGCATAGTTGCTGAATAAAAGCATTAATTGTATTAACCCCTAATAAATGTTTCTTGAGCAGCAAATCAGCATATTAGAATGATTTTTGAAGGATCATGTGACACTAATGATGCTGAAAATTCAGCTTTTCATCACAGGAATAAATTACATTTTAAAATATATTCAAATAGGAAACAGATATTTTAACTTGTAATACTATTTCACAATATTAGTGTTTTACTGCACATCGATGCAGCCTTGGTGGGCAGAAGAGACTTCATTTAAACATTGACATGTACTGGATATCATTTCATTTTTCAATTGTATGTGGGCTTCATAAGTGTAATTTACTATTTTAGTATGTTTAGATTATTCTGGGCTTAATCTGCATACAGTTCACAATACACTATATACACATTCTCCACAAGATGGCAGCATCACACTATACACACTAAAGACAGCTTCATCCACCAGGCTGTCGGGAAGCTGAACTCCCCCCTCTGACCCCCCTCTGACCCCCCCTCCCCCCCACCCCCCACCACCACCACCACCACCACCACACACACACACACACTATGGCAAGCACCGGTCACTTTGTACAGCATTGGACTGACTTCATTCAACTACGTCTTCTGACAGTCTGAATAAAAAAGACTGCTCTTTGTCACTTTAAATAGAGCGGTCTTGATCAGCTCTTTGCACTACACCACTTATATTCTGCACTGTTTGTTTGTTTGTTTATCTCACTGGTTTGCACTGTCTACCATGTGCCTTATGCCACTTTATCCATTTTTATATTATTATTTTTTATTTTTATATATTTTTTTATTTTATGTTTTATTTTTACTTTTTTCTACATGTCCTTATTTGTATATTTGTAATAGTTGCATTTTTTGTACGTATATGTGTGTGTATGTATGTATATGTATATATGTGTGTGTATGTGTGTATGTATGTATATGTGTGTATATATATATATATATGTATATATATTTGATTTGTATTTATCTGTATTTTTACGTTCTACTGTTAGTGTTTAGTGTTATCTGTATGCACCAGGGGTCTGAGAGTAACGCAATTTCAATTCTCTGTATGTATGTACGGTACATGTGGCAGAATTGACAATAAAGCAGACTATGACTTTGACTTTGATACATGTGTCTTTATGCATTCTTTTATTTTAAAGCCAAAAGGGAAATTGTGTAATTACCACTCTGTGACAGTAGGGGGCGAGAAACGCTACATTTTCTTCTGGTTTAGGTCTTTTTTCAAGTTTAGAAGTTTCTAGAACGAGTAGGCCTCAATGACTCATATCTTTTCTTTTTTTTTCTGAAGGGCAACGGCATGCGGTCTAAAAAGAATTCCCATACAGAAAATAAAATTGTTCTGACAATGAACAAAATGGCTTTTTTGGATAGTCGAGACTGATAAAATGTTGTGCAGGATTGTATGCCAGGACTGTTGTAAAGCAAAAAAGTGACATCCACTTTTTCAGAGGCCATGGATCAAGAAGTAGCTTTCCCATTCTCAAGAAAAACTAATCTGAAATGAAGATTTCTGAACCATGAGCCAAACCCAACCTGCTCTGAGATATTTGAGACTGACTCAATAACGTCATTTGTAATGCTTCATGGAAGTAGATGCAGTCATTTTGCAGAGTGGTTGCACAACCCCATTCCCACACCTAGACTGATCAGCATTTTACATATGGGAACATGAAAGTATGCAGTGAGTTTTCTCTTGAGTTCCATGCTGACCTGAGCTCCTTTTTTTAATTTTTTTTTTACAGCCGTTAGAGATAAGCAGCTTTATCTAAAACATGCCACAATACAATTTAGTTGTTAGCAAGCTTCTCGCCTGGTTCTTGTATTAACATTTCCAGGCGTCAGTTTAAAAAGCTACAGGTAATAATGCTATCATTGCATCATTAATAAGCACCATGTATTTATTTATTTTTAGAATTATGACAAATTTAATGTCTAATTGAATTGCACTTGGTATTATATGTCTTTTTCCAAAAGGACAGTATTGCATCCATGACTCTTCAGTTTAATGGCATACATTTTTCCATTGAGGTCACAAACATGAAAGGTATATGAGATGTTGCATGAGAGAATAAGGAGCATAAATGACTTCTAGGCTTAGATTACCATTTATTAATGTCATGCAATGAATAAAAACATCATGCAAAAGTATTAGGTTGCACTGTCAGTTAACTAAAGTAAGTTGAACTAAATATATATATATAAAAAAAACAAAAATTAAAGCTAATTCAGAATATTAATAAATACTATAATTAACACTGGAGTGTTAAAAAGTTGCAAGAAGTTATGTTAGTATTAATTAGCGTTAGTGTATGAAAAAATGCACAAATACTTACATGACAACAATAAACATTCACACAGTTGTTCTTATACTGAAATAAACGACATACAAAGTCAAACCCTGCGTCCCAATGTGCATACTACTATCCACCTAAATAGTATTGAAAATAACTAATATCACATAGAATTTAGGATGGATAGTATGCACATTGGGACGCAGGCTGAAAATCATACAATGCGGGTCATGCAGTGAGTCATTGCAGGATGTGATGCATGGCAATCAAAAATGAAACATGTTTCATTGAGCCAATCATGAGAGAGAAATGCGCACGTCGTCCAATAGCTCGTTAGGTGGGCGTGTTCTTCACTGAAAAGCTGCTCTATCAGTAGATGCGCGAAGTGTTGGAATTGACTGTGGCGTAGCTTCTAGAACTACAAGTTGTCTTCTAGTATTATTAAAATAAAGACATTAAACTGAATTAGCTCGACAGGATTGAGATGTTACAGTTTAGGGTTTCAATTGTGCTGAAGGAGTTGATTCAAACCAGCCCAAAGCGTTCGTTTTCTGACATTATAAGGCATAAGAAGACTTTACCAAACGCGTACATCTACAACGCTGCTTATCCGGATGGCAGAATATCTCAATTAAAGACTGTCTGTAATGGAAGACCTTTCATTCTGTCTTTAGCTGGGAGAAGATTCCTATGTACAAAGACCGAAGGAGCGCTTGACCCTACAGAACCGGTGAAGAAAGATGAGTCCGTCCAGGAAGCGACGGCAGATAAGTACGAAATGTATTTATTTGTCATTTGCTCATGACGCATGAGATATTCAATGTTATTGATCGGAAGTATAGTATGTGTTTGTTTAGCACACGCGCCAAAATATCCTTGAATGTCTGACAACGTGGCGCTGTGTGTACACTTTTACAGCAAGTGGGTAGTAGTAGTATACTTCACATGTTAGAATAAAATGTTATCAGTTTGATAGGTTTATGCCAAGTGTATGGTGTTTATTTCTGGTACATACCTCAATACATCGTGGTGTTTTTGAACGAGTCTTTTCAGATGAGTGAATCGGTCTCCTTCACTTCCATGCCCTGACTCGTATTTTCCGTTCACTCAAGTGTCCTCTTTTTGAAGCGCGTGACTCCTGTTCTGTCATCAAAAACCAACTATACATCACGAGCCAATAGTATTCGAGTGTTGGCTGTTAAGGAGTAGTTCATTGGTTGAGCGTACTGAACAGATACGCCCCCTTCACGAGCTTTGATTCTAATCGAAACAGCTCGATTATAACTTTATATTGATTCATTTGGATCTATCCAAACATACCGTCATTAATGTTTCCTTAATGGTTCATTAATGTTTATTTAATGCTATAACTAGTAGTAAAGAGGAAAAGATGATGGTTCATTCATGCATGCTCTTGAACTGAGCAGCTACAGCGACCTTCCACCACATTAAAGAGCATCAAAATGACATTTATTGCTAAAGTTGACAGAATTTAAAAGCTGAGACTTTTTCATTTCTCAAATGTTAGAAAGCACAATGCATATTGTGTTTGTTGCATGGGAGGCGTGCTACAAGTAATGTTTAGCATTTTGTTCAGGCATTAACAGAAAGCTGTAAAGACTAAAAATGGAATTTAATAGTGGTTGAAGATTAAAAATGATTAAAATCTCTTAAAAATGAAGATTAATCAGTATTATCAACCCGGCCCTAGTTATTGTTCTTAGTGTGAATGGTCCTTTAGTTTCCAGAATATGGGCGTAACAATTATGAATGTGTTCCATACGTTATTGAATGTCTTAATTTATGTAGGCTACTCCTGTTTTTATAGCTTGGTGAAAGTCATACTGAGGTGAGGTTATAATGATTGAATATTCTTTCTGGAATCTTAATAGTTATGTAGATAAAAAACATATTAATTTATGCATAATAAGACTTGTTTTGGGCGTGTCAACGCCTCAGTGTTTTTAACAATTGGTTGAGTGAATTCAGTGAACTTTTTTATTGAACACATAAAAGTCACTGAGATGAATCAAAATGAAACGACTATTATTGTTTACTTTGTGGAAGTTGGAGATGGGAGTGGTGGCTCTTATCAGATGCTAGATTATGACACCATTCATATGGCAGCTGTGGAATGTCAATAATGCAGTTCCGCAAACAGGCAGTGAGTGCATGGGGAGATAATTAAAACTGTTTTCAGTGCAGCAGTTTTCTCCATATTTATAGATGTATATATGAAAGCTTTCAAAAAATCCTTGCTGGCAGTATAATCGATCTTTTCCTCACGCTCTTCTGTTTGCTCACGGTTCACACAGTGCGCGTGACTCATCGCTCGTCTGTCCATATGGATTATTTATAAGATGACGCAGAAGGCTTGTGCTGTCCCTGCAGAGAGACTTTAATCAAGAGCTTGATCATCCTCTCATGAATGCCACTCTGTCTCACGATGGGCAATATGACAGCCATTTTCCAGAGAAAATGTCAAATTGAAAGTAATTTTCTGCAAGATTTGTGAGAATTTCTGCCCTCCTCCTTACAGACTGACGTTTACTTACTGTTAATGAAACGCTGGGCATTTGTTCAGCTGGCATAAATAAGTTAATGACGCATAATCCTGTTTAGTGACGTGTTGGACTTGGACTAATGGGAAACATGTTGCGCTTCAGCAGATTACACCATTAAAAGTGCTGTAAAGTCGTAATGGAGTGAGTTTTTTGAATGGCTGATAATGATATCTAGAGAAGAATGGCCATTTGAGAATGTAATCATGATATAATACCTCCATATCATCAGACTGTTTTAACTTAGCGTGTCATGGCCTTGCAGTGTTTATTCTTCTCATTAAATGGCCTTATACATGCAGTGAAAAGCTGTCATCTGACACATTCAGTTTGAAGCAATCAATTCTGCATTCCTATGGAAATTAGATATCGATTGTTATGTTGTCATCATGGGGATATTCTGTTCAAAGAAGGTGAGGAGAGGTGAATGATCAGCTGCTGATGTTATGGGTGAATGTGAGGCCACTGGCTGCTGGTTTGGTTGTGAAGCTGATCCCAGACACATGCTGTCACAGACTCTCTCTGAGCTTCACACTAGTGCTGTTTCCTTGACAACTAGACTAACAGGTTATAATGAAAGTGTGAGAGCGATGTTCGTTGAGGAATTGCTCCGATATAGACTCACCAATGTAGTGTTTTTATTTAATGGCTAGAACTGACTTAAATGATCAAAAGATGAAGTTCCTTTCATTTGTAAAGTATTTAGTAGTTCATTGGATTATGCAGAAATATGCATTACCACATAGTTATTTAATATTAAAACTACACTGTGGTGTAGAATATACGATTAGAGATGATTTTCTTCATACTGCACATCCCTATTTTCAGTAAGGCCGTTCTGAAGGTCACACACATTTCTTTTATTGATCTGTGGGATGTCAGTTCATCTCTTGGGGATCCCAGAAGGCCTTTCTGCCCGCTGTCTCTAATAGATTGGCTCTTGTGGAGTGACGTATGTATGGCCTTCCACTCATGTATTAACAGATTTCAATCCTTGTTTGATTTAGTTGAGCACTCTGTCATTATATATCAGCACTTAGCTGATTTTTTATTCCACTCAGTTGTAATGTTCCATCATGATTTGGCTGTATGTCCAGAGAGCATGAATGCTGCATACTCTGGGAAGCATTCAGTGAAATTGCAGTTCTTCTAACTATTATTTTTTTTTTTTAGAGCAGCCCTGTTTCAAAATCTGGTAAGCTAGAGAGCAGTCTAATGTTGTAGGAAATTGGTGGGGTTAAGTGGACTAAACTGGAAGATCAAGTTTTAAAAAATTACGAGCTCCAAATTTTTAAAAAAAATGGCTCATATGTAGATTATGCACAGATGATCTATATGATATATTTAAAGGGTGAATTTCTATTTAATGCCTCCACCCTTTGCAAAGCAATCCCATAATGCCCAATGATAAGCTCGTATGTGTAAACGCATATGTGGAATAATATTTAAAATTCATTCAATTTTGAAAAGTATCAATCATCAAATTTAAAATATTTTTCTTATTATTTGTGTGCAAATTTTGTGTAATTTTATGCTTATTAGAATGTTATGCCATTCTCTTAGCAACATGCTGACACCAAAATCTGTAGTAAAGTCTTGCAGGCGCTTGCTGCCATGTGTGCCGTAGACATTAAGGCAGCTCACTAGGTTTTAGAACACAGCCGTTCAAAGAACCCCATTCATCAATGACAATCTAGCACATATGCAATTGTTAAACAATGAGTGATTAATATGAAGTTCTGAAGACATCAGTCTCAGAGTGTAACATGATGCATGACTCTTTCAGCATGACACAGGCCAACTACCTCCAGGAGGTAGAAATAACTGAAATGTTGTCAGTGAAAATATTAGGCAGTGAGGGGTTCTATCTGTTGACTCTGTGGCCTAAAAATAACAAAAAAATTGATTATTGCTGTGCCAAAACATATGTCCTGTACTGTACTAGAAGTACAGTCATCTGTGCTCTTGATCACTAAAGTACACTTTTATCAGACATTTAACCAAAACTCTGTGTCTAACTTTTAGTGTACTGATCGAATTATGATCATTTGTTGTTTGTTGATTCACTGCTGACAAATAACCTCCTGTCTAAAGACTTAAATAGGTGCACTCAGGCTTTCTCCGACGGTTCAGCTAATTGTGTCCAAGGCGACGGAGTGTCAAAAATTGACTGAGCTCTTGTCCTTGTCTGCCGAAGAACTTGTTTTCCAAATCAGTGAAGATGCTGCTAAAAGCTGTCAAACATGGCTCCATCTGGCCCCAAATAACCTGGAGTTATTGATTGAATATCAGTCTGATTTTCATCATTAACAATGATACTAAATGGATAAATTTGCAACTTGATTTCAACATACAGAAAATGTGAGTGGTGCTTGACCATTTGCCAGGATGTTGCAATTCGATTGCTAAGGGTGTTCTGGGTCTTTTTAAACTTGTTGTTAAAAAAGTCTCTATGATATTCTGATTTGGGTCACTTCAGGTCATTTTGTCACATGCACATGTGCACTTCTTTGTAAGCCAGTATGTTGCACATGCTTATTTTTTATTAGATAATTGGTTTCAGTTTTTCACTGTTGCCGTACATGTCAGTAGACACTAATTCCTCAATCTCAAAAGTCAGTAGTACAGTAAACAAATTGCTGGGATTTTCTTGCCAAAAGTGAACATTAAGATATGATACCTGCAATTAAAGCAATGTGACCGGTTGATCCTGTCGGCCTTTGCAGTCTGACAGGCAGGTGCAGTAAAATTATGTGACACCTGAAACCTGCAGAGACTGTTCTCTTGAGTAGCACGAGGTGCAGAGATGCATGCTTACTCACCCCTAGGGCCCCACAGAGGTGCAACAGAAGTTTCCATAATCCTATAGAGAGCTTCACATTGCACTTGGCACAGGACTGTAACAATTTTTTTTTTTTTATGATAAAGGCAGGAAAGCTATTGCATCCTAAGGCAATTACCTCTTACTTGAACAAGTGTACAATGTTGTAGCTTTAAAAATTATACACTGGTGTTTAAAAGTTTGGGGTTAGTGATTTTTTTTTTTTTTTTAATATTTTTATTCAACAAGGATGCATGACACTGAATAAAAACTGACGGTAAAGACATTGTTAATGTTACAAAGTATTTCTATTTCAAATAAATTCAAATAAACTTTCTATTGAACAAAAATCCCAAAAAAATTACTATGATTTCCAAAAAAAAATATTAAGCAGCACTACTGTTTTCAAAATTGATAATAATCAGTGTATTTATGTTGAATGATTTCTAAAGAACATTGTTTTCTGTAGAATATTACTGTAGAATAGCATTTGAACCAAACAACCAAGTACATTTAAAAAAAATCAATGTAAGTAAATTGCACAAATATAATGAAAATGGACTTTTGAATCAGAATTGAACTGATTCACTTAAACTTCAGAAATGAATCAGACTTATCAACAAACTTACCAACTTTAATTTATGCTACTGAGATGCTATGAAATCTTTTCTGTTTTAATTATATGTCTGGCTTTTATATCGCTGGAACTAGTCTAATGTCAGTTTACAGAAAATGGAATGTCCAAATAAAATACGTTTTATAAAATTCACACTGTTACATTTTAAAATGTTAGCAAAATCATTGTGAATATATAGGGCCTATTGAATAATGTATATATCATCCAGATTTAAGGTGTTGCAAGTATTACATATATTTTTTGTGAATGAATCTCTGTTAAAAGGAATGTTAAAAATCTCAGTGCTAAATTCTCACCTACAGAGTCTATCTGTATCCAGAATACATATTTCCACTTGGCACATGGTTTAGAGCAGCATACCGCTGTGTCAGCAGCAGAAACTGTAGATTACAGTCTGTCCTGTCCATATCCCCCACCTGCCCCATGCACTCTGAAGAACAAACACTTGACCATAAGGCTACACTGGCCATTTTACACAGTGGCTAATGCACCAGGTTCATTTTAGTTTTCACTGAGAGCTGTCAGCTGAACATAATTTAGACAGCAGCTTATAGGTTTCTGCATCTGTGAGTGGAAAGTGAGTTATTGAATTTGTAAAACAATTTTGAAGGAAGCCGTTTTGTAACACAGTATGTCCTGACTCCTATTAACCAGTTCAGTATAGTTCAGCCCAAAATAAAAACTGTCATTTTGTCAAGGCCTATGAAATTCATAGAGATTATGATGAATTCATTGCAAGACCTTTTGCTTTAGAATCTTTGAATTGAGGGCCAAAAGGGAACTTGTTGTTTGTAAAGTATCTATCTTCCCTGAGCGAGTTCACAAACAGGAAGAACAGAAGCCATAGCATCAAGTGTCCTTCACCTTTAATGAAGATCAAGTCTTTTAGGCCAATAAACAACTGTTAAGTTTGCGCAGTGTGCGGTAGGGCTGAACGATTTTGGAAAATAATCTAATTGCGATTTTTTTTTTTTACCAATATTGCGATTGCGATTTAATATGCGATTTTTTTTAAAGCTCTTTGTATTCTGTATTATTCAACAAAGACAAGCAATAAATCATTGTATAGTATGCAGTGTTGGGCATGTTACTTTAAAAAAGTAATTAGTTATATTACTAGTTACTTCTCACAAATAGTAACTAAGTTACATCATTATAAAATAAACTAATTACCAGGGAAAGTAACTATTGTTACTTTAAAAAAAAAAAAAATCAAATATGTCAAATAACTTGGATGTCCCCAATATTAAATGTTAAATGAAATGGACACTAAATAGAATACATTATTATATACATTATCATACATACTGATTAAAAAAAAAAGTATAGCCTGAATGCACTGTAGGTCGCTTTGGATAAAAGCGTCTGCTAAATGCATAAATGTAAATTATAATAAAACATTGCACACTAATCTACACTATTTTAATGTTTCTGTGGGACAATGTGAGAGACACCCATCAAATTCAATTGATTATTGTAAATATTATCAACCCTCTATAGACACCTTGGCAATAGAATCTCCATTGGCTTGTCATTTTTTTTTAGTTTACTATCTGATATATATATAAAGCTTATGTTTGTAAAATGGCACAGTTTTTTTTAAATATCTCACTTAGCATCAGTCAGTCAAACATTATAATATGATATTATGATAATTTAGTATCATAACATTTTAGCATTATGTGATGATAGAACTTTAGTAATTAGAATAACCATGTATGAATGCATATTCATGTTGACTGAACTTAGGACTGGTGGTGGTGCTTAAGATATTGTTTGTCATTTAGTGTTTCTATAAAAAAAGGAAAAAGAAAACTACAAATAATACTGATAAGATAACAAAACTACTACGAATTCTACTACTAATAACAATATAAAACGCACTAAGGATTATTGAGCTGCTGGGTTCATGAATATTAATCAGGTTGTCTGCGTTCGCTCGAATTGATTTGCTGAAATCAAAACAGGGATGATAATAGGTGAGCGCCGGCCAATGAGATTGCCGTTTGCGCATTAGCTCCGCCCACTAACAGAGAACCCGGCAGTTCTTAAAAGCTGAAGAATTCCAAAGGAACTCCGTTATTTTGACAGGAAAATACAACAAAGGATATCGTTTACATGTAGCGCGTCAATTCTGCATGTTATGTAAGACCCGCGGACTTGGCAACATAGCGTGCCAACTTGATGCTTCCTCTGAAGACTGCTTAGATGTGTTCGACTTGAAGCAGCGCTGCTGGACCGATCGCTGTGTGTGTCATCAAAGTACTGCGAGAGCTATAAGAGAGCAGACGTCTCCTTATGCTTTATCTCGCCGTATTTTGATGTCATACGATCGATCTTCAAGTCGAACACACAGCTTTACTCCTTCTCTCGCGTGTCACGTGACAGTGTAATCGCAGCCTCTGCGGTTGAAAAATCGCGTTTTGTCATATCGCGATATTATCGCAAATGCAATTAATCGTTCAGCCCTAGTGTGCGGTATACAGAATCCACTGCCATGTGACTAGTGATGCAATAAAACACAGGAAGTTCTAGATAGTTTGATAGCCAGATAGTGAATACATATTTTCAGTTTCACATTCCTCATCTATGGGGATACTTCCTCTCCTGTGTGTCTCAAATGTGACAAAGGCATGGTCAGTTATAGTGTCCAATGCATTTCTCATTTTTCCTTGTAAATGATGGCCTTTATGCCTGGAATGGCTGAGTCACTTGTGAGAATGTGTCCAGGAGGCTTTGATTGTGCGGATGCAAGTTTTGGCAGGTTCCTTTAACCCTTCACTGACCATTTATTAACTGGTAACAAACTTTAAATCAGACACCGCACCCAACAGACATGACATAGTCTAAAGATGTAGAATTGTCAACAATGGCAATATGATGTTTGATCATCCTATACATAATGCGTTATTTGATCACACTTCCCTTGAAATGTTTGTTTGCAACAATCTGCATCAATCTATGCCATCTTCTTGGATAAAATGGTTCCAGATGGTGTTTATGTTGTACATTTCATATTTTCTGATCTTTATATTTTCTGAGTAAGCTGAGAGAATTTAGATAGTTAATTGTTCCTATCTATTGAAAATATATATTTACTGTACTTGATAAACACATCAATTTAACAGTAGGTAGTTGTTTGTTGAAAAAAAAAAAAGTGCTGCCATAAAATAATGCCACAATCCCTGCTGTCAGGTCACAGTGTCTGCACAGCCTGAGGTTTTTGGTTACGTGCTGGGCCTGTCTTCTGTGAGCCGTCAGTGGTGTGTGAATAGGCGTGCAATGTTTGTTTTATTAAGACTGCAGGAGGGCGATGAGGCTCTCTGAGAATCCCTGGAATCCCATGTAGGATCACACTTATACTGCAGAGACGGAGAGACAAGAGATGAAAGAAGAAGAGAACGGGCCAGAGTCAGACAGACGTGCTGTTTTATAACACCAAAGACCTTTGCTGCTAATTAGATCCCAAAGGTCCAGCGCCGATGATTCACCCATTTCCCTTTTCAGGGATCTTTGGCTTTCATTAGACAGAACTTGACCTCACTTCAAATTAAATGAAATATATTTTTGTTCAGCCCTGTGTCTGTGTAGTATAGCTAGTTTAATTGTAAAAACAGACAGTTGGGGTTTTGCATAATGACTTGAGTTGTTTGTGGGTTGCATTGTCAGATCTTTCTGTTTGTAATTTATGTTTTTAGTCTATTTCTCTTTTTCATGCACTTATAGTTCTCTTATGGGGATATTTTGAGTGCATTTTTGTGGCAAAATGTCGATCAGAGCAAAATATAGTGTCAGCTCATCCGTCATTTTGCAGGCTCATGTTGGCATCATGGGACTAGTGTGATTGTCTGTGTGATCAGGTCTTATATTGATTTTATCAGATCTTTTTTTGTTTCAATTTAATGATTGTGTAGAGCAGGTTAACCCTGTTTTTTTGGCATGGCAGACTGAAAAATATTGTATGTAGTCAGTCATAACTATCTGTAAAGTGCTGTCAACATAACCAAAAGTTCAAACACTTAAAAAAAAAGGTTCCACCAAAGAAAGGATGATTTATAGCTTTATAGTTTAACTAATTAAACTGTTTTTACTGAATAATTCCTAGCAAGTTGTTTACTCTATCAGTTCATTTTTTTCTTCTTTCATTCATTCATTCCTGGCTGAGGACAAGTTGAAATGAAATGAATATTTAATACATTAGACATCATGAAATATTCTTGATTATATTAGATCAATTTTAAGTTTGTCATAATTGATTTGACTGATCTGTTTATTGTATGTTTCTCATTCATTCTGCATGTTTTTCTCTCCCTCATTGCTCTGCCTGCTGTTTGTTTGTGTGTAAGTATGATTTGAATATTCACTTCCAGTCTTTCACCTCTATCAGTCCTTTCTCAACAAATTCCCTCTCTGTTTTATAATCCTCACAAATGATCCCAAAAGATCAAAATCACCTTTTTGTGCCATTCCCGTGACACCCTTAGATGTGTATTTAAATTTAAAAAAGCATTCAAATGAAACATAATCAAATAATCTCTAGGAAAATGAATAGAGCAAATGTAAATAAGTTTGGTAAAGGAAAGCTGTAGTTCAGGAAATGTTCGTGGTGTGTGATGTGGTGGGAAGGTGGGGCTGTTCGTGTTCTGTGAGAGGATGTTTTGGTAGGCTGCTGGGAATTACAGTCCTGGCCAGACTGTGTTGTGGCTCAGTGCCACAGCAGCTTACACGGAGCTCCATTAAACTCAAAGCCATCTAAATGTGATAATGCAATAGCTATGTTAGGTCTGCTCTTAATAGAACTTGGCAAGAGTGAATCTACACTCGTGTATTGTGCAATTGCTAATGCATGTTTGCATCACAGAAGACCTGTAACATGATGTCAGCATAGTTAAGTATTGTTTTGACAAAACAATAAATGACCATTTTATTTTTTTCACCAGTGTAACAATTTAAAACCCAAATATATGTTTACCCATTGCATATTTGTAATAATTGTGTAAATCCTTTTACATTTACAGTCTTTCTCTACCAAAGTGTAACTAATGCCTACTATTATTAATATTAATTATATAATATTTATTATTCATTTATTAGTTTATGATTTTTTTTTAGAATTGTTAATACATTAATTTCATTAAAAATGATTCCTATAATTAATAATGGGTGAATTATTATTATTATTATTATTCAGTGATTATTCTACGTTGTTAGTAAAATATATTAAATATATAAATTTAATTATGATATGTGATTTATATAAATAATTTAATGTAATTATGATATATCATTCATAAATGTCATTTATCAAGCCCAAGTCCTGTCCCAAACTTCTGTAAAAAACAAACAAACAATGTCAGCACAAGAATGAAGTCAAATCATTTCATGGGCTCTTTAACTCTTCACTGACTTATTCTTTTTTCTGTTAATCTTTGTTGCATGGTAATATTTTCGATCTTTAACCCCAACTAATTAAATTCCTTTAACAGTTTCATAGTGTATTTGAACACATGCCATTAAAATACACTCCAGGCTGATCTAATATGTCTTGTCTTGTAGCTGTAGATTTGTGGCAGTTTTTATCATGGTGGAAGTCATTGATTAAGGTCAGATCACTCAATGTCAATGCACTTTTCTCTCTTGTTCCAGGAGAAGGAAGGCTGGCATCCTGCCCAGCTTGGAAGACCTGCTGTTTTACAGTATTGCTGAAGGCCAGGAGAAGATCCCAGCTCACAAATTCATTACCGTGAGTGACAGCGCTCCCCTTACACATGTTTATATGTGCAAGGATGGATATTATTGGCTGTAGCATGTTTTGTGTACATAGATCATCGTTCTTTGCAATAGTATGACCGTAGGGTCAGCGCATACAATTACTGCTGTGTTGTTGCTGTTATCGGCACCACTAAACGGGGCACAGAGTCATGTTTTAGTACACCAAGGCAATCTTATCAAACCTCACTGACAAAGGAAGTGAAATCCTCTGATAAGAGTGTTGGGATTGATGATAGTAACAAGTAATGCCAGTGACAGTTAGCCGTTAACTGTTATTTGTGCTCATGGAAATCTCTTGTTTATATATGCATTCAGGCACTGAAGGCCACTGGACTTCGAACGGGAGATCCACGGCTAAAAGAATGTATGGACATGTTGAAAGTCACCCTCAAATCCACGTCAGATGGCGTAATGCTGGACCGACACCTGTTCAAAAAGTAAGCTGACACTGTTTTTAATGTGCTGTAGCATATTTATAGTTTCCTCGGTCATGGATGCATATTATTATGCATACTACAAACTGTATACTGCAGAGCTGCACCTATTATTACTATTACTATAATAACCCCAAAAGCAATTACCATAGTAAATCAAGGTGAAAAATTCCTTGTCTGTCAGCCAAAATAATTCCCTGCAGTTGAGAAGAGAGAAGAAATGTGCATTTTCTCATACACATTAAATACTACACGTATATTATTGTAGATATTATACAAAGACGGCACTCTGCATCTTATTTATGAGCAAACCCAGACAATCTGCTCCCTCTAGCTGTGTGTCACTCCTCAGACGTTATCTATAATACCTGCCTCCGTACACCAGCCTGATAGATGTCTGTTTTTTATCTTCTCTGCTGTTGGTGCTGTGGTTACTGCCCGGTCGATCCGGCTGGCACTGACAGCTTCATTACAGCCTGAAGAGATGGGTGCTGTTGTGTCAGCTTGTAGAGGCTTGATAGATTATGGCATTGCATGACAGGGCCATAAAGAGATGTTTGGGAATGAATACCATTTTAAACAAAGAATTAAAGAATCAAACAATCAAACAGCACTTTCGACACGAATGATGAAAATGATGTTCACTCACGAGATTAAGACTAATGTATGGAAGCTTGTTTCCAATTTTCTGTCATGGGATAAACATATAAATAAGATAGTTGTGTCTTTTTATGCCAAAGTTGTGGCATTATTGTTCACAATTCTTTATATCTTTATTTATTTTATCAGGTTAGAATTGTGAGAAAAGTTTAAATGACATTTTTTAATTCTGTGGTGGAAAAAACAGAAGTAAACTCAAAATTCATAGGGAAAAAAAAGTAAGACTTGTATTGTAAACTCAGAATTTAGAGGAAAAAAATCAGAATTGTGAGATATAAACTCAGTTTCCAGTACGTTTAGTTTAAGTGTGTGTGTGTTGTCCAATCAGAAATAGATGATTTCACATTTTGAAGTCTAATATTCTGTAAAAATGTCTTTGTTCAGTCAAATAATGACTTGAGAATAATATGTTCAAAATATGTGCTCTTTTACTTTTGCTTTGGAAATGGAAAAGGTCAAGTCAGGTTGATTGCATTGTGGGATATGTTTAGGGATAACACTGCTGTGCAGTGCATGTTGTTTGCAAAAGTCTTTCAGGTATTCTATGCATACATTTTTTGCATACAGCACACAGTATACACACTGCTTGTATGCTATTCCAAACATATGGGCTCCTCTTTAGCTTCCCTGCCCTACAGACAGCAAGTAATATATTACCTTTTGAAAATTCACATCCACATAAATCTGTGCTGTGCAGCACTGTGCACAGCTATTTTGAGCTTGTCTGTCCATTCAGGGACATTGGTGAAGCAACTGGACCAATATTTCAGACACAATCACAGGAGAGGTCTGTGTTTATGATGTCTGTGGATGCTTTACTTCCCTCTGCTTTATTGTGGAAGCTCTGTGAAACCAGCCATGGCTTCCTCTCTCACACCATAGATGTTTTGATATTTTACCAAAAAAATCTTTCATTTTTCTGTGGGAAATGTTCAATGGAACAGGTCCAGAGCCTGTTGCTCTTTTACCTTCAATCAATGCAGAAATAAACATTTAGGTTCGTGAGGAAGGATTGTTTGAAGAGAATAAAATGTTTGTGTTTCTGTATTTGTGTGTTGCATTGATTCTTGAGGGCTGTAATTAATACAAAATACAAAAGTGTTGCATTTTAAACACTTTTCACCCTACAGTGCACACTTAAAAAAAAAAAACTCTTTACAACTAAACAGCATGATTGAGCCAGTTTATGCAGGTAATTGGTCTTATAGTCAAGCTAATAGTGGAGATTACTTTTATCTCTGATATTTTTCATATAATTACACAAACCAAAGACATACTTTCTACCATAAATGATGAGCAACCCAGTAGTAGGTATTAATTCATCAGCTCTGTCCTCTTTGTTTCTCCAGGTGTGTCCAAAGCAACATTGTTCTCCTAACACAGGCCTTCCGGAAGAAATTTGTCATCCCTGATTTCCAGCCTTTTGCCTCCAACATTGATGCACTTTATGAGAAGGCCAAAAATCTCTCCGGGGGGCTGGTAAGATGAGAGAAACAGACATAGTAATTCTTAGTGATTCTTTTCAACTTGAGACAGCCATTGTTTCTGATCACTTATTCCTTTTGCTCACAGGTTGCTGACTACATTCCCCAACTTGCCAAATTCAGCCCAGATCTGTGGGCCGTTTCCCTTTGCACAGTCGATGGACAAAGGTATGAATCATACTCCTTCATTTACTGACAACTACTTATTTTAGCTTGAGATTAACTTAGTTTAGCTTCTTCTATGGAGAGGAACTGTTTTTTTAAACCATCAATGACTAGTTTCACTGCATTTGTCCCTTAACAAAGTGTTAAGATTTTCATATTTCAACAACCTTTGGTTATCATTTTGAGTATTTATTAACCAGAACACTTGAATTGTGCTTGCACTGACCATTCACTATATGTACATTATGACAAGTACCGGAAATATTTCATATTTTGGTTATAAAACCATCAGATAAAGTGGCAGGCAACTAATCTTATCATTCAATAAACGCTCCACGTATCTCCTGGACTAGTTGCTCAGTGCAGATAAAATGTGCTAATGTTAATCCTCTCATTTAAAAATCATTGATAACAGGACTATAAACTCACAGTCATTAATGTTTCCATCTATACTTGGACCCATGTGTCATGGTACATTCTTTGATCTCTGATAATTAGGACATACTAAGATATTATCTGCATGTTTTTACCCCATGCTATAGGATCTGTGTAAAGATACACAGGGTGCCTACATACCCCTGTGTTGATAACTATGGTCATTCACTAGTTATACAGTGAATACTGTAGTATATACAGTTATACTAGCTCTTTTGGTCAACAACACTGGGCCAGTGCCTTAACCTGTTGACAAAAATTGATGGAATAACATTAGTCATTTTACTTTGTTCTATTAAGATCTTTAAACAACAACAACAACAAAAAAACCTGATTAACTGAATTAACTCTGATAACTCTAACTCTAAATTCCATTTTAGCAAATTTGCAACAGTTGTTTAAAGTGATTATAGAAAAGCTATTATCTATTTACTTAGTGTTTTGTCTTTCATTTATTGAATTATTTACTAATTAGAAAAAAAGAAAGCTATGTACAACAACAGCTCATACTTTAAAATGTATTTTTAAAGCAAAATTATACAGCAAAAAATCATGCACAGCATGATCACTGCCCATTGTCACAACTGCTAACTATTTTGGATTAAATTTAGAAAGAAAACAATAATTTATTGTTTATTTATAGTATTTAGAGGTAGAGAGACATTCTAAAAATAACCTTATAAATACATTGTATTTGTTTATTTTTATATAAATTAGACATCTTTGAATGTTGCTGAAAAAATATGTGCACATTTATGTAATTCACACAACAGAGCCCAGTCAGTAGCCTAAATCATACATTATTATTGCAAATGTTTTCCTAACAAGACTTTATAGAGTGGGAAAAGAGCTGTTTATAAAGGTCAGAGCAATTGGAGAAAAATAAAAAATATATCATACATTTTAATGTCTTTGAATCTCTGTGTAAATCAGTGAAAAATAATTTTCATATGTTAGAGTCACAGTGTGGCTGTCAGGTTCAGCTTTAGGATCATTATTTTTGTTTGTTTGCTTGTATAGGAAGATGTCTCTGGTTCTGATCTCTGTTTACTCTTTTGCACAGACACACAGTGGGTGACACTAAAGTGCCATTTTGCCTGCAGTCGTGCGTGAAGCCGCTCAAGTACGCTATCGCCGTGCATGATCACGGCACTGAATGTGTGCACCGATTCATTGGGAAAGAGCCCAGCGGCTTACGCTTCAACAAGCTCTTCCTGGACGAGGACGGTAAGGATTATAACCATCAGCTTCAGCATGACTGCTTTCTTCTACAATCAGGAAACAGTTTCAGCATTTGTCTTAAGTTTTATCATAATGTGTCCTTTTAAATATGCAGCCCAAAGAAATAAGAAATTCTATTTTTCCACAGATAAACCCCATAATCCAATGGTGAATGCTGGTGCAATCGTGTGTACCTCTCTTATCAAGGTAAGCAGCTTCCACTTGTTTTTATTTCATTTTCATGTTAGAAGTTGTTTTTGACTACTCCTCCTAACTGTACTCGCATTTACCTGATTTGAATTAGCCAGAACAGATTATAATATTTGGCAGTGGCCAGAATATTGTTGATAAATGTTTTTAAGACGAATGCAGTAATCATTATGGCTGTAGTTGTATTTTGAATAAGTGATTGTCATCAGTGCTGCCTAGACTAAGACCAAATGATGATCAGTGTGTTTTGTAGGTGGTTCTTGTCTTTTCTCTGTGTTTTATTACTGTACACAGTACACCTACTCAAGGCCTCCACTCTCATTGTAAACTAAAATGTGTGGAGTTCATCCCGTTTTCAGGACCATTATTGTTAGAAGTCTGTTGGCAATGAATTTTGAGTAAAATTCATTCAGACTTTCTATTATCCACATTTTTCCACCCACTGTTGTGGCTTAGGCTGGTTGATAAAACTAAATAAATAAATGGTTTACACAAAAATTGCACAAAAACTATGAACTAAAACAAAAAATGATCTAATTTACATAACGAGCCCATTCAGTAGAATCAGTACCCTAAACAATACGTAATTGTTTACGTAAGTGCTTTCGTAATAAGACGTCAAAGATCGTGAGAAGAGCGGCCTATAGAACATAAGTATACTAGAATATTGTTTATAAATGTCAGAGCAGCTGGAGGAAAAAATAATAATAATCTATTTCATTTCAGTGCCTCTCAGAGTGTTAATTAGGCCCACTTTTTCAGAAAAAAGATATGTAACAAAATACATTATTTTTTATGATTATTCTTTCAGACTTTTGTTATTTGATTTTAATGTAATATTTTATTTACAGTACTTTCTTTTTTTTATAAAGATCTTCTAATTACTTTCAAGACAGAATCAAGGCAGATGTGCGTTGTTGATGTATATAAACATTTTAATATATAAAAGTCTTACACAAGATGCAAACAAATAATTTAATCAAAGTTGTGAAATTGTGTCCAGTGTCATTTTTACTACTTAAGCTATTTAAACTTAAGCTACTTTTACTACTTAAACACTTTTAGGAAACTTGGCATTAAAATCAATATGATATTCAAGATATTCACAGAGTTGCTTGATTTTACATCACAGAAAAAATCATTGCAAATATATTGTGAATATTGGTTATATCACCCAGCCCTACTTGTGCCTTATTAAAAAAAGAAAACATTGCTATAAGCCTTTGTAGTGGTTTCATGAAGCCTGGCTGGTATTTCTTGGAGTTGTTTGCACCTTTTGGTTGTGTTTGTGTGCTACAGCGGATTCACCTTGGTCTTTTATGTGTTTTAATCCATGTGCAAACACACAAGACTAGAAAAACAGTCCAGCTGGGGTAATGGCGGTTTTGTAATGTAGATGTAGATGCTGTAGATTCTTATTGCCTTATGCACAGTTTACACTGTAATATATGCTCACAGTTGAGCCCTTGTTTACATATGCATGTGTGCGTGTTATGCAGAGTGATCATTTCTAAACAAAACACACAAACAAATGCACATACACATTTCTAGGATGTAGGAACTATTGTCATCCTCTGCATTGACAAGCTCGCATAAGAAAAACAGTTCATATTTTTATGCATTCATAAGGGCTGTCAATTTAACATGTGATTTTAGTGCAATAAATCTTATAACGATGAACTGCTTTTGTCTAGACATTGCAACCATCACTGATGTATATCTAGAACCTGTTCACATAGAAAAACACTGTGGATGGACAAAACAAATATACCTTGGAGGGATTGACAGACTCGACTGCAAAAGGGAGCGCTGTGGAAAACAAAAAAACAATATATTGATGTCTAAAGGCACTTTTTGAAATGTCTAATCAATACTTTAATCTGTAAAATCTTTTATTTATCTTCTTTTGTGGGCTTTTTTCACCAAATTTGCAATTGATTAATTTGTTACAAACCATGCAATTAATCTGATTAAAAAGTCAGTTGACAGCCCTAGAATTTATTTTAACCCAGCACCAATCCACACATTAAAAGGATGCACCGTCACTCTCTGTGACGAATGTTGGGCATCCTGTGAACAACACAGCTGTGAAGTTCAACCTCACATCTCCCATCACACCTAAACTCAACCATTGTGATTGCTCTTCTCATATTGTTCTCCTGTGATATTGGTGTGACACAAAATGTCTTTCACCCCTCTGATGTGTTCCGGTAGGTCAGTGCTGAATGTAAGTTGTGCCTGTCGGTTTCCTTTGCATCTAAGTAACGCATGACATCATTTCCTCCTATTCCTTCCGAGTCCTTGAGCACCGCCGTGAGCGTGTACTAAAAGCGTGTGATATGCTGTTGAAGGCTCTGTGTGCTGTTTTATGTTGTTGCATATTTTGCAGACGTAGGATCTTTGGGATTTTTTGACCACTGCTGCAGGTCAATGACGTTGGTAATTTTTCCTTTCCATTTTTCCTCCTTCCCCATGAACAAGCCTGGATACTAAAATATCAGTAGTGCCATTGTGTTCCTTAATAAGGCGCCGACTGCATAAAATAGAGCATCTGTGCAGGACCAAATGGTCTTTACTGCTGGAAACTACGGAAGCCCATAGAGACCATGTGTTATTATTTTATTTTGCTTTCTTAAGATCACGATGCATAAAATACTGATGCATGGCCTTTGTGTGTTTCTGAAGTAAACTGGGTATGCAATACATTCAGCATTTTTTCATACACCTTGTAAGAAATAATGTTCAGCAGGGGTGTAAAAAGTAGAGAGAAATTGTGTTTGCATTCAGTTATGGTTAGTTACTGTGATTTTTAGTTCAGTAAACTTTTGATAAAACATTCTTAAGTGAAATAAAAGTTTCCACATTTAATTGTAAGTAAATAGAATAAAGAAATGCAATAAGAAGGAACTCTGTATAGCAGGACATTTAATATATATATATTTTTTATTTTTATTTTTTAGTGTTCTGACTTTGTAGTGCTCAAAGACTTACCAGTTGTTTTTTTTTATTATTATTATATATTTTTTTTATATATATATTTTTATGGAAGTGCTTTGAAATGTATATTGTAAAAAGCACATTGCAAATAAATTGGATTCAAACTTTTGAAGTTAGCAGCACTCAAATTCCGCTCAACAATGAATAACAATGATTTTACTTAAAATATTACATTGTCAAAGTGTACATGCTGAATTTTTAACAGCCATTACAGTCCCAGTTTTCAGTGTCACATTATCCTACAGAAATCTTTTTAATATGCTGATTTGGTGCCTAAGAAACATTTTTTTATTATCAATGAAAAATCATTGAAAAGTTTTGTTTGTTGAAAAGTGATGCCTAGTATTTCTGTGAAAACTGATCATTTCAGGAGTCTTTACCATAGGTTTTGTTCAGTTTAATGTATCTTTTGTGAATTAAACCATTACTTTCTTTCAACAACAACAAAAATCTCACCCAAACTTTTTAATGATAGTGTTTATACATATACAACAAATGTATTTTCAAGCTTTAATCAATGCAATCATACTTTTTTCCCCCTTTGTAAATGTAATTAGGTAAGAAACATAATTAGGTAAGTAATAATACATAAATATAGTAATTAAGTGCAATTATTTGAGTACTTTACACCCCTGATGTTCAGCAGTCTTAACAGACTGTCAAACCAACACATTAGTCACTGTTCATTTATGGCAGTAATGCATATCTCAATGGCTCTTAACTCTTTGCATTAATTTGATTGCTGTCTCAACCCACACTCAGTCTGGCAGAAAGTTGTAGTTTATTGGACACTGATCCACACTCACTCAGAAACGCATCAACACACAATGCACAGATCCTCCTCACACATCATCTTAAGATGTTACCAACCCTGCTGATTCACATCCACTCTGTGTTTGGCCTACAGGTCTTCATGAACACGTTTAACTCCAGTCTTTGCTCTGTAGCGGTTCATCGTCATTTCCTTTGTAGAGCATAACATTACTTTACTGTAGTACACATATGAAATGATAATGATCTTCTAACAACAGATTACTAACTGACGATTTTAGCATTGTACTGGTAATATTAAAGGAATGAAATTATCCATTTCCTTACTGCTAATCCGTATGAGTTAGTTACTGTTCTGAATATTACTTTTAAATGTGTTTTTATCTCTTTTAATGTTAGAAAGAGAATATATTTATATGTCTATTTTTTTCTTTCCTGTCTTTCAGCAGGGGGCCGGCAATGCTGAGAAGTTTGATTATGTAAGTCATTTATCGAAAGATTACGATAATTTTTTTTCACTGGAACTGTTGTTTTTGAGTTTGATTTACCTTTTCGGATTTCTCTCTTGCAGATGATGAACTTCTTGAAGCAGATGGCAGGAAATGAATATGTTGGTTTCAGCAATGCCACGTATGTTTAGCTACCAGTTCTGCAGTTTTGATCATAGATACAGTTGGCAAACAGTCAGAATAAATAGTCCTCTTCAGTATTTTTAGTATCTGTTTTTATGTTATTCATGATATGTGTTGTGGGGTTTGATTGAGGCAACTGATTATTTATGTCTACTGATCTAGATTCCAGTCGGAGCGTGAGTCAGGAGACAGGAATTTCGCTATTGGCTACTACCTGAAAGAAAAGAAGGTTAGTATCTCAGGGAGCTTGTGATTTATTGCACCAATCATCTCTCTATTTCTCTTCACATATACCCTTCACATTTTGCATGCTGTGACTTTTTTGGGGCCATTCACACAGAACACGTTTTTGCTTTGAAAAACATGAGATGCAGGCAGTGGAAGGAGGAAAAAACGCAAGGCTCCAAGACGTGTTGAACTTTTAACTTGTGCGTTGTGTTTTTAGAATGACGTGTCATGCGTGAAATGCTGCAAAAGATGCAGAGACGCAAGCACAATGGTCAAAGATGTCTGTCTAGTGCATGTTTACATAAAACTGAAAATTAGCACAGTGGAATGGAAAAACATTTTTTGTGTGAATGGCTCCCTTGTCCATTTACTTCCAGGAGTGGTTCCTTGTTTTAATCTAAATTTCTCTTGGATGCAGTGCTTTCCAGATGGTACAGACATGACTGCTGTTCTGGACCTCTACTTTCAGGTGTGTACAAAGATAATTTCTGAGTTAGTCAGATTGTAACAAAAAAAAAAAGTTATGAGTTTGTTGCAATGCATTCTGGAATTGCCTTCTGAAATGTTGGCATTGTAACTGCTATACACTACCATTCTAAAAACTGTAATATTGTGAAATATTATTGCATTTTAAAATTATATTTTTATATATGTAAAATTATATTATTTACTCCATTATTCCAATCAGAAATCATTCTATTATGCTGATTTTGTGATTTTTTTTTTATTATTATTATCAATGTTTAAAACTGAAAAAAAAAAACTGAATTGTTTGAAAGTTCTAAAGAACAAATTTTATTTAAAATTTAATTTCAAATAAATACATTATAAATGTTTTACTTTCACTTTTGATAAATACAATGCATCCTTGCTAAAAAAAAAATTATGAAGAAAAAACTTTTGAATGGTAGTATATTACCAAATGAATCAATATTTAAAGAAATCACATCAAAATTGGAATCAAATCAAAGCAAGAGCTTGTGAATCAGAATCACAGAATCTGTAAATCACTGTCGATACACTATAACTGAATGGTTATTGGAGAACATAGAAAGCTGATTTGCTGACATGGCTCTGGCTTAGTTTGACATGGCACAAGCATGGCAGGACTGCAGTCTGGTGACTCCTGTCATGTGCCTCTGAGATCATGCGGCATGTGTAATGGGATAGTGCAGCTGATGGCTTTCTCTTACACACATGCACGCACAGACACAGACACATACCCACACACACGTGGTCAAATTCTTAGGGTGTTGTTTTCCGTAAAATCCATGAGGAAAACTGTCAAATGAAGCATGTTGAAATAAAAACTGTGATTTGGCATCCTGGCTTAATAATATTTCTTATTCATATGTGTTAATTTGTGTTTGTGTCCATATGTGCAGCTGTGCTCCATCGAGGTAACGTGTGAGAGCGCTAGTGTCATGGCTGCCACATTGGCCAACGGCGGCTTCTGTCCAATCACAGGCGAGCGTGTGCTGAGCCCAGAGGCCGTGCGAGACACCCTCAGCCTCATGCACTCTTGCGGCATGTATGACTTCTCCGGACAGTTCGCCTTCCATGTAAGTTTTTGTGCATGCAGAATCACACGTGTAATTCACATGCTATGTGTGCCAACTCACTTCCTGTTATTTTGGAGCACTGTTTTACCACATCATGTGAACGTTCCTCTTTTTCCTTTCCATTTCACTTTTTTTTTTTGTCACTCTTTCCTTTAACTTTTAAAGGAAACATTAAAGGAAACTTTTAAACATAGCCTGCCCTCATTAAGTCATTTTTTAATACAAGTTACATAAATCAAATCCCCCTAGCTTTCAGAAATTGAGAATGACATAAAAAATCTATATTTTTAATTGTTGAATGGCTTTGTCCAAATGCAAAAGATTGTATGCTCTTAAAGTCCACAGACACTTTTTAGAGCATACTTTTGTCCATTATTTGTGCTAATTAAAGTACACAAATTCAAATTCACTGAACAGTTGTACCAATTTAGAATGCAGTATTTCAGGATAAAAACCTGTGACTTATTTCCTGCAATACAACATAATTGTGGTTTGCAAACACCCCTAATATTAATGCAAATCAAGCTCATTATAGAACATGAAAATAAACCAGGCTATTTATTCTTAGTGAACCCCACCCAGACTCTTCCAGCCAAACACAACATCTTCAGTTATGGTTATCCTATTTATCTGTATATCATTTTTTAATGTTAATGTATTTTGTTTAGGTGGGTCTACCAGCCAAGTCAGGTGTGGCTGGAGGTATTCTGCTGGTTGTGCCCAATGTGATGGGCATCATGTGCTGGTCTCCTCCATTGGACAAACTCGGCAACAGTGTCCGGGGCATCCAGTTCTGCACGGTATGTCAATGTTCTTGTTTGCATACACACATAAACACTTTAATTTCGTATAAAGTTCAACCTATGTACTGGAAATTAGGAAAAAAAATATTTGAAAGTTTGCCAAGATTGTAAATATACGCTACTTTTCAAACATTTGGGATCTATATATATATACCATATCTTTGACCAGTATTGTAGCTGTTTATATACATGATTCAGTTTAGTTGTTTATAATTCATTTAAAAAAGGAGTGTAACATTTTTAAGATTTATAAGATTTCTACAGTATTTTACAGTTAAATTGCAATACATAAACAGTATATTGAAACATTGTCAAAATATGTTCCAATTTTTTTAATTTATTTATTTATTTATTAATTATTTTGTTAAGCTGTATTACTTGGCCCTAGATGCATATCAGGCATTAATACAAACAATGGGACAGAATGTTTTTAAATATGCTTTTTGTCATCTATCGTTTGTCTTATCTGTTTGCTGTAGTTTTGATTGTGTGATCCTGTCCCTCATGAGGGCCTCTTATCATGTACCTGCGAAATGATCAGAATCTGTCTGTTATTTTAGGTCTTTCTGAGAAGCAGCACTTGTTTAAGTCTGAATATCACTGACAGCCTTTCAGACCTTTGTTAAAGGTCAAGGAGTCTATAATTACTCCCCATGTGTCCTAAGGAAATCAGTGCCACCACAATCCATGTCTTTGACTCATTAGTGGTGATAGTCTGACTCAGGACGACCCCAGCAAGGGGACCACAGCTAATTGGTGGAGTTAATTCTGGGTTGGGAAGTATGACTAGAATTTTAGATCATTAAAGGGATAGTTCACCCAAAAATGGAAATTCTGTCATTAATTACTCATGTCGTTCCAAACCCATAAGACCGCACAAAAAGTATTCTTGTAGCTTCACAAAGTTCCAGTGGAACCCCTGATGTCACATGGATTATTTTACCGATCTCCTTGCTATGTTTCTGAGCCTTGATCATGTAAGGATCCTTGCTGTCTATGGGAGGGTCAGAGAGCTCTCAGATTCCATCAAATATCTTAATTTGTGTTCCGAAGATGAACAAAGGTCTTACAAGGTTCTTTGGAATGACATGAGGGTGAGTAATTAATGACAGAATTTTCATTTTTGGGTGAACTATCCCTTTAATATGAACAGTTTGACAAATTTCTACGGTCACACAATCAGTGGTGAATTTAGAGCCACAGTGATATTTCAGGACTTTGTTTCTGTGATCAGTGTTGCTGTGCCAAAAGAACGGTAACAACTGCCAAGTCAGAGGGTCACAAGACAGGAAATTGACGTAATTAGACATTCCATTCCTGCCAACTCCCAACAAATTCACGGAGTGTTCTCAATGTATGAAACCTTCCAGTCATAGTTTATAAGGTGAAGTAGAGTTTCAAGGTTACTGCACAAATTACACAAGCTCGAGTCAACATGAAATCAAAATGAACAATTATTATTATTAAATAATATTACAGTATTTACTATAAATGATTTATTTAGTTTTTTATAAATGATTGATTTTATTTTTTTATTACATAAATATACAAATAAACAATAGTAATAATTATAATTAATAATGACAATAAACTGTAATAGCAAAAAAATAAATAATAATAGTTTATTTGTACAAGGGCTGTACAAAAACATCATCTTAGCTGAAAGAACAGAGATGTAGCACATTCTAATTTGCTTCTCTGTTCTCAAGAAAGAGTTTAAGAAAGAAAAAAACGAGCGTACAAAAACTTTATATACTCAAAATCTAGATATCTATTAATAGAAAAACATTGGTTGCTCCTAACCCTGAAAACACAATAATATATATTTTAAGTGGAACTTGTACTATTCCATGGTTTAAGACATAACCACATAATTTCCTAAACAACAACAGATTTAAACCTAGAAATGTCACCTTCAAAGACTATTAAAACTGATCACATGGTCTAAACCTCACTGAACCTGAAAGCAGGAACCTGAGAAGTTGAATGACATTGTGAAGGAGGTTCATTTCAGCATTTATCATGGTACAAAGGGCTTTAATGAAAGCAGGCGGCTTCTGTATGCCCTACACACTCTCCTGTCACTAGCAGACCACCATCAGACGCTCAACATCCTTCAGTTCTGTGTGTGTGTGTGTGTGCTTTGAGCCTTTGACCTCTCAGACTGACTCCTGTGGCTTTCTCTCCTGCTGTAGGATCTGGTGTCCTTGTTCAACTTCCACAACTACGACAACCTGAGGCACTTCGCCAAGAAGCTCGATCCTCGCAGAGAGGGAGGGGACCAGCGGGTGAGTGCCCTCTTCTATTTGCCCACCAGCCTTGCCCTCCCCACGTGCCCCATCGATGCGTTACACCACGTCTTGTATGAATGACTGCACGTAATAATTTACTCAAGACTCTGAAGCTGAGAAAATACAGCAGAGGAAGCTTATTTCCACTAAACGCCTGGTATAAGCTCTGCAGTCAGCCGTATACAATCACGCCCCCTGCAGGAGCATTTTGACACTACATGCCTAAGAAAGCTACATCACGACCCAAAGAGTGTAGCTGGTTTTGTTGCTGTTTTTGATGTGCTGTGTCAGCACCAGTGTTGGGCAAGTTACTCTGAAAATGTAATTAAATTACTGATTACTCCTTTTAAAAGTAATCATGTTACTGTTCTGATTACTTTATTTCAAAAGTAATTAGTTACGTTACATGAAATCCCAGCATAAACGCTCCCGATAAATATTTGTTATTAAAGCATCAACATTCACAAAACACTGTTATTTTTAACTAAAGCAATGGCAGAATGCCAGCAAATAGCGTCCTGCACACACACGAGTGTCTACCCGCCCGCACCAGCACTCGCCCATCTTGTCCCGCGCCACGCTCTGTTGTGTCGGAGCTCGCGGGAGTGCAGGTCTCTAATCCACTGGCTCTGGACTCGACAGTGTGTGTGCTACACCCTGTTTACAATCTAGATTATAAAACACTGCATTCTGTCAGCAATGTAACACGGCAGTAACGTATAGAGACCTCGGCTTGTAACTATACTCTAATTACTATTTTGAAAATTATAATGCGTTAAATTACTCCGTTACTAAAAAAGTAATCAAATTACAGTAACGTGTTACTAAGTAATGCATTACTGCCCAACACTGGTCAGCACAGCTAAATCAGCGAGTAAAGACCAGCGGTTGAGTCATCATCAAAGTTCTCAGGTGTGCATGAGATTCTAATCTTGCATGTCGATTGCCATCTCTTGATTTGCCATGTTTTATTCTAAATTTTAGTTTTGCTTGCTTCAGTGTGCATTTTCAGATTTGTAATCAGAAGGCCCAGATGGAATCTATAGACTTTTCCCACATTTCGAATAATCTGCAATGGATGTAAAGATGGTAATAAGTGCATACTCTTATCTATAGCTGGAAAAATAAATAGATTAGCTCAAATATTTAAATCTGAATACAGACCCGATTTAAAAAATACAGCAAGGCCAATTTTCCTTAAAAAAAAGAAAAAAAGAAAGCCAAAGAAAAATAGCAAAAAAGATTTGTTATAAAATATAGTATCATTGGCACAAGAAAACTACATTGATAGATTATGGTGTCTGTGGTGATGCCATTTGAGGCTTTTGGATCCAAAATATGTAATTTATGTGACTTGTGCAAACCCAATGAGATTTTTAAAACGCAGAATAATAATAATACAATTATTAATGAGCAAAGTTGTTGTTGCAAAGTAATATAATTTATTAAATATATATTAATATACAAGTATTTTTTATATAATTTTGTATTTTTATATTATCTTATTCATTATTGTATATTACAATATAATCTAAAATATACTATTTGATATTATTATTATTATTAATGTTATTTTATGAGGCATATGCAAATCCTTTTTTTTTTTTTTTGAATAGGAGGGCTCTCTTTGTAATACTTTCTTTAGAGACCCCCAAAACGAATCTGTTCTCGGTGTTGCTCAACACAGCAGTACACATCTGGACCCCAGGATAACGAGAGCCTTTCAAAAGAGCTGGCTCTCAAAGACAAAAGTCTGGCCTACTGAGCACAATGAGGACAGCTTCACTACATGCTTTATGCAGTTTATTTATAATCAATAGGCCAAGACGGTACCTGTAGACTATTTCCACATTTTGAAAAATCTGTGGAATGGATTTAAACGTGGTAAAATGAGTTCAACTTTGCTGAAAATACACTTATGTATATCTGAAAAAAAAAAGAAAACAGATTTAAATATTTAAACCTGAATACAAACCTGATTGTAAAACAAATACAAACCTTGGGCATGAGAAGATTGTGATTGGGCAACTGATACAGTTTTCCTGTTGAAAAGTATAAGTTGCAAGTTAAAATAAGTGAAAAGGCATTTTACAAATTCAAAATATGCCATTTTATTTATTTTTTTCAAGGGGTAACATTATCAATTGGCTCAATAATAATAATAATAAATATTAATTATTGCAAATATAATTTATATGCTGCTATTTATATTCATTATATTATTCAATCAAAAATGTTATGTTTTTAAATTATTATTATTATTATTAACCTGCATGCACAGATTCCGTGTGGGCCTGGTCATCTGTTAATAATGATCGTGACTTAAATCGGACTACTGCAGCTTAAATGAGGCATGTGCAATTTCTGTGATAAGACAGACCTCTTATGGGTTTTTTGTTTTAAAATGTTGAAAAATGCGACATTTTCCCAGCGGCCTCTCTTTGTGTCTGTGTTTGTTTTTGTTGACTTTGAAATCTGTTCACACGTCACCATATTGAACCGTGTGAGTCACACACATTCCCTGAAGGCCCCTAAAAAACTAATCTGTTCTCCGTGTTGCTCAACACAGCAGTACACCTTCGGACCCATGGATTACGAGAGCCTTCAGAAAGAGCTGGCTCTCAAAGACACTATGTGGACAAAAGTCTCGCCCACTGAGTGCAATGAGGACAGCTCCACTACTGTAGTCTATAGGATGGAGAATGTCGGAGAAGGCAACTAAAACGGATCTGACTCACCTCGGCGAGCTCTTTGACAGTATATATTTATGTACTTTGACAGTTATTTATTTTCAATGAATCTCATTCTGGGCACATGTTGGTTCTTTACCACTCTCGGTAGGACATGTCTTAGTCATTATGCCTTGGCTTGTGTTTATCTATCTGTGCTAATGCTTAAAAGCATAGTGGAGGGCTTCTGTTCTTTACTTGGACTGCATGGACTTTAGGTGCGATGTGATTTATAGGCTCGATATTCTCTCATAGACCAGCAGGTGTTTTTTTGGTGGATGTTGAGGATTGGCTGCTGAACAGAGACTACAGGTGGTTCTGTTTTACACTACGATTGAATGTTGTGGTCATGCATAATGAACTGCGTCTCACCACATACAGAGTCTTCAGTGAGGCCTTTAACTTGATTGTGTCACGAGCACATGAACCAGGGTTCCTACGCGGTTTGGAAAAGTATGGAATTTGATTTAAGTAATTTCCAGGTCTGGAAAAGTATGGAAAAAAGAAAGCGGAGTATGGAAAAATATTTGCATTTCAAGACTTTTGCCCCAGACATAGCCCGAGGACCTTTGCAAAAATAGCAAATATATAGACTTTTATGTGTGCACGAGAAACCATTAAACTTAGCATATAGGACAATGCACACTTAGCCACCTATTGTGACATCAGCCCATTTCACGGTGTGGTGTCTTGGCCGCCACAGAATATGCGTTAAAGAGACCTAAGGCCTTGAAATATGACATAATGCCCTAATGAAAGCCACATTTTGAACACTTTTGTTTTTTTATAGGCCCTTGAACTTGGCAAATAGGACAATGCACATAGCTGTATTGTGCCATCAGCCCATTTCATGTCATGGTTTTTCTGCTGCTGCAGAGGATGTTAAATTGAACATTAGGCCTTGATATTAGAGGTGCTACCATAAGGAAATTCAAATTTTGAGCAAGTAGATCTCTGTTAATTCATGTGCATCCATGCTCTCACTTTATTCATAGTAAGATGGCAGTGATGCACAAAGGAAATAGGTTATATAAAACTAGAAATTGTAATGCGTAAAGATATGAAAAAATCCCATGCGCATGTGAATATTTTCTCGAGGGCACAAAAAAGTTTCTTGTGTGCATGCAAAGTCACTTAGAGAAAATCAATGTAAAAAAAAAACTGAAAAACAAATATTTACAGATGACTATAATATATACCAAATATAAAGCTGAAAATAGTGCTGTATGAACCATTTATGTTAAATATGGTCTGAAAATCTACTGAGGTTTGGAAATTTGAGTCTGGAAAAGTATGGAATTTTGAAATGGAAAATGTGTAGGAACCCTGATGGACGTCCTCTGAAACTCAAAATAAAAGCAAACGTTCACGCAAAAATGAAAAATCTGTCATTTTTATTCACCCTCATGTTGTTTAAACCCCATATATTTCTGTTGTTTCTGTGGAATATTCTGTGGATATTTTTTTAAGAATTTTCATGCTAATTTCTTACCACATTCCATGCAAAAAATATCATAAAAATAACCATAAAAATTGTCCATCTGACTATATTTTAAGCCATATGCTAGCTTTTTGTGAGACAAAATGAACTATTCCCTACTTCTCCCTTAGGACACAGTGTGATTTCATTGCGACCAAGCGTAAGGTTAAAAGGGTTCCTCATGCTGCAAATGGGTTATTAATTTTTAGATTAGTCCCGATGCGTTCCTGCTGAATTGCTTGTCTTGGTGACTGCGTGTCCTGAGAGGACTGTTGTAATGTGCAGTGTTTGCATCATAGAGCCGCACTAGTACTGCTCAGCAGCCATTGAAACCTGCTGTCAGACCGTCTTTGCAGTGAAATCAATAATGTTACAAACCTTCCACCTGCCCTTTGTTCCGTTACTGTCTGTATATTCTCACATATTATTACTAGAATTATTTATGCACCTTATTGATGGTTCAAAATGTTGGTTTATAATCCGTTTCGATAAGCTTCTGAAGTGGTTTTATTGGTGGAAAGATGCTGCCCTTATCAGGAAGATATTATTAAGTATTATCATGTTTTCTTTTTTTAATCTTTTAAATATAAATGTTCATTTTATTTTTGCATGATTTGCTTTGCTTTCACATGCTTGTGTATTTCTGGGTTTATTTGCTTAGTTTGTTTTTGTATTATAATTGTCATGTCTTGTTTTTGTGCTGCTTTAGTGGAGAAGTGTTTCTCACGCTCACTGACAGCTTTCAGAGTCAAATATAAGTTCATTATAGTCTGTCTTGAAGAAGCAGCTCGCTCTGATTACTTGAACAGTCCCGAGTCTAACAGAACAGCTGTCAAATGCTTCATCACAATATATTATCATCTGGTTTTACACTGTCATAACAGTTCCGTTTGTTTTCTCATTGTGTATTTGTCATTTGTTCTGGTTTTCTTTTTTTGTATCATTAATAAATGTATTTAATCTCATTGTTACCTGAAATCAGTTGTGTTCCATTTGTTGCTGTTTTGTGTGTTTTAGAAAATGATAAAGGAATGTGTTCCTTCATCATTTTATTAATTTGTGTTCTGACACTATTTGCCTCAAATCATTCTTGATTGCTTGAATGACAGCTTTACTTAAAAAGACCTGTTTGACTACAGCTACAAATGCAGCTATCACAGTTCCTGTGCTGTTTATCAGTTCTCAGCACATCCTGTTCTCATTGGCATGAAGTAATTGAACCTCGCATTGATCCTATTGATCCAGGATGAGAAATGAAACCGTACAGGGCACCTCATGACTTTAAAGTTAACAACAAAACACCTGAAAGTCCAGTGTGCAAACCTGAGCTTCTTGTACTAAATAGACAGTGAAGCTAAATGCTTCCCAAATCTTGGACTAAACTGTCAGTCATTATTCTGTTATTGTTAATTAGCTTTTCCTTGTGATCCATCATTTGTTAGAAACACAGCTAAATGAATTGAATTAATCTGTAGTTGTTGATGTAATACATTTTTGTTCCAATGTCTGATTTTGAGATAAATATTATATTTACACAACATTTTGCATCTCATGTGGTATCATTTGGCATGAAACTGCATGTTCTTTTTCTTTTACATTACATGTTCATTCAGACAGCAGTGGTTGTCAGTGTGTGTGTCACATGACAGCACAGTGTAACTCGACACAGAGAAGATGCTTCGCCTCATCTGTCTTCCCTTCGTTCTCACTTGTTAGCTTGCAACAGCCTAGCAAAACCTTCAAAGCAACATAAGATGTTAATAACCTTCAAAATGACCTTCAAGCTGTTTTAAACAAGCAAGTTGGTCTTGGTTTTCTAGTTGGCTTAATCTGAAACTACCATGAACATTTTTATAGAATAATTACACATTAGCAGACAGGAATAGTGTTTTGTGTTTCTATTTAAGACATTAAACTGACTCGGATGTAATTAGATTATAATTAAACACACACGCAGGGAGACTGACATTTCTCGGATGATCTTTAGGCCCAAACACTGACAACTCCCACTGTATGACTTCTCTCAACGTTTGTGGGAAGGAAAGCAAGAATACTTCATATACGAGATAATAGTGAGGTACTGAAGTATAATAATAAAAAAAACTTTAAACATTCATTCAAAGTATTAAATCTTAAATGCATGATCATTATATGTTAATTTGTATGTACATTTTTCATCTAATGTTAAAATACCAAGTGTTTGTGTAACTAAAATTGATCATATTTATATTTGAACATCCGATTGTTAATCGAATTGATGGTTTTGGTTGGTTTATGATCACTTTTTGTACAAAACTTTCTAAGAATGGCACAAATAGAATTTGCAGAGAATGGCTTTGCAACAAGATGGGCACTTTTTTTTGTAAGTTGTCTATTTGTTGTCTTGAAGTTTGGGGTTTTGCTGACTAGCATGAAGGGTTGCTGATGCTCCCTAGTGGTTTCTTTCTGTTCCTCACCAGCGCTTGCATTTTTTTTCTTTTCACAGCAAGGTAGTAAAATGCATGAGTTTCTTTGCATGACTTGCTTGGCTAATTTATATAATAAAATGCTAATTCAAATCAAATGTATCCTGCTGCTACTGAATCAAATATATATGTATTAATGCTTTTGCAATCTAATAATCATACAGGGTTCCTTTCCTTTCACTCAATCCACCTGAAAGAACTGTTGAATTCAAGTGTTCTTATTTCAATGCACTTGATTAAATTTTTCATTGTCTATTTGCTGTTTCCTCTCTCACCAGTTCTCTATTCATTTCAGTCTGTTAGAGAGACACCCTGGAGGCCTCCTTTTCTGCCCACCATCTGTCCATAATAACTTATTTCTATTCCACAAAGCTATTTTCTATCATTCCAGGTGAAATCTGTTATCAACCTGCTCTTTGCTGCCTACACAGGAGATGTTTCTGCTCTCAGAAGGTACGGATGTTCTTCATTGCCTACAAGTTTTTGAAGCGTTTTCTGTTCTGCTTCTCTAATATTTTCTTTATATGTGACTGCAGGTTTGCGTTGTCCTCTGTGGACATGGAGCAGCGGGACCATGACTCCAGGACGGCGCTGCATGTGGCAGCCGCTGAGGGTACAACACTGTGCATACTGTCACTTTAGCTTGTCACTTATTAGACAAGAACCAGTGGTGTCTGTTAGTTTGGTATCTGATTGTTTGCTGGCTGGCAGTCAACGAACAGAAAGTGAGGCTGTATTTTACTTGTGCATCCTAGTCACTGTCACATAAATTTGGTAACGGCTCCACTTGGTGGTCAAACATGATAATGTTTTAAAAAAAATGGTGATTACCAATGCTGCTCAACCTTACAATGTGTATATTTTTTGCAGGTATATTTTGTATTTATGCCTTTTCATTCTAGTTTAATCACTATAAATATAGGTCCTCAAATACTGTTTTGCTGGGGAATTAACTAGATCTTTATTTCACGCTTTTTTCAGTACACTGTATTTTTACATCTAAAGTTCAGTCTGTAGTATGTGTTGCAGAAAGTAAACTATTCCTTTTGATTTTAGGACATATTGAGGTTGTGCGTTTTCTGTTGGAGGCCTGCAAGGTGAATCCTGTTCCCAAGGACAGGTGAGCAAACACAATCAAAATACTTCTGATTTTAGAGCAAATATTCATTTTCTTAGCCTTTTTAATTTAGAAATGGGTTGATTGGAAGACATCAGGTTTCCCATGATGGTCTTGGAAAACTTTTCAGGAATTCAAATTTTAATTGGATGTTGCTAAAATCCTAAAAAGTCACGCACAAGCCACTGAAATTGATTTCTATCAAGAATTAGGTTGAACTTTCTCTTTGTGAGTGCAATATGTCTAAAATTAATTAAAATGCATTTTTATATTCAATTTCAAATACATTTACATTAATAAATACATTAAAATACATTTTGATTGAATGCATATAATGTGTTTTTTAAATTATTGATATTATTATTGCCTTAACATTATATAATCTGTATATGATTAATCTTTATACAGGTTAAGGAGAAAAAAGCAAAAAAGATCGTAGTACAAACACAACTCGGTGTATATATATATATAATTTACAATAATAATTCAAACATTTTACATTTCTACAATGTTAGAGATTTAAATCTCCAATTTTATAATTTATTATGAGAGGTTTTATTTAAATTTATTATAAAATATATTTATTTGTATATAAACTATATAGATATATATAAGTCTAATATATTGGATATAAGAAGGATTTATATTGTTGTTATAATAAATTTGGGGGGCGAGAGATTGATTTACAAAATAATTTTAATAGTTTCTATATTTTAAATATAAATATATTTTACACTTCTAATAATAATTAATTATAAAATTGGAGATTTAAATCTCTAATATTGTAGATTTTTTTTTTAAAGTTTTGAACTAATATTGTACATTTTTAAACATTCATTTTATAATAGTATTGCAATAATAACATACTTCTGTCTTAATGTTAATAATAATAATTATTATTATTATTCATCGTCATCATCTAATATTTATACAGTAATAAAACAACTAGAAAAGATGTGGAAACCATGAAAATAAAATAACATGTATGTCCTCTAGGTGGGGCAACACTCCTATAGATGAGGCGACACACTTCGGTCATCATGAGGTGCTCGCGCTTCTTCAGGAGTACAACAATAAAGACAACCCACCGGTGAACACTGCCGCAGATAAAGAGAGCACCGAGAAGAACCTGGACGGGAAGCTGGAGACGTAACCATCTCCACTAGCACTAGAGGACACTCTTCTGGAACAGCCCAGAGAAGGACTGCTCCATCTCAATATCACTGTTTTTTTGTTTTGTTTTTTTGGGGAAAACATGTTTTTTGTCAGTATTTTTTTTCGTTTGACGTTGTCTCCTGTAGTTTTACATCAGGGGTGTCAAACTCAGTTCCTGGAGGGCCGCAGCCCTGCAGGGTTTTGTTCCAAACCTCCTCCAACACTCATACCATGTAGTTTTCAAATAAGCCTGAAGGACTTGATTAGCTGGATCAGGTGTGTTAAATTAGGGTTGGAGCTAAACTCTGCAGGGCTCCGGCCCTCCAGGAACTGAGTTTGCAAGTCATGATGATGGCCATATTTAATGTTGCAAAATGACTCTGAGTAGACGCTATAATTATATGTTCAGTCTTTTCGTGCCTGTGTACAGTTGATTGAGGTGTGGGGAATGATGACTACAGAGATGTCATTGCTGTCTCGAGGGCAAACGACTAAACTCAAGACTATAGAATGATGTCAAACAATCCTGTTTAAGAATTCAGGAGCCGTTTAGACAGGGCGCGTTCTTGCATTCAAAACAGCGAGATTTGGCACGGTTGCACAAACACTCTCGATACTTAAAAGCTGCTGGCCATCATATCATCTTTGTTGAAAAAAAAAAAGTAGCTCAGCAGAACGGAATGAAAATCTGAGACAGGAGACTATTGCATTTCCATTAGGCTACCAAACAATCGGTCGAGTGTTGCCACGAAGGACGATATTATTAAGATCAGGAATGCGAGAACACGCGTGTCGTGTGTAAAATCCGAAAGTTTGCATGCATTTTTTTACATGTCTATCACTTTTATTTTATTATACCTCATTATTTGAGCATTCTAACCACTGCCAAATACATTATTTGTGTTAGTCTTTACCGTATTATCAGTTAGATGGTCTATATACAGTATATTCGTCAATGCACTCATATTTTAAATATTTACATGCCCCCAAAATGACTGCATTTTGAGAAAGTACACGATGTTGTAATCTGAGAACAAAAGCGATCAAAAATAAAAAGAAGTTATAAAAAAAATCACATTATAAACAAAATTTTATTTAAATCCTCAACACCAGCTTAATCATTATTGGATACAATTTAAAACCTCCTTTATTTATAAATAGGCTACTCATTATTTCTAATTAAAAGACACTGCATTTGTGCAAACCATCTGTGCATTTATGTATATTTTATGAAGTGTTAAATTACTGTAAATGTAGTTTGTATTGTGAGACAATTGCTTTAGCAGTGGAAAGATGATGTCAAACCTCTTCACTCGGACCAAACATTTGAAGAAAATCAGTTCAAAAATGAAGTTCATGTCAAAGAAAATGAATGTAAGCTACACTTTAGCACTATTCAGTATTCATTGAAGCATAAATATCTTGCTGATTTCTATTAGACTGTATCTGGCTGACTAAAGTCGGTGTGTACATGTGCAGTTAAAGCAATGGTATATTAAGATTAATCTTTGATGTGCAATAATGAATAAAATTGTGTTAGTAATTAAAAGGGTGTATTTTTACTCATACATCATATACATACAGTGGACAAAACAATATAAAACACTGAAATTCGGAGTGGAAAAAAAAGTCCCACAACCTAAATTCAATTATATATCTCAAAAAGTAATAACAGAATAACCTCAATAATCAGAACAAGTCATGTTCAAGCTGAAACAGTGCAGGATGAGTTATGCACCGAAATATAATACTATCTATGAGCAACAGTACCAGTGATGCCGGTCTAGCACACTAACAAGAATATTTTCCTACAATGCATTCAAGGTATAGATTTTATCAGTTATCTCTGGGAATCAAACCCATGATCTTTGCATTTCTACCCTCATTCTCTACCAGTTGAAAGCTTAAATCATCTAGATCAGATGAGTCTGACAGATCAGATCATGTTCAATCATGTCCAACCGGTGGTCTTCAATGACATGCTGTTGTACCGTCTTGGATTTTCAAACCAGAAAGTCTGTCTTCATTTATCCCTCCTACAGCTAAAAAGAGAACAGAATTTTACTGTATTCCAAATGTCCTGATTATGTGCAAATACCAGGACAAAAGCACAAACATAAGAGTCTCAGAACAGATGCATATAATATTGCATTTTCCACTTTATTATTTGGTGATTTTTTTTTTGTGCTTTGTTTCGTTTACTTATCAACTTCCTGACAGGATCAACTGGGAAATGTTGGCTTAGTAAAACTAATTCTTATCTTTCTTTCCTGTGTAAGTCAGTTCAAGTGTGAGTTCAACGGTCAATAATGGCCCATTACACATATGAAGTGCATAAATGTGAATGTAAAAGTCTTTACCCTCAGATGCACTGGTATAGTAGCGACCAAAGGCAACATCTCGTGGGATGTCTGGGTAAAGGTAGATGAGGGGATTCACTGGATCCTTCTCTCCATCAGTGACAGTATAGTCACGGATGATGTTCTGTAAAGAGATGTTGTTCAGATCTGTTCTAGTGTAAGGCTTTGTTGAATGCACCACTGTGCTGACATGATAATCTCATAAGAGATTTTTCAGACAACAAGATAGTTATCACAACATAAAATACTCCAGTTCAAACCAGCACAAACCATTCTGTGAACGTTCCACCCATGTGATGACGATTCCTCCCCTTTGAGAGTTTTCACTGAAGCGCAGAAGGAAAGTGCCGGGGAGTTTGTCTCTCAACAAAGCCTTCTCTCTCTCTTTACTCAAAAACCCCATAATGTACCTGTACACAATATGTAGTCCATGTGACTCATGCACTAGTCCAAGTCTTCAGAGGCCATACAACAGCTTTGCTTGAAGCCTGAAAGTTAAGCCCCCTCTCAAATCTCCAACTCTTTAAAAATCTGCCATCTCTTCAGACAGTTTTGACGTCAGTGATTTTAAATGCCATTGGCTTTCACATGAATAACATGAGAGCAACACTTAGATGAAGGATAAACCTTTTCAGTTTTCTTACCCATCATTCCAAATGCTGAGCACATATTTCCCAGTAAGATCCAAATGTTCATATATCCACTGCCAGAGTGAATCACCAGACTCCGTAGACATCTAGATGAAAACATCAAAACAAAGTTATACACAATATACTGTGATAATGAAAAACTATTGCTTCACCTTGTCATTTATCAAGTTATTTCACATCACAAAGAATCACACCTATAAAAGTATTTAGTTTGTCTGCTCTTTGCAGTATCATGTTCTCACTAAGTTTTGTTTTAGCAGTAAATCATGTGGTGACAGCAGAGGAACAAACAGAAGCGAGGTTGTTCAGGAAAGCGAAAGCAACTTTCCTGTCTTTGTTTCAATCATTTGTATAAACTCACGTTAAAAAATGTATTCCAGTGGATGAGTCCTTCAGGATCACCTTGGGCTTCTTGACCTAAAATTAAAAAAATTAAATAAACGTGCTATTCATTTAACTATGAGCATCTACTCATAAAATAAAGCACATAAACTCACCAAGAACTTTGTCGGCCAGCGTTCTCAGCTGCTCAGAGTTCAGCGCTCGTTTAGTGGAAGAAGAAAACTGCCAGCTCAAGACCTTTGAAAGCTGCCCCCATTTCACAGGTGGAGGATTCAAGAAGAACGTCAGATTCTGAGAGAAAGAGTGAGCCAGAGTCAAAATAGAGACCTCAATAGAAGACGAAAGTCTCTTCTCCTTTACGAGCTGTGTTAATTAGAAAGGGAAATCAAGAAAAATAAAGTCAGTAATTAGAAATGATCAATTATTTATTATCTGTTGTAATATCTCAGTATTTATCATACCACATGACGGAAATCAGCTGCTAGGCATCCACTAGCTTCATCCAAGGTCATAACTTTGTAAACATTACTTAAGAAAATGAAATTCCTAAATCTAGGACATTACACAACAAGCCACTGCATCAGTGAGGACCTCTGACATGCATAAAAACTGAATGTATTGCTCTATTTATGTTTTTTAATAATGAGCTGTGAGCAATAATCTAATTCAATAATTGTAATTAGCATTTATTTGTGTAATTTGGATTAATGTAAAATTATACATACCCTTTCACTGTTTCCATCTCCGAAAAACCTCTAAATGAGAAAGGAGAAAAATTATAGCTAGATAGACAGACAGAGACAGACAGATACTTACTTGTCAATAGAGATTTTGACCTTGGGTTGAGAGTTCAGTTCAGGGAGTTTGACTAGTAGTCTATAGTATCGTAAAGAACAATTAAAGCAATGACCATTACTGTCTATTAAAATGAGTACCATTACAGTGTCTGTTGATAGAACAATAATCTCTGAAACCCACCTGATCTTGACTGTGAACTGAACTGCTGTTTTTATCACCAAGCGTCTCCGGGGATGCCACAGCATACAAGGCTGTCTCTCCACCACAAGAGAACTGAAAGACACATCACAACAGATTTCATGTCCAGGTCTGTAATCTTTCAGAAGTGACACACAAGACAAAATATTCCCATGAACCCACAAAACCTTCCATCAGTAACCAAATGTTTTTTTTCTACAGCTTGTGCTCTACATATAAAATCACAGAAATGTCTGAATGGATAAAGTATCGCGTCTCACTTTAATATAAGGTTTTTGAAGAGTGAAAGGGCCTGGTCATCCAGCTGGCTCTTGCCCAGAGTGAAGGGGTCGTTGTTGTAGGTGAATTTCTGCACCAATTCCTGAACTTTCTTCAGCTGCTGACGGATCTGTTGAAGACACTCTGCCACCACAGTGAACCTGGAGCACAATTAGAGCATAATTACAATTCATTCCTTAATTCACCCAATCATAAACACAAGGCTTTTCTAGGCCATAAATAAATAATAAAAATGAGCACAAGCAGCAGGGAGAGTTGAGAGCCGAATTAGTCCAATTAATGAATGAATCATGAATTATGGCAACAGTACTCTCTTGTCCCATCAAATGAAGCCCAGTTTGGTTATGTGAACTGAATCATTGAAAAGAATCAAACCAAAAACGATCCATTTACTGCTACTAGGCCTACCTCATGGAATATCGATGCCTAGATCTATGGCAGATTTTCTGTGAATATAACTACGTAATTCCAGTCAGTTGCTTACAAAACGCTATTATCTCTTTTGTTGTTATGGGCGCGTCTAAAGATTTCTTATGCATCTCACTATGTCTTGTATGAAATAATGTCTGTGTGCATGTGTGTAAAACAACAAACTGACGATTTATATGCTTAATCAATTGTAATTGTATATACATTACATAGTTGTGATTAATTGTGGCTGGAATAATAATGTAGCTGTAAAAATAGTTGCCTGCTGACATTGAAATATATGTACATCTGCATGACTAGATAGACACAGTGAAGTTTGTCTTTACTATACACGTAAGATGTGAGTCACTCTGGAGGTAATCATTTCAGATCGTCCATCATTTGAGTAAAAGCGTGTGCGGGTTGGCCAATCTGGGGCCTGTACCATGATGGCAGATGAACAAATTCAGAGTTACAGGATTAGTTTCGAGTTGACAAAACCAAACCACTCCAATCTGGCTTTGTTGGTACCATGATGCTGATCATCAACTTTCTTTGTCAACTCAGGCTTTGATCCTGAGTTTGTGGAGCACGTGCACATGCATGTGTGACATCAATGCTGAACAGCCAATCACGAGCCTTGGTTAAAGGTTAAAGGTTTTGCTAAAGGTTAAAGGACTGAAGAATATGATGCATTTAAATGCATTTAAAGAAAGTTGATGATCAGCATCATGGTACCAAAGCCAGATTGGAGTGGTTTGGTTTTGTCAACTCAAAACTTATCCTATAACTCTGAATTTGTTCATCTACCATCAGGCCCCAGGGGCCTGTTTCATAAAACAAGTTTACCAAATAAGCCAGGCTTATTTCAGTTAGTCTGACTTATTTTGAACCAAATCAACAGACAATAAGTCAGACTAACTGAAATAAACCTGGGGCCTGTACCATGATGGTAGATTAACAAATTCAGAGTTATAGGATAAGTTTTGAGTTGACAAAACCAAACCACTCCAATCTGGCTTTGTTGGTACCATGAAGCGGATCATCAACTTTCTCTGTCAACTCAGGCTTGATCCTGAGTTAATGGAGCGCGTGCACATGAATGTGTGACATCAGCGGCGAACAGCCAATCACAACACAGAGCAAGTGTGACTCACTTCTCGCGAGAGAGCCAGCGAGATTCAAAACTATTTTGTTAAAGGTTAAGAGATTAAAGAATATGAGGAATTTAAACGCATTTCCACTGAAGTACTTGTCCATGAAAGAGGACAAATAAAGGAAATTATCTTGCTCTATCAGTGAAACTTGTGAAGTTTGTTTATATAGTTGATAATATATAGTGATAGAGACTCAAACATGTAAGGTCACATGTAGCCATTTTTAAAGTGTTATCTATTGATTCTACCACTTATTTATATTACATATGATCTGTATATATTAATATTAATTTAAAACAAATGCTTTATATTAATTGTTAAACTAAAAGTGCTTGTGTGTAATGGAGTAATAATAATATAAATCATATTATAATTATATAAATCATATGCAAATTGTAATTATCATTAAAGCCAGACAATTTTGTTGGAATTTTTTTTTAAAGGTACTTCATAGTGACCTTTCATTTGTAGGAAGAGAGACTGGGGGAGTGACTTTTTTGTGTCAGACATGTGTCACTTTGCTCACATCTGATTGGTCCAATTTCAGTTTGAGATCTCTAACTCAGAACATAACCTGCCCCGGAGCAGGTTAGCTGTGCAGTGTAAGTTACTATAGAAATGAACGCAGCTAAAAGCCAAGCCACTTTCTTGGTACCTAAAACCCAGGATTGATGCAAACTAAACTGAAACTTACCTGGCTAACCAGCTAAACCGGCTTCATAGTACAGGCCCCTGGCTTATTTGGTAAACTTGTTTTATGAAACAGGCCCCAGGAAATATTATCAACAGCGCCTGCTAGAGGTTCTCACCAGCTTTGCAGCTGCTCCAGACAAGTGTTGTGTGGACCTCCGATACAAGCCTTCTGCTGTCTCTTCTTCCACTCAGGTAACTCTTCTGATATGAGCGCGAGCTGGATCTGCTCTGCTAGAGTCAGTGCATTAGAGATTTCTTTCATCACCACCTGCACACAATACGTATACATACAGGATGCTATCACAACCACTGTTCTTATATAACATTACAGATCAGTAGATAGCTACACTGAGAAAAACATTCCTACAGATATTAATATTCACGAGGTCAAACTTGCAAATAACTCTGTGTGCGTTTACTGACCTACCTCTCTTTTTATGTTTAGGTCAGTAAACATTTGTCCAGTGGCCATTTCCTCCTGTCGACTCTCTTTTGTTGTATGACCCTTTGTTTCAGCCTCGACTGAAAATATGAAGAATAATGTCCACGAAACTGTCCTCTATAAAACATTTCTTCAAAATAAATCTTAAAACTTAAGGACTTTCATATTTCAAGTGCCCCATATTCAAAGTTTAGATAGATACATAGAGGTAAACTGTATATATGATGTGCTTTGTCATTTGATTGATATATATTATTTCTTACAGAGCAGAAATAGTTAATTCTCTCATTTTACTTTGACCCTCTGAAGGCTTTCTCTTGAAGTCATACTGCAGATCTTCCAAAACCTGAATGTCCTGTTCTGTTTCCTGATGAAAAAAGGCAGCTACTGTAGTGAAAGTTCAAGATATATTCACATAGTTAAAGTGAAATACCCCAAAACAAGAGAGTGATTTTTGAGTAATTTAAGTCTCATGCTTTAAAACTGAATGAATGTGAGAGTAAAGTACCATAGTAATTTGAATAAGATACCTGCACACTCTTCTTCAGGATGTTTACTTTATGGTCCAACTCTTTTTGTTGTTCCATCGTACCTCCCTGTGATGAGTGAGTTTTACCCTGAACACAATATCAGACACTACTTCGATGAATGTCTATATAAACCTTGTTTAAAAAAAAAAGGATGGATGACATACTTGAGAATCAAGTGTCTTCTCCTCATTCAGGGCGTTAGATGTGTTCATAGCCATGTGATCAAGATCCTCCTAGAAGAGCTCATAATAGGATTCATTTGTCCAAAGTGTTACACAAAATAAAATTATATTTATTATATCATAAATACAATATTTAGAGGAAACAGAGCAGATAGACATTGTGTACCTGTAGGTTGTAGGTGCTTGGTTTGGTTTTGGTTTGCTGTACCAGGAAGTTTTTTTCAGCAAATGAGAGTCATGATATGTATAATTAGAATAAAATACTACCATACTTCTTCTACGAGCATGGACACTAAATAAATCTGTTGAAGCAGATATTAGTTAGTACAGCATTTCTTCCAAAAATAAATAAATAAAATAAAATATTTTTATTTTTTGCTCCTTCTCAGGACTTTTATGTCCCCATGACTTTAAATTGATAAAATGAATAGGAAAAATTACAATGCAGTCACATGATTTGATATATTTATCTTAGTGTATAATTCAAAAGAAATAAAAAAATTAAGTGTTTGTTTTCATTGTAATATCAACCAATTTGTATTTTCATAAAAATTGAATTGAATTTCTAAAAAAAATGTTGTTATATACGTTGCTGCTTTAAAGTTCAAAATAACCTTTTCTATTGTATTAATGTAAACCATTATTAATTTTCCTTTTTAAGTGTTAATAAATTCTTTATTCAAAGTTAAGCTTGTAAATGCATTACATTTAAAAATGAACATTCAGTGCATGGATTATGAAATGTTCTTATCAAATCTTTAATAATATTAAAAATAATAAATAAATCATTAATAATGCTGCCCGAGGCTTTTGGTATGTTTGGAAACAATCATTATTTATTTTTGCACTCCTGTTTGGTGCCAGACTTACACACTTTATCTTTAAGCTTCATAAAGATTTCCATCTGGAGAAAAAGATGGATCAAAAAGTGAAACTGCTGTTAAAAAAACATGTAATCAATGAATATAAATCATTTAATAGTCTTTATTTTTCTTTCACATGACAGTATGTAACATTGCCTAATGGACCTGGCTTGGATCTGTAGCAGTATTTCTGACTGTTGAAGGTAGGTTGATTTTATTTCTGTTAGACTTTATCTTGCTGGTGTGTGTGTACAGTACATGTGCATAAGGCAATTGTGTGTAAAGATATTTTAATGTGCAAAAAATAAATAAGTGCTTCACAAGATGGAGAAGAATGTCCTTTTCACAAACAAATGTCTTCACAGAAACAGCTTTTCAGAGTTTTTGTATATATCATTTCATCAGTCTCTATCTGAGTGACTGTACACAGAAAATTCAAATCCATGCAACATGCAAGTTTCTTTACAATATGTTCACATTTTTATACAAACAAACAAAAAGAACAGGATTACACTGTTTTAAGTATATTCTATAATTTGACAGAAGGAAATGGCTCCTCTTCTTCACACAAGTGGAGAATAAGTGTAGTATTAGAGAAAACCCATGCAAAGATAAATCATTTGGGTATCACTATTTGTATCCATTATTCATTATAGATATCTGTGTGCCAGATACAATACTTCTAGAAACAGATTCATTTTCCTCCATAAAAAAGCTCTGGATTAAATTTAGATGCATTGGTGGAGAAGCGTCCCTCATATCAGTTTTGCCTCGAGGTGCTCTAACACTTACAGGGTCTTGCAAAAGGTCTAAAAACAGAGATAAATAAGACATGAATATAGTTTTTCAGTAACAGAAATATATGAGGTAGAAAAAAAGAAAAGTAATAACTTACTCATCTGACACAGAAATCATGCGCCTGTCTAAATATGGCCTGATATATAATTTAGGTTTGTCTATCTCCATTTCTTCTGTATCTGAGGGACAAAAGATCAATAATGTAAGGCATGTTGATATTGACAATACACACAGACATGCTCTCTAACAAGTTATTGAGCAAGTTATGCTAAGATTATACAACAGCAAAGCATAGTCTTTGTGAATTGTTTTCTATCATGACAAAATAGAAATTTGTGAGGTTTGACAACCATTTTTGCTTGGAAAAGGTGCTTTCATTAAAATAAAAGGTTCAACATTCTGTTATTTAATGCAATGACATCTCCATATACTGTATGTATATAGACATTTAGAAGAAAAACGTCCTATAATATATTAAAATACATACAGTGTATTTATTTTGTGATGTTGCACCCTTCTGCATCGTAATCTTATGCAGCAGGCTATTGACATCTGTTGTTTCAGTTTTACACTCTTATCTTGCCTTCTTTTTTGAATGAATGAATGGTTAAATAAAGAATATCTACCATCAGAAGAGCTGATATAGTAGCGACCGAAGGCGACATCTTTTGGGATGTCTGGGTAAAGGTAGAGGAGAGGGTTCACAGGAATCTGCTGTGCAGCAGTGAGGGTGTAGTCGCGGATGACGTTTGGCAAGGAAATAGACGCCAGATCTGATTTAGTGTAGGGCTTCACTGAATGTGTCTTCAGTTCACCTGTATTTGATGACATTCATTCACGTACATTAAAAGACTGCAAGACAGATATATAAATATATAAATGATCAAATACTCCAATTCAAACCAGCACACACCGTCCTGTGAATACTCCACCCATGTGATGGTGATTCCTCCGTCTCGACAGGACTCACTGAAGCGCAGAAGGAAAGTGCCGGGGAGTTTGTCACTCAACAAAGCCTTCTCTCGCTCTTTACTCAAAAACCCTATAATATACCTGTATATATGTGAAGAAAAAAAATATGATAAAATTGGACTGGATAACAATGTCAAAGAAATTTCTATGTTCATGGCAGTTTCAGTACTATAACTTGGAATAAAGCTTTAGAGAATGGAGATTTTGGCATACAATCATGCTGTTTAGGGTTAGTTGACTTCTGATTTTCAAAAGAAACAAGTAGGATGGGACTTGATTTTATTTTATTGGGAATTGCTTGGATTGTGAAAAGTGGGAGTTATATATCAAAATGGAGCAAGCAGAGGCTTCAGACTTGATTTAAGTTTATTGCCACATCAGCTTCACAGACTATTTCATGGCAAAGGTTATACATTAGAAAAACAATACAGTAGTACAAAATACAACAATTAAATAAAGCAATTATAAAACAAAGTTGTGTACATGAAATTCTATAGAAGATTCTTTAAATTTACTTTTGAAAGAAATTGTAAAAGTTTTTCTGGGTCCACCTTATAAAACAAGTCCTTAAGAGTTTGAGCAAGCAGAGGCAGAGTTACACAAAGACAAGCACATAAAGAAGATGTACACAATAAGACCAGAAAGATGTATAATGATGTTGATTTCATGTTGACTTTAATTTTTATTTGAAAATCTGTTAATCTCAAAATAAAATTAGAGAATTTTTTAAAGTAATTTAAATTTATATATATATATATATATATATATATGTAATTTTTTTTATTCTAGGATTTAAAAAAATCTACAGTAATAATAATAATAATAATAATAAACACTGACGGGTTTTGCACATCTCAAAATGGAACGGGTTCTAATATATATACAGATCATTCCAGCCCTAGATTGTACAGTATTTGTTTCATTGTCTGTAACGATGGAACTCTTACCCATCATTCCAGATGTTGAGCAGGTGTCTTTTAATAAGGTCCAGAATTCCATCTATCCACAGCCAGAATGGTACACCCCTCTCATTAGGAGACATCTAGGTGAAAACACACAAGCTATTTACTCGGCTTCCATTTCATTAGCTAAAGCATTGTCATGGCATTGCTTCATCAATGATGATGTGACTATTTATTGCACTTCCCTTTAAAATAAAAATAATATAACATATTCAGTTAGTTTCGAGTTCTGAAAGCACAGCTGTTTTTTGTGGTATCGGGCTATTCCACGGTCTCACTAAGTTTTGTTTTAGCAGTAAATCATGTGGTGACAGCAGAGGAACAAACAAAATCGATGCTGGGTAAAGAAAGCGAAAGTAACTTTTTTGCTTTTGTTTGAACTGTTTCCATAAACTCACCTTGCAAAATGTATTCCAGTGAATGAGACCTTCGGGGTCACCTTGGGTTTCATCACCTAAAAACAGATACAAACTCTTAAAAAGTCCCATTTTAAGAGTCACTTAGTCTCATTTCAAGAGGTAAAATAAAGCACATAAACTCACCAAGAACTTTGTCGGCCAGCGTTCTCAGCTGCTCAGAGTTCAGCGCTCGTTTAGTGGAAGAAGAAAACTGCCAGCTCAAGACCTTTGAAAGCTGCCCCCATTTCACAGGTGGAGGATTCAAGAAGAACGTCAGATTCTGAGAGAAAGAGTGAGCCAGAGTCAAAATAGAGACCTCAATAGAAGACAAAAACATTGATGAGGGGAAATGGCCGTACCTGGGGGTCACTGCAGAGCATGTTGTACCATAAGATGGTGCCCCAGGCACTAGGTAACTGATTCACATGGGAGATCACCACAATAGGAAGTGATATGATCTGTTTAATTAAAAATTAAAAACAGGTCTGGTCAGTTACTGGTCTGATCTACAGTTGATATGTCACAATAGGTAGCTACATGTCAGAGTGCTTTACCGATAAATCAACACACAGTTCTGGCTGAATGAGTTGAGTTTCAAAGTGAAGTATGTGCAGCTCCTCAGAAATGATGAGAGGAGTCTGTAATAAAAAGGGAAAAACATCAGCAATTCCTTCACTTCATTTTATTTGACATCACTGTATGTGTTTTTTGGCCTACCTCATTGGTTCTGTTGTTACTTTTCATCTCTTTTAATTGCTGTGGTAATCAGAGGGAAAGAAAGATCAACAATAAACGTTCAGTTAGACATTATATTATATTTATTATTAGCAGTAATATGTTTGTTTTTCACATCTTACCAAGTGACGAAATTCAGCTGCTAGACACGCACTGGATTCCTCTAAGTTCATAACTTTAGAAAATGTTCCTAAAATGTTGAATTTCCTACATCTAGGACATCAGAAAACAGACATTTGGATTATTTGAGCTTTGACGGCATGCATACAAATGCAAATGGTGTTTCTTGATAAATAACAAATTGTTAAAATATTTTATAATTTAATAATTAGGGTTTACATTTTGCATTCCAAGCTTATCTTCTGATTATTATAATGATCACCGTGCAAGACTATATAATACAGTTACTGTACAGTTATTTTGTTGCAGATTTGGACTTTTGTCAAATGCAGACATTTTTGTCGTTGTTGTGCTATGTATCTAAATGCATTGGCTCATTCCAAACATCACATTATAGTAATAAATCACATTTGTGTTATGAGTTTCTTTGTAATTTGTTACGTACCCTTTTATTGTGTCTTTCTCTGTTAAATCTCTACAGAAGAAAAACAAATATACTGTATGAATACACATAGATAGATAGATAGAGGTAGATGGGTAGATGGATAGATGGATAGATGGGTAGGTAGGTAGGTAGGTAGGTAGATAGATAGATAGGTAGGTAGGTAGGTAGGTAGGTAGGTAGATAGATAGATAGATAGATAGATAGATAGATAGATAGATAGATAGATAGATAGATAGATAGATAGATAGATAGATAGATAGATAGATAGGTTTTGCTTACTTGTCGATAGAGACTTTTACTTTGAGTTGACAGTTCAGTTCAGGGAGTTTGACTAGTGATCTACAAAATAATACACATCGACATCACTGAAATTAAAGGTTTTTCTCAGACATTTACCATTAATTAAAATAAGTGACATCACAGTGTTACCGACGGTAACTTAAAGAAACCCACCTGATCTTGACTGTGAACTGAACTCCTGTTTTTATCACCAAGGGTCTCTGAGGATGTGTCGGCATACAAGGCTGTCTCTCCACCACAAGAGAACTGAAAGACACATCACAACCGCTGCCATCCTGTTCAAGACTAGAATCTTTCAGAAGTGACGCACACCACAAAATATATTCAAATTCCCCCATGAACCTTTAAGCCCACAAATCCTCCCATCAATAACCAAATGTTTTTTTTTTCTACAGCTTGTGCTCTACATATAAAATCACAGAAATGTCTGAATGGATAAAGTATCGCGTCTCACTTTAATATAAGGTTTTTGAAGAGTGAAAGGGCCTGGTCATCCAGCTGGCTCTTGCCCAGAGTGAAGGGGTCGTTGTTGTAGGTGAATTTCTGCACCAATTCCTGAACTTTCTTCAGCTGCTGACGGATCTGTTGAAGACACTCTGCCACCACAGTGAACCTGGAGAGCAATTCATGTATTAGCTAATTATAAAAATAATATATCAGTACCACGGATAGCACCAAAGCAAACTAAAGGACAATATGAGCTTATCAGCTCCAGCTTGAGACTACGTCGGATATAGAAATACTTTTATTAATAGCCTTTTGGAACAACTTGTAATTTCAAGGATTTTCTGTCTAATTAAATAATATCAAATTATTTAGATATCAAATATAATATTTTATTTTGTCATTTTGTTTCCAGGTCATTTAAAGCACCCTCTAGAGGTTCTCACCAGCTCTGCAGTTGGTCCAGACAGGCATTAGGCGGCCCACCGATACAAGCCACCTGCTGTCTCTTCTTCCACTCAGGTAACTCTTCTGATATGAGCGCGAGCTGGATCTGCTCTGCTAGAGTCAGCGCGTTAGCGATTTCTTTTATCACCACCTGCACACATATATATGCTATATTTAAGAAAAAATATGATACTGAAGAAAACTGCAATATTAAAGTCACCTTAAAAATCAACACTGACATTTTTTTTATATTCATGTGCCTTTGTAATCTTTAATCAAAATAACTTCCCCTCCCTCTTGCAATGACATCTCTCTTCTCAGATGACACGTTTACTGGTGTAAGGGTGGGAACGATCAAATGATCCAATCAATTCCCGATGGATCAAATCAAGTCCCGCCCTACGTCAGTTCTAGTTTGAGCAACCAGAGATGATCTTATTATTGAGAGGTACCAAAGTCCGTGAATCTACCACTGGAGAAAGCTTAACGCCAACTTGATAATCACAGCCTTGAAGTCAGTTGTGCGACAGTCAATCAGTTTTTGCAGATACTGTAGAAATGTTTGAGAAATACTGTGAACTGAACCTGTCGCATTTTTTTTACATGACTTCTCTTATAAAACAGCGTTTTTTTATTGGTGTAATGTCTAAAAACAGATTAATCCAAAATTAATGTTTGATGTCAAACATGTTGAAGATTAGCTGTTTGATAAGCTGTTCTCCCACAAAAGCAGTTTATTCAGCACATGCAGCCATTAAAAAAAAGGCCTTTAGCCTCGTGTTACACTTTTAGTTTTGCGTTAACCTTGGAGGCTTAGATAACATCACAATAGGAAAGAAAAGACTATCGCAACTTCTGTTTCATGCAGACTTTAAACACATTCCTATAGATGTGAATATATTCCTGAGCTCAATCGTTCAGCTAAATGTATGTAGAGATATATTACTGAAATCTTGACCTACCTCTCTTTTCATGCTCAGCCCAACAAACATTTGTTTAATTGCCATTTCCTCCTGCTGGATCTCTTTTGTTATCTGGCCATTCATTTCAACCTCCACTGAAAATATAAAAATACAAATCCATACCATTTCTCATTCATGTAGATTCATACTGTTTATGTTCACAACATTGATCTAACCAAATATACCACAAAGTATGAGTTAATACCAGGAGCGAAATGCTAAAAATGTGTCTAATGTTACCTCGACTCTGCAAAGTATTTCTCTTGAAGTCGTACTCATCTTGCACATCCTCCAGAACCTGAATGTCCTGTTCTATTTCCTAGAAGCAAATAAATATTCCACAAGTGCAGCAGTTTGAAAAGTTATATTTACTTGTAAATCAGTGTCATTTAAAGCGTTTTTGTGGTAAAGACCCAAAAGGATTCAATATCAGCCCCAAAACCATATCATTATTCACTGAGATGGTTTACCTGCACACGCGTTTTCAAATTGTTGACTTTATTGCCCAACTCATTTTGCTGTTCCATCGTGATACTCCCCTGTGATGAGCCACCTATACCCTAAAAGCAAATGTACTAAGATGAATGATAAACACATGTGCAAGTTTGAAATGACAGTTGTAATGCAAGACTAAAAGCCTTACTTGAGTTCTAAGTGCATTTTCCAGTATCTTTCTCTCTTCATTCAGAGTGCTAGCTATGATCATAGCCATGTGAACAGGATCCTCCTGGAAGTGCTCCTAATGGGAGACGATTATTTCCATTAGCTCAGCCATTTTATTTTAGAATAATGAAATCAAGTATATTAATGTATATTGAATGTAAAATTGTAAGAAAACAATATAAAAATTGCACCTGTAGGTTACGCTTAATTTTGCGTATATTATGCTGTAAAAGGAAGTTGTTCCCTAGGTTGAGACGGCTGTAGTGCTCATCCAGTTGGTTTAGGAGTTCATGGAAGCGCAGGGTTGCCAAAGATACGTTACTTGCAACTGATTCCCTGCAACCAACAATGTGTCAAAGATATGATGATTTGCAGAATTTCATGATGAAATTCAATTGTACACCTGGATAAAATTAAGCATTAAATTAAAACAATTCTCACCAGTCGTGACTCTCAATCCACTGACTGAGATACTGTCGGATCTCCATTGGAAAAGCCTCATCGTAAAGCTGGTCCACTTGCTCTAAATACAGAGAGTCCAGCAGCTGCAGCTGGCTCCAGAGTGTCATCTGAAGACATAAAAGCACAATCGCATATGACATAGTGCAAGAGCGTTTACGTGCAACATCCTTCCTGTGTTGACATTTGTCACCTATATAACCTTGTTTATGTGCAATTGTGTTAACGTTTGGCATTAAGCCAATAATAATAGTTACTATAATAAATTGTATTATAAAACTGCACAAATGTATCAATATCTAATAATTTATCACACTTTCATAAACAAATACAAAAAATAAAATTGTAATATTTGAATAAAAAAAAATATTAGAGTATTGGTGCTGTGCTCATCCTTTAAAGTCACTGACCACGGTCACACTAGACTTCAATTTAGACTGTGGTTTAGACAGTTAGGCTACTCATAAATTTCACAAGACAATTTTGTATACATGGGAGTAAGGGTCATCAAACCCTTGTATTAATTTGCACTGATTCTTTCTTCAGGTCATAGTTGACCAACATTGAACTTTTGAAGGCAGCGAAATTAGAAACTATTTGGCATGAGTTTGCGTTTCCGCTTTCTCGTATTCGCAAGTATGAATGAAATCAATGGAACGAAAACTGTAGTATATATGACCGCACATTATGGCAGAGCAAAATATAATTTTAGAGACTGATTAAATGCTTCTATTCTATGCAGTTAAAATTTAACACATTAATTCTTTTTTAAGCTGTATGTAAAAAATGAAAAATTGTATACCTACTCAGGTTTCATTATATTATAAACAGAGCAAACTGCTTTACTTATTATTACATTAACTGTTACATTTGTCAACAGCTTTTACAAAAAGAACGAACTAGATAATTACCTTTCAACATAGAAGTTGGGTCAAGGCACAAAAGCAGTATATCTCAGGCTATGTAAATACACAAGATACAAGTAGACTAAACTGTGTCTGCTTCGGTCTTATATTCTCTTCAGTGACTCTATAATGGTAAAATATGACATTTTGACGCAGGTTACAGCCCCCATTGACACTGTAGGCCAATATGAATGCTCTAATTACCATATGCAAAGATACCAGCGATGAGAACCAATCATGTTCTAGTGCGTACGCTAAGCCGCGCACCTTTAGCAAATGGCTGTTCTCGGCAAGCGCAGCCCTCCCTTTACAGTCGCGCTCATCACAGAATAGGAACTGATGTGAAAATAGAAACTTAGCGAATCACGAGACTATTATGACATTAAGTTTGATCATTAGATAAAAGCCGTTCACAATCATCTAAGAAGCACTGATTATTATCTTAAAAGACAAAAGAATAGACATATCTGGTGCATCACTTACCTTATGTGGAAGTGTTTCACGCTGAGACTCTGTTTCGGGGGGGGGGTGTGAAACTAAAGGCACAGCCACCGGGCAAGCACGCGTTTTCTGAGAAAGCGAGACCTACAGAGAAACGAAACTTGGATTTACGTCAATTCCCTATTATTTTACTACACGCCACTGGATGTTTTAAGGAGACCCCTTGGTTGTCCATGTGCTTTGTTTTAAATGTAGAGGCACAAACGGATAGAAATAGATACGACACTCGTTTAACTTACATTAAAAAATCTTATCATGAGATCTAATGTTTTATTTTTCTTGTTACTTGTGAATATGCTGAAAAACGAATGCTCACAAGGAAGTGGTTCTATAAAGGGGGAAACCTGATGTGGGTTTATAGTGAAACATCCCAAAATCCTTTGCAAATATTTGCTGCTGATGTTTACCCACCAAAATGATGTCACTTCCTGGAGGATGATGTCATTAAAGAACTGGGCCAGATTGCAACAAATCCCGAAAGCTAAAAAAATAAAATAAAATAAACTTTAGCTAGAATTGTAATAGAATAACCACTAAGGGTTTTCTAAGCCAGTTCCCGATTTTTTGTTACTCAAGGCGATATTATAAAATAAATTTTGGATATAGCAGTATTGCATTGCTAGTAACGCGAGTTACATAATCAGATTACTTTTTTACAAGTAACTAAGTAACGCATTACTTTTTTAATGTAACGAGTTACTTTTTCAAATAGGTTTCCCATTTATTGACTGACAAGTCTGTCCCCATGTTGAGAGAAGTCTGAAGTACAGAGGTGTGCGCTGTGTAAACATGTTACTGTAGTTCTAGACTAAATGTGAACGCATTAATTCATCTCACTCGCAAAAATCTGATTCAGGATTCATCAAAATGAATTACAACAGTGAAATGCAAACTCAGAATATGACAAACCTGCAATAATTAAATATGTTAAATAACACAAATATACTTTATGAATTTAATCCCATTTTATTAACCAGTGTCTTTGCTGCTGACCTTTGATGATCCGGTTCAACCATACTAATAAGCAAATTGACATTAGATAAACTAACATTTGTGCTTCATTGTTTGTTTTTTTATTGCTAAACAGTGTTGAACCTGCGTTCTACTGTAGACATGAATTTACTTTTCCTTCAGCATGAGGCTTATTCTTTTCACTTTTTGGTGTGAAAGGCTTTTACATTTGCTAAAAATAGAACTTTTTCTATTAAAAACAAACTAGCAAGCCCTGCTCTGATTAAAAAATTAACGTGAAAGAAATATAACCCATTACTTTCCATAAAAAGTAACTAAGTAACGTAATTAGTTACTTTTTTAGGGAGTAATGCAATATTGTAATAATTACTTTTAAATAACTTACCCCAATACTGATGGGAAATACCTATATATTAATTACTAGTTAAAACAATATCCTGTTAAAACAACACACCTGGAATATTTGTTAATAAATGGCATTTTTTCTTTTTTTGAAGAACATTGTGTAGCATTCAAGGACATGGCAAAAATACAATAATGAAGTTACAGTAATGAAATTGTTGAAAATGAACCCATATGTTGACTTGAAGTGATAGTTAATAAAATAAAAATGTCATCATCGTTTACTCACCCTCGTCATTCTAAACCTAAATGAGTTTCTTTCTTGTGTTGTTGAGCAACATTTTGAAGACCGTGGGCAACCAGTCATATTTATATAAAACTAAAATGATTCCTAATGATTTTTTTTAGATTGTTACAGAAACGAAACTCATTTCAACTTATCAAGTTATGATCAACTTATGATTCATAGTCCTGCCAACTGTTTTGTTTGATGACATTTTATAGACATCAGTATTTTTCCTCCACGCCAGTATGCCAAACCAAAGGGAATGAAGTACCGTAGATATCATCTTGTTAGCATATTTAGTTGCAGAAATGCAAAAGACATAACGTCATATTTTGCATGTCATATTTGCAACTCAAAAACATGAAGTGAAGTGTAAAAGTGTTTTTAAAAATGTTTAATGTACATAAATCATATTGCAGGCACATCTAGTCACAGACTTAATGGAAGTTTTCTGTTTATAAAGGTTGATATCTACATACAATAAAGAAAAACATGGTTAGATTCCTACTTAGCTCTAAATGACTGGATTCTACTGTGCAAACACTTCACATATGCTGACAGGAAGAATGTGGGTGAAAGCCTTCCCATGTTACATGCAGCATGCTGGCTGCAGCCCACTCGACAACATTTCCAACCTCATAATGTGAACAACCACAATTCCTAGTCATTGTGCCAGGATGTTACATTCTATTTAAAGAGTGCACATTATTTCTACTACTAATAATAATACCATAGATGAACCATAAAATTCTTTATTTAAAAAAAATGCTTGTCATAATATATACATAAACATTAAAATGGGAATAACATTAAGGCAGATTAAGGTTTGGGCAAATTTGAATTTTACAGGTAGATGAGACCAGTCATATATTGTATTTAAGACATAAATTGTTGGAATTTAGAATTATGACATTAATAATACATCTGATGCATTTTCATATTGACAGTATTTTTGAATATACACTCTGTCAGCAAATGAAAATAGAGACACGATGCATTATAGTGGCATAGAGCCAGAAAAGTGAAGAACAGCAAAAGTAGCCAAAATAAAGAGATGAAAATCTTTGAACCCATCCATAATCTTGGAACCAAGCGAAATGTGTCTGTTACCCTTTCTAGGGTGAACTCATCTGCAATGTGAACAAGGAAAAAAGTGTTATGCCATTTTCTGGTGACTGAATAATGATTTATCAGCTCTGCATATTAGTGATAGCCCCAAATTACCCACAAAATATGATTCTAAGCAACAAAATCGGTAATATATAAAGCTGGGTTTAAAAGTCTGAGACCATGTTGAACATTTTAAGGTTAAGAAAGAGAATGAATAATGCACGTGGTTGTAAATCACTAACTATGTGTGATACTGACCATGGTAATTCAGGTCAGATGTTCTTGTACAATATGCTCTTTGGATTATTCTCAAATCGTGATGGTTGATCATCACATGACAGCATCATTGCAAGCTTTAAAATATGTTAAAAATGTTACTTACAGCGCTTTCAAACTCAAAGGGGCTGAGGTGCTGGGTGATAATTTCAAACATTCCAGGAGACATGGGGGGTTCAGGAGAGGAACATGCATTTTGGACAGGACCACTGAGAATTGAGGACAATGAAGAAAGAAAAAAAATCAGAATCAGTTCATACAATCATGCAACACAGAGAAGAAACAAATTATAAAATTAAATCTTATTGTGAAAGAAATTAAGATACTCACTTCCGATGGGAAATTGGAACTAACTGTGTCTGAATGTAAGGACAAACTGTGAAGTGAAAGATAAAAAAAAAAATGCATTTAGCATTTTCACATATGATATTTATAATCCTGCTCTTTCCAAAAAAAGAAACTTAAAAAAAAAAAAAAAAGTCAACAATTGGTCACTGAAAAGAGGTGCTTAACCTTAAGAAAATTTGTATTGTTAAAATAGATACATTCGTTTTTCTTACAATGAGTTTGACAACAAGATGGTTGAGCATGATGAGTCAACAATACGATACATGTAAACATTGAGATAATGGGAAGTGACGATGTACAGGCGTAGGGCGTAGTCAAGGGTCTTGTTTTGAAGTGTGAACTGTTTTAGTAAAGTCCCGAGTCACAAGGTTTATTTTTGTTTGTTTGCTTATATAGAGTGCCTTGCGAAAGTATTCATACCCCATCATTTTTTTCATGTTTTGTTATGTTGCTGCCTTATGTTAAACCGCTTTAAATTAGTTTTTTTTCCACATCAATCTACACTCCACACACCATAATCGTAAAGCAAAAAACAGGTTTTTAACATCTTTGCAAATTTATAAAAAATAAAAAAATAAAATTATTCCATTGCATAAGTATTCATACCCTTATCTGGGACAGTTGGAACTTAGCTCAGGAGCATTCATATTGCTTGTAGATGTTGCTACACTTTGAGTGAAGTTAACTTGTGGTAAATTCAATTGAATGGGTATGATTTGGAAAGGCACACACGTCTTAATAAAAGGTCTAACAGCTGAAATTGCATATCAGAGCAAAAAACAAGCCCTGAGGTAAAAAAAAAACTGCCTGTAGAGCTCAGAGACAGGATTACGTCAAGCCACACATCTGGGGAAGAGTTCAGAAAAAAATTCTGCTTCATTGAAGGGTCACAGAAGCATGTAGTCTCTGTTACCCTTAATAGAAGAAGTTTGAAACAACCAGGACTTTTCCTAGAGCTGACCTCCTGGCCAAACTGAGCAATTGATGGAGAAGTGCCTTGGTTAGAGTGGTGACCAAGAACCTGATGGTCACTCTAGTTGAGCTCCATGATCGTATGTGGAGATAGGATATATCTACAGAAGAACATCACTGAAACACTCCACCAATCTGGGCTTTATGGCGGTGTGGCCAAACTAAATCCTCTCCTCAGTGAAGACACATGAAAACACACTTAGAATTTGCAGAAAAGCACCTAAAGGACCCTCAGACTGAGAGAAACAAGATTCTCTGATCTGATGAACCTCAATTCTAAGCATCGTGTTTGAAGGAAACCAGCTCTGCTCATCACATGCAGAGTACCATCCCAAAAGTAAAGTGTGCTGGTAGCAACCTCATGCTGTGGGGCTGTTTTTCAGCAGCAGGGACTGAGGGACTCATCAGAGAAGAAGAAAAGCTCAATGCACCAAAATATTGAGATAGCTTTAATGAAAACCCAATCCAGCGCATTCAGAACCTCAGACTGGGCAGAAGGTTCACCTTCCAACCGGACAATGGACCTAAACACACAGCAAGAGTGGCTTAAAGGCAACTCTGTGAATGTCCTTGAGTGGCCCGGCCACAGCCTGGGATTAAACCCAGTCAAATATTTCTGGAGAAACCTGAAAATGTGCATCTGCCCCCATCCAACCTGACAGAGCTTGAGACGTCAAGAGGTGAGGAGAAGAATGGCAGATAATTGCCAAATGCTGATGAGAAAAGCTTGTCACATCAAACAAACAAAAAAATACTTGAGGCTGTAAAGGTGCTTCAGTTAAATATTTAGTTAAGGGTATGAATACTTATGCAGTGCACTTAATTCAGTTTTTTTATTTTTTATAAATTTACGAATTTGTGACAATTCTGTTTTTGCTTTGTCAATATGGTGTATGGAGTGTAGATTGATGTGGAAAAAAAGGAATTTAAAGCAGTTTAACATAAGGCAGCAACATAACAAAATTTGAAAAAAATAAGGGGTATGAATACTTTCGCAAGGCACTGTATTTATTTTTGTGAAATGGTCTTTTGTGCTATCATCTATGCAAAGATGGTTGATAACATAACTGCAATAAAGTAACATCCTAGATAACAATTGCTTGTTTACAGGATATATATAGCCTATAATATATTTTATATTATTTAGGCACTTATAGGCCATAGTTTGACAGAATGTTCTAATTCAACATGCCATTGGAAGTCAATCAAGCTTAACATTTTCTTATATTAACATTGTTTATTTCTTACTCCTTAACAGTTCATCAGGCTCCTAATGATTTAATCTATACCATCTTTTGGAATATCTGAAGGCCATGTATAGTTCTTCACTGTAGCATTTTTTATAACAAGATTAGCCTATTTTTCATTACCAGGCCAATAATGACTTTTTTTAAATTAATCAATATAGCATTTGTTATGAAGAAACAACCGCCTGCACATTTAGAACCAATAGCTACAACATGCCACATTTGTAATAAAAAATATAGGGAAAAATCTATTCCCTTAACAGATAATCTAATATAAATTCTACAACAAGTTAGACTAAATTTTACACAATTAATAAGCCTACAATAAAACGTGATAAATTCTAGTAAAAGAGGTCATGAGTAGTTTAAAAAGATTGTAATATATGCCAGTGCTGGTTCAAGACTGTTTTCTCCTCTTTTCATCAGTGTTTTTAGTTTATTTGTCTTTTTTAGATACTGTTTGACTTTCTCCATAGCATTTTAAAGTGGCTGCTTCTCTAAATAATTCAAATAAATCACATATTTGACCATCAGCTTCGCGATAGGAATGGCTCGAGCAAATCTTATCACACTTCTCGATCGCGCTGGTGAACGTACACAGAGTATACGGTGATTCTCGCTCCGCTCATGAACTGCGCTTCAGTCATATCCCCCCTATCCCCCTGCTTCCTGTCATTTCTTGGGTGTGCCAATTTTCTTTTTTTTTGGAATGGTAAAAAAAGTAACAGGGCTGTAAACAAAATATGGGACACAGCTAAAATATTCAAAATCAGATACATTTGCAGACATCCAACCTTTGTTTTGCTGGCTGTTGTAATGTTTCCCAAAAGCCTCATCCTTCGGGATGTCAGGATAAAGGAACTTTAGAGGATTCTCGGGGACAACACCATCTGCAATGACCTTATAGTCCCGTATTATATCAGCAATGGGCAAGGCGTTGAGACGGTTTTTCGTGTACGGCTCTACAGAGATGAACTTTGGGTCTCCTGTAGGCAGAATACATGTGCTTAAGATTATTTAAAAACATATTTAATACAATAAAGACAATGCAAAAATGCACTGAGCACCAAAAGAGCAAGGCATACTCTAAGAACAGCTTTTTCCCTCCAGCATTATTTAATCTGAATAATTACATTGTCAAGTGCACACTGAAAATAAGAAAATACAAATTTTATCTATAAAAGGAAAAAGGCCATCTGCTAAATTTTGGAACATCTCCAGGCTGGGGTTTCCCTCAGCAAATACAAGGCATTGTCTCAGTGTGGAAATTACAGTAATTGCTTAACCTGTGTGGACTTGCAAACAGAACACTGTTCACTGCATGGAAGAACTTGTTAGGATTCTTATGTTGTTATCTTTGTTTTACAACTGAACATTTGTAACATAATGTCTCCTACATTAAAGATTGTATTGGGAATGTTATTCTTAAAGGAATATAATTTTATTAACTCACCCTCAGGCCATCCAAGACCTAGATGAGTTTGTTTATTCATCAGAACAGATTTGAAGAAATTTAGCATTTATTTCTGCAGTGAATGGGTGCCGTCAGAATGAGAGTTCAAACAGTTGATAAAAACAAGATGTTAATTGATTGACTGGAGTCATTTGGATTAGATGTTTTTATCAGCTGTTTGGACTCTTATTCTGACGGCACCCATTCACTGCTTAGGATCCATTGGTGAGCAAGTGATGCTAAATTTCTTCAAATATGTTCCGTTGGAACACATCTTCATCTTGAATGGCCTGAGGGTGAGTACATTTTCTGCAAATTTTCATTGTTGGGTAAACTTGTCCTTTAAAGTATAATGACATATTGTAGACAAACCATTTTCATCCTGCTCAACCCAAGTGAAGGTGATTCCTCCAAGGTGACTTTCACTAAAGCGTAGCAGGAATGTCCCTGGCTCCTTCTCCTTCAGTAAGGCACGTTCCATCTCTTTACTCACAAATCCCATTATGTAGCTGAGAAACAAAACATAGCAGAATCCATTGAGAAGCAGAAAATAGTTTCCGTAGAATGCATTGCAACAAGCAAAAACTTTATTCAACATGGCAGATAAAGAGAAATCTCATTATAAATATACTGTTATACTGATAAAGTGATAAAACATCACAAAAATAGACTATCCAGTAGTTGTATTTGTTATTTATTACATGCTTATCAGAATAACAGAGCTATTGTGTGTTATATCTATTTATCATGCATCTGAATGTCATAACAAGGCCTCTGACCCATCAATCCAAACAGGAAGTAAATGTTTCTTGATAAGGTCCAAGATTCGAGTCCAGCCACAGCCAAAAACTAAATGATTTGCCAGGAATGTTTTCCTGAGAACAACAGAACAAACAAACAAATTGGATTTATATTGTTACAATTTGAAAACAGCAAGAGTATATCATATTTTTTCAATATTACCTTCCAGAACTTGGACCAAGAAACTTGGCAGTCATTATAAGAAGCGTGTTGACCTTCAGAAACAATTAAAACACTGTTTAGATGGAAGCCAAAACACATTTACAAAAACTGTGCTATCAGCATGTTTATGAAACAACATTAGGGAAACACTAATGTAGCAGACAATTACATACAATTACTTTAATGTCACATAAACCAACAAGTTTATAGAAAACATACCCAGAAGTTTATCTCCCAGCATATTAAGTTGATCTTTGTTGAGTCCTCGGCCTGCAAAACTTGAGAACTGCCAGCTGAGCACCTCTGAGAGTTGACTCCAGCTTGCCCGCAAGGGGTTACTGAAGAACCCAAGGTTCTAAACAAGTCAGAGAAGTTCAAATAATACTGTATGTCAAGCCTCGGCACTGATTAAAACTATGATCTCTAGTTATTTTATAAACAAGATACTATAAGGCTAGACATCCATTCTTTGCATCAGAAGCTCACCTTGGGGTCGTCAGTTAGCAGGTTGTACCACATGACGGAGGCCCAGCCTCCTGGGAGCTGACTGACATTGGAGATGACCACCAGTGGCAGGGAGCAAGTCTGAACAGGAACAAAAATACAAAACTCAGTGAGTGGTATCATAAGTGACGTAAAAAAATAAAAAAAAATCTTATATTAGCACAGTAATTTCAACAACATTGAAAAAGATGTATGAAATATGTCATTTATTTATACACTTGGGTCAGTAATTTTTTTTTTAAAGAAATGTTCAACTTTTCATCAGGTATCCAGAGGGATTTATAATATCTTATAAAATTATAAGATTTATAAAATCTTATAATTGATAGTAAAAAGAAATCAGTACCAAATCAGCATATTATAATTATTTCTGAGGGATCATGTGACACTGAAGACTGGAGTAATGATGCTGAAGATTCAGCTTTACCATCACAGTAATAAATTACATTTTAGGATATGTAAAAATAAAAAACAAATATTTTAAATTAAACTGTAATAGCATCAAATATGATCAATAAATATACATATATATATATATATATATATATACGTATGTATGTATGTGTGTGTGTATGTGTGTCTATGTACGTATACACACACAAATATAGACAGAAATATATAAGATTTTCAATTAAGCTTTAAATAAGCTTTTGATTATAAACAGTTGTATATGGCAATAGTATACAGTATTTGATATATAGTATAGTATATTACATAGACACTAAAACATACCTCAAGATCAATATCCAGGCCCTGCAACATCAGCATGGCCTCAAAATTGAGAGAGTGTAACTCCTCTGTCACTGACAGGGGACCCTGCAATACACAGACGCAGTGTTATTACACTTCAATGCCAAGATCAAGATATACTGTGTGAGGCTGCCCTCTGCTGGCCAGATGATGTATTACACACTGAATCACAACATGACAAAAATGCTATCATGTAAACAGGCTCGAGCCAAGGTGTAGGCCTTGTAAGATGTGCCACTAGAAGAGATACTCCTATAAAGTAAGCAGATATTATAAATAATGCAGTCTTACCTCATTTCCTTTTCCTCCGGTTGGACACTTTCTCTCTTTCAGCTGCTGCAAAACACAAAGACTTCATTAAATATCTCCGCTCTCTTAAAGGGATAGTTCACCCAAGAGTGAAAATGTTTTTACTCAACCTCATGTTCATTTTCACACAGCTCATTCTAACATCAGTTCATAGTTATCACAGTTGTCAAATTCGAAAAAGGACACACACACACAAAATAGTAAAATATTCCAAGTCTTCTGACATAACTTTATGAGAGGAACAGATTAAGTTATTCACTTTTTGGAGCTGTGGTCACTATCAACTGTCCTTGTATGGAATGTGGGTTTGGAGCAACATGAGGGTGAGTAAATAATGACTAATGAATTTTCCTACTGTGGGTGAACTCATTTAAATATATTTAAAACCAAAGCCTTATTAACAGTATTGCTCTCGATTCATGTGCTAGAATTCAGAGTGAAGTACCAGATGCCTGAACTCTACAGAAAGACATCCAGTCGACTCCTCAACATCCATCACTTTGGTGTTGTTGGTGAGGATGAAGAACTGTCTGTTCCTACAAGGAAATATCAGTAATGTTAGTTTTGATATTTTCTGGTTAGTCACAACTTCCACTGTACTGTCAATTACAGTAACCCGCTATGTAGAATATGTACAGAATTTAGCTTGTAAAACACTGCTGTCCCCCTCCCCCCACACACTTGAAAAACTCATATTGAGATTTGGCCTAAATAAACAACAGGAAGTTGGTTCTTCTGTTTGAGGTTGAGTGCACTTACACTTTGCCTGGTGGAAGGTCTCTGCACACACAAAAATAGAAAAGAGTAGAAAAACATGGTCATGTTGAGCTAAATGCACTTGTGATACAAACATTGCTTGCATGGCTTTTGAACAATGAAAGAAAAAGTTGCATGTAAATGTGAGAATTATATTAATTATTATAGCAATAATCATAGTTGGGTCATTCCATGTGTATAGTTTTCATGTCCCTATCATAAATGCAACAATACATATTCACAGTCGTAAAGATAGAATTCATATTAGAGATTATTATTATATTAGAAAGTTAATCTAATAGTTTCACTACTGTAAATTTAGTTTGAGTGTATGTGGCATTAATGTCTAAGAATATTATTGTGGGAATATTGCTTTGATTTCAATCACTTAATTATTCTCAAAATAGATTCATCAGTCAAAACTTGGATTTAAAATTATTTAACGAAAATTAGATAACAACAATATATATCATAAATTACTCTTTAACGAAATGCATTTGAGATTTTACTAGGACAAAGCAAGTTCATTGACATCATCTTCCAGGAAGTGACATCATGTGTGGTAGGAAAACAACATCAGTAAATATTACGATGAATATTATGTGGTGTACTGAGGAATTAGTTGGTTTGCCTCTGATTAACAACAATAATAATAATCTGTATGATATCTAGACATTAAAAAATGTTTCAAATATTACTATTAACTTCAGATTGATACTCTTCTGTAAACTAAATATCATCCCCCACTGAGCAATGGCTTACTTAAGCTTTTTTTCCATCTTATGATCCTCACTCTTAAATTTGTATACAAACAAGTTATAAATAAAAAGGTTTAACAGTAATATATTAAGTCTGCTTTACAATTTTGCACGCTTCCTCTTATTAATGTTACATCCCAAGCATATAATAAGTTAAAAGTTTAATAATGGTTGATGTATTGCACACTATTGTAACTATTACAAATGTATCGCATAACATGAATGACCCAGGTTATAAAGATAAATGTAGACATAATTCTGGGAACATACTTATCAAATGTGGTCTTGACTTTGAGTTGATAATCCACCTCAGGTAATTTAACCAGTAATCTGAAAAGAAAAAAAGTGAAATTAAATGGGCAATAATTGTGTTGGCCCAAAGGCAGTCAAATCCTTGTGAAAGTAGACTTGTTTACATGAGGAGTGGTTCATACCTGACCTTGGTGGTAAACTGCACCTGTGTTTTGATGATTAGAGGTTTCTGAGGGTGAGTAGGCATGCATGGCTGCTTCTCCACCACAAAGGAGCTGCAAACATGACCAAAACAGGTTCCCTGGTCACCCAGCACAGCCTTTCTATTGTGTTGCATTCATAAAGTTTCATGTATTTGCGGCACTATAAGCCACACAGAGTGAACTGCTGCGCTTTAATTGTTCACCAAGCACATGAAATCCCTAAATGTTACCTTTTAATGAGGTGGTAGATGAGGTATTTGACTTGCTCCTCCATCTGAGGTCTCTGGAGAGGGATTGGATCACTCTCGTAAGTGACTTTCAGGATCAGCTCACCCAGTTTGTCTAGCTGTCTTTTAATCTGGAAAAGACTCTGGGCTGTCAGGGTAAACCTGTAAAAGTGATTTCACATGAAAATTAGGCTTGATTAAGATTTTAACAAGACCGATCTCTAAGTAACCACAAAACACCATAACAACACAAGATCTACACCAAAAGTTTGGGGTCTGTAACCATGATATATTTGTTAAGATTCTTTGATGAATAGAAAGATTCAAACTTGTAACAAGTCTTTACTGTCACTTTTGAACAATTCAATGCATCATTGCTGAATAAAAGTATTGATTTCTTTTAAAAAAACTAACTGGCCCCAAACTTTTGAACAGCAGTGGACATCCCACGTTTTGTCCTCCTGCTTGTCTTTACTGTGTGCACTGTGACAGTCTTATTAGACAACATTTAAAACAATAATCTATATTAAACAGCATAACTTGTTTCTATTTCTTTATATTATAAAGGGGTTATACCAGTTCTGGAGCTGGTCCAGTCCTATCAGAACCGGTCCTCCGATGCAGGCGATCTGTTGCCTCCGTTTCCATTCCTTAAGCTCAGGGTTGAGCTGGGAGGTGATCAGGGTATCAATTTCCTTTATAACATCTGCAATCTTTGACAAAATCTCCTGCAAAGGTAAAACAAAGTGCAAACACAGTGATTAACAATGACCAGAAAACAACAACCTATATAGTGGCATCTCACACACACCTGAGCGAAATGTACTAAAGATGTGTGAAAACCACTCAAAGCCACCTGTCTGAGACAGGAAGTTCCCAGGGTGGTTCAAAGAGTACAATACAATCTAAGTAAACAAAACCTTTAACAAACAAGAAGAAAAGGAAATGGCTGTAAAGAAAAAATTACAAATGAAAAAAAAAGTGAAGAGTACTATCATTGTAGAGATACACTTACCTTTCTTTTGAAATCCAGGCGGTTCAGTATTTCCTGAAGTGTAGTGACTTCTTGCTTCATGGTTAAAGAGTTTCTCTCAACTGGATCTACAGGATATCAGAGGAGGATGTTTTCATATTAAAAATCCTCTCTTATATGCCCATATTGTATTATTTGCTTTATAATGTCATTAAACAATAGGAGAGTTGGATGTTTGGAAGATGTCAACGGTCATACACTGACTCACCTCGAAGTTGGAGTGTTTTGTAGCGAAAGTCAAAATCGTCCTGCATGTCCTCAAGATACTTCACAGCCTGGTCCAGCATCTGATAAAAGCATGTAGAAGTAATGGCATATGTCACACACTGAACATTTTCATATATCTAAACCCCCATGGCTGTGATAACTGAAACCAATACTGGACGTAACTTACCTGAACGCTGCTTCTTATGACTGCCACTTTGTTGTCAAGAACTTTCAGCTTCTCCAAGGTGGCTGAGTTTTGCATTGACTTCTCCAGTGGTCCCTGCCATTAATGAAATGGAAACATGGAAAACAGAAGATCTAAATATAAAGTAAATGTATACATCTAAAACATGACAACATAAATCAAAATTGCATTGTACTAGGTCACAAGTTGAATAAGTACATTTATAATATTGACCATGTTAACTAGGTCAGAATGAAGCACCTTTTGGATCCCACACTGGTATAATGTAATATCATGTGAGTGCAAAACTCTGAAGCTTGGTTAACAACATAGTTGCACGGGGTATCTGTGGTTTTTGCATGCTGTTTGTCATGTGTCTTGGCAGTACCTGTTCCTGCATGCTGGCTGTGGATAAGATGCGTCTTTCTTCCCTCAGGCAGTTACAGATGACAGCGGCCATGTGCAGAGGATTCGACTTGTATTTTACCTGAAAGAGTGACGCAACAGCATTTACTGACTAATGTGAGACCGGGAATTTCTAGTCACACCACAAAGCACACTGGTGAAAAAAAAGAACATCTGTTCAGCTTGAATGTTTTTGATGTGTGTGAAAAACAGGAGAATGTGACTCCTGGTAGGAAAAAAGAGTGGAATCCCTAGCCATTGTATCAGTTTTATTGGTGTTATGCAAAGGTTTACAATCAATAGAACTTTAACAGATCTACACTTATTTTTGTATATACAGTATGTATGTGTGGTGTGTGTGAGTATATATATATATATATATATATATATACATACATATATAGATAGATATATATACACACACATACATACATATAGTGTAAGTACCTGGAAATCACAGTTCTAGAAAAAAATTTCTGACAAGTAAAAACTCATCCCCATTTACAGGAATCATGCTTCATGAGGAATGTGGCATTACAAGGAGTGAAGTAACCTTAGAAAGTGAAAGTTCAAACAAATATCCATTGATGTAAATGAAACAGTTGATGGTTAAAATCTCACGCATGACGTTTTTGAGATCTGTTTTGTTTCCATTAAGGAGTTTATCCAAACATTAATATGTAGCAGGTTTCATGTCAATGACATTTAGTCGCGAGATGCAAAAACAATGACGTCTTATGTTATAATTAATGTCCAACCTGATTCAACACGTCTGAATGCCCCATGTTTGTTTTGAAAGCATAGAATGATTATACAAATATGATATGAAACTGTACAATCATATATATATGGCATTAGGAGAGTGCACTTTCATATCTGAGTGAATTTTTCCTTGAAGTGCACACTTCGCAGATTGAGGTTTTGATATTCGTTCAGGGGTTTATGATATTTGCTAGAAGTTACGGAAAATAACAATCATCTGTTAAGTTCATTTGAACTTTTCTGTTAGACAAAACAATATTGTGGGCGTTTCAACTAGGTGTTTTTTTTATGCAATATTGGCAATGATATTTCCAAAAAAACAGAATTTTTGCAGCTGTCCGAAATACAGTCAACGTGAAAAATAAAAAGTTCTCCCCCACACTGTGCTCTGTCATATTGTTTTTGGGGTGGCATACAACACCAGTTGCAGACAGATGTAAGTTTTTAACCAAGCGAAACCCCTGACATTTGATTCTTCTGTGGAATTTTTTTTTCACATTTATCTAGTGAGAAATCCCCACAGCACCCACTCATGAAGTTTTGCCAGTCAGCTTTTCATCCTGAACTCTTATTTTCTTGCTGTCTACCTACTATAGAAACATTTTCGAGACTGTATGAATGCACATTATTGTAACTACAGCTAGCACATCAAAATAGTATGTTACAGTAGTCTACATGTCAGCCATTGCTTATAGACTGCTGATAAATATTCTTCCTTACTAAATGTGGTAAACTCTATGTGAGATAAGTGACCTAAGGTGCTACATATTGGTTAGGACTGTTTCCACAGAAGTCAATGAAATGTTAGCAAAAACCACACGTGAGTACACAAGCTTCCGTTGACAACTGAATACATGCTTAAAATAATTTATTATTGTCATAGCATTATGAATCACAACAGAGGTTCTATGTAATTACCTTGTTGACTATTACTGTAAATTCCAATACTGACCATTAGTTAATTTCCTGATAAGTGATTATAGAAAATAAGAGCATGCATTTGTTAAATAAATAGTCACAGGGTCGTTCGCAAGTACACTTTCCTTTCCTCTCAGTTCTTGTTTTAGAGAAGATGTGTAAAAATAGGCATGGCATCGCTGAACGAAACTATGCTTTTGATAAGCCAGTGTGCAAGAAAAATGTTTTCATAAATGCACTGAAAAAATATGGTGTAGAAACTATTTTTACTCAGAAATTACTAGCAAATTTCAAAATGAATTACAGCAAGTGACACATTGAATTACACATGAAGTGTAAAGACGGGAAAAGTATTTTCTTGTAAAATGCACTTCAGAAATATTTTTTTACAGTGTGGATTTGACACTCAGGGATGCATCAGATGTGTGGAAATAACAGGAGGGCAGTGTGCGTCTGTTACCTGTATCTGATGAAATATTCTCTTTAGGTTGTGTCTGTGAAGAAAGTTCTGCTCTTGAGAACACTGCCTCTCCAGCTGAATGAGGAAGTTATTGAAGAGTACCGTAGCCATAGATTCATGGTTTGAAGCTGTTTCCCTGAGGCAATAAAGACAAAAATGCTTCAGGAGGATGCATTAGAGTTGTGTTGCAAATGCATAATTCATATTATGAACAACGGAGTATTTTAGGCTGGTTGTTTTGTGTTTTCCTCAAGCCAGAAATTAAAAATGTGAAATTGAAAATACAATTTCTGATCAGTATGTAAACAAACAGCCACATACCAATCCTGGCTTTCAATCCAGTTGGCCAGCACCTGTCTCAGCTCCATTGGAAAGTTGTCATCATAAAAATAGTCCACCTGTTCGAGGAACTTAATATCCAGTTGCTGTATTTGTTTCCATTGACTCATAGTGGTGCTGGGAAGAAAAATACAATGGATATAATTTGATATTGCTTGAGGCAAAAAATGTAAATGTTCTGCAATATATGAAATACATGAAAACTATGTATACAGTAACCATAACAAAGCAATGGCAACAACAACCTAGGGACTAGTAGGGAGATCATGGAGTGTTTTGACACCCTTTGTGTAACCAGTTAGTAATAAGCTTCGGTGTGAAACCACTATCAATCAAGACCATCATCCTCTTGAGGTAACAGTAGAGGTTATAAAACAATTTCTGCATGGAACAAAAACCCTATAGTATCTATTAATAATTCTAAAAACATAATAGATTATTATATGTATTAGCCTGTGTTTTTGTATTTGCTGTTCCCAGTTTATTTGCTGTTATAAATTATATTATTTCCTATATGTTTACTACATGTTAAACGTTAAATTAAATAGAGTATGGCGCTAGCAACAGTTATATGGGTTCAATTCCAAGGGAATACATGAACTGAACTGATCATGAATGCAGTGTATGTTGCCTTGGATAAAAGCATCTGTCAAATGCTTTTGAAGTTATGATGGGTGCTAACACTATTGTGAACTTAATTGTGAAATAAGATTACCACAATAAATTCATGCACAAAATGTAAAACATCGATGTCCTTTTATGACTTTTATGTTTATAAACTATTTTAATGCGTATTAGACAAATATGGGAGTATTATATTAAAGTTTGAGACACAATGTGCCTCAACAACGTGTTACAAAATTTCCCAATCTCCCCATATTTTAGTCATACAGTACCTTTCATATAAACATCATAAATATTACAACACCCCACAAATCAAACTTCAACAAACAACTCGAATACAAATGCCAATTGTTAAACTTGTAATATTTGCTTAAAACCTAAACTAAGGTCTAAAGATTTACCTGCTGCTCTTACGAGAAGTTGACACAATGCACCTTCTAAACCTGATGTCTTCAGAGTAACCAGCAGCCACGCGTTTAACCAGACGCAGTTCCTCAAGAGTCTTGCCCACAGACTACAGTCGCAATCCGGCGAGAGGCGCTTCAGATGTTCCTCTCTGGAGATGGTTGTACGGTCCCGCTTCCTCTCATGAATGAAGTCCTTTAGGGCATGAATGTCTCATCTATCTTATCCAGAGATCTTGACTGAACGGGTAAATCAGGTGGGTTCTTCAAGGAAATGTTGAGCACTTCGCGAACACGGAAACGTCGCTACAGAAATACACAAGGGAAACTCCCCTGCAGGCTTCCATCCATACAAGTGCGTTCATAGGGTATTTTACACTGACTGCCTCAGTCTGACTCACGTCTTGTTCAATAGACTCAAAACCACTGACTGCATTTAGAGTCATAATTAATACATGATCTATTAATTAACCATTAATAAACTTTATATATCATTAAAAGAAACTTGGTATTATGAAACTTGAAAAAAGCCATGTACATAATGGAAAAAATATAACAACATTTTTAATAATTTTACCAATATTTTTAACAGCATTTTACAGTGAAGTTAACCATGTTAAGTATAATGCATTTTCTTCATAAATTTCTATTTCTTTAGAGTATAATTGTATTATTTTTTAAGAACAATATTTATAGTATAACTGTATTATTTTTAAGAACAATAATACATTTGTACTATATTTATATTTATAATTCTAATAATATTTTACAGTAAATTATTGCTATGTTAAATTGGCTATAATGCATATTTTCATCATAAATAATAGCCTACAGTAATTCCTATTTCTAATTCTTTTACATATTTTACAGTATAATTGCATGCATTCTTGTTTCTTGTTTAAAAACAACAATACAATTATTTTGCTGTGTTTACTTTACATTTCAAACATAAGTCTAACAATATTTTACACTGAAAGTATACAATTAAATATATTTTTTTAAATAATAGCCTACATTAATCAATACAGTATAATTGCATGTATTCTTTTTAAAACAATAATACAATCAATTGTACTATATTTAGTGTACATTTTAAACATAATTAAAAAAATATTTTACAGTAAAACTTGTTACCATGTTAAATAGGCTATAATATACATTTTCTTCAAAAAGTTATTCATAGCCTACTTTTTATTTTTAACTTCTATTCCTTTCCCATATTTTACAGTATAAATACACATGCATAATTTTAAAAACAATATTTTTGTACTGTACTTACAGTTTAAGCACAATTTTTACAAAAAATTACACTGAAAATATTGTCATTTTAAATATAATGTATATTGTCCTGATAAATGGTTCATTAATTCAAACGTTTTATTTCTGTTTTCTTACCATATTTTACAGTAAAATTGCAAGTTTTCTTTTTGAAGCCAAATTACCTGTTTTTACTCTATAATTTTTATATGCTTTAATGGTATTCTACAGTCTTTGGCTTTAACTATTTTCTATTCTTTTCTATAATAATAATGACTAAAGCTTGTTGTCGCAGCCCGGCCGCGTGACGGCGCTGTGACCCGGGGGTTTCGTTTCACTACAGGCGAAGAAGAAACACACAGCGGCCACATGTGATGCGAACAGAGGCAGAAAAACATGGTGGAGAAGAGTGACATCCGCGTGGTTCGCTGCGGCGGCAGCAATGTAAACCATAGACCTCCGATCATCTCCACTGACTCCAGGTATCCGCTAAACCAAGCGAACTTCTGCGTGTGATTCTGTCTGTGTATTCTCTTGGAGGGAGGGATTGGGGTTGGAGGGAATGAAGTTCCCAAAGGGATGCATGATCCGCCTGAGAGCAAATTAAACTGTGTGTCTGAACACAGGTTTAAAGGCATCTTTAAAGTCTGATGAACTTTAGTGATTGTTTGCTCTGCTTGTTTTCAAAGATACAGATATTTCTGTAAGGTTAGTCATTGTTTCAGACACATCATGCATATTGCTTTACCAAAAGAATCTGTTGTAAAAAAAAAAAAAAGTGTAAATCACATTATTCTGATATTAAAGTACAGTAAAAGTATTACAGATCTTTCAACTTTATATTTGCTGTAACCACCCTGTGTTGCTGGGGTGTGACTCTTTCATTCCATGGACCCCTCAATATGATGATCCCATTGTAAGGAATTCTTCCTAAGTTATTAAATCAAAAGAAAGCTGTCATGTCATATTGTCATGCACAAGAAGAAAAAAAACAATTGTGTAGAAAAAATAGTAAGCATCATGATATAAAACCAAAGTGGCTCCATTCATTTACTTTTTACAAAAATTAATTAGGTTTGTTTGTCATTTGACTAGTGTTCTAGTGCACTACATTTTTTTTTCATATATTCATATCATAAGTATTTTTTGTTGTATTTATTTATTGTAAATCTGTCATTAATCTGTCGGTGTTTTTTAAAATTCCAGTTTTAGTTCTTTTAGAGCATCAAGTTAAACTAAATGAAAATGAGAAATGTTGCAAATTGCAGAAATAATGAGTGTTTTTATGGTTTTAGTTAATTACAATAATCCTGCATATTGTGCTAATGCAATGCAAATAAATTTAATTGACACAAATATTTGTATTTATTATATTTTATGCCAAAGTAGATTAATTCATATATTTATTTATGTATTTGTTTAATTATTTATTTTAAATGTTGGGCTGCCAAGGGATTAAAATAGTAACAATTAAACTCATGGTTTTAGTAATTAAGACATACAATCCTGTTTTATGGTAAGACAACTAAATGAAGGTGAGTTTTTCATAATTTGCATGCAGTGTATTTGTATGAATAAACTAAAGAAGAATCTTTTTTTCGGGGACCCATTGGGGGTCTGTGAATGCCAGGTGTAAAGTGCAAAGGTATTGTCTGTATCACTGAAATGTAAAGTTGTCTCATGGTTGCAGGTTTGTGTTGTGCGCCTCTGGGGATTTAGTGAAGGTCTATAGCACACGCACAGAAGAGTGGCTCCATAGTCTGCAGGGCCACACCAACCAAGTGACGGGCATCACCGTGAATCCAGCCAATCACCTGCAGGTCTGTGCGTCACTTGACTTCAATTGTATAGAAAGCATGAGATGATAAGGTTTGATTGAGTTCCTTTTGCCACTCAGCATTCAAATGAATTCTTAACCACCTTGTTTGCTACTGTAGGTGTGTTTTGTACTTGTTTTGCATTCCAAAAAAATATTCAGACATGTTTGAATTCTGTCTGAGGTTTCTTTAAAGTCAGCATTACATTGAAATTATTTGCACAACGCTGACTTCATTATAGCACAAAAAATCTTACAATCTTTCATCATCTTCCTTTTTGACTGATTTCACTAAGCTAACCATTTATTTTGAGGACAGTGTCTTTATCACAAAATAAACCTTTTGATTTAAAAGTAAACCTCCTGATCTCCCTGTCAGATTTATTTTGAATGGTTTACTGTTACTTAAACAGCAGAATTTATTTTTGAATCTATTTATTCATTCTGCGTGCAGGTTTACTCTTGCTCAGCAGATGGCACTGTTAAATTATGGGACTTCATTGACGGCATCCTTATCAAGGTACGGTTGGTGTTGTGAGGAAATGCAAGGCCACTGTCACAGTAAATATTTTCATTCCTTTCATGTTGGTTTCTTTATTTTTTCAGACATTTATCATTGGATACCCTTTAAATGCAATATATGTGTCTGAGAAGCACGAGGGAGTCCTTTTTCTTCATGTTTCAATGGCTACAGATTCCAAAAATGGTATGTATTTCACAGTCAAGGTGGAGTTATAATAAAGTCATGTAGATTCCTGCCACATCATTGTGATGCAGTGATTAGGAGCAGGCGCTCTTCACCAATACAGTTTGAAGAAAACTCATTTTCTGACTCTGTAAAGGAGAAATAATAATAAAAAAAAGAAAAATACCACAATAATAAAATGGCATCAAAAAAACTAATTTTAATATTTGAAACCCAGAAAAATAGCCCGTGATTTCAGCATCAGCATGAATGGATATACATTTGTCCTGTGCTTATTGTTTTAGTCCCAAAACCTTGCAAGCACAACAGTGTTTTCTGGGTGGACCGAAGTTAAGACATTTTTGTGTGAAAAAGGCCTCATATGAATGTAACGTTGTCTATCATTGATTGTACTGAGGCCGAGACTCTATAACAAATAGCTCGGAGAGCACTAACCTTGAAGTATCAAAAAATAAACTCACCTGCACCAAACTGTCCACATCTCTGAACCTCAACTGTAACATTCAGGATCTTATCAATTTGTTTAATAAAGTAGAAGTGCATGAAACAGTTGAAGGCCATTGCATAGTAGAAATTTTTCCTGAGCTTCGGGCTTTGTGTGTCTGCATGTCCAGAGTGTTTCCAGTTGGTTGCCGTACATCTGCCCAAGTCAGCAGAGCAGGAGGTGGAGGCCAAAGAGATGTCTGCTGTTTCCAATCATATCAGCTCAAACCCCAGCTGCACGGCCTTCGGTAGAGGGGTAAGAGCTCACTCAGAACTTTATTTTAGTGTGGTTATTACATCCTTTTTTTAAGATTGTTGATGGATGTCTTGACAGCGTTGAGGTATCGGTCTACAAAGCTTTTTAAAAAATGTAATATCTACTGTACATCGATAGGCCTTATAAGCTGCTTTTTCACTGAAATTACCAGGAACAATTTGTCCCAGGAACTTTTTTTCCCCCAGACCTGTTGCTGTCTGCATTTTCATCGTGGTCTAGATTAGTCTATAGTCTGGTGACGTAGGTCTGCACGCGTTTCTCAATACCAAGTACACAAATTTTGGATTTGCGTCCTCGGTAGTTCGGACTTCGCAAGTTCAACTTGGAAGTGTGAACTCCCGCGGATGGGATGACGCAAGTCTGGTAATTCTGCAAATGGAACAGCAGCGTACTTGATAACATCATTCAGCTCGCCTCAGCTACTGCAATCTTCCTCACTGTATTTACAATAAGACGAAATATGATATCAAACACCACTGCCTCTTTTCGTTTTCATTTAAACATATTAATAGCCGCAGAATTGTAGTTCAGGGAACGTACATGCATTACAATGAAATTAAATATTAAGTTATATCAAACAGTATTGCCTCTTTTCATTTTCATTTTAACATATTAATAGAATAAAGACCAAAGATTACCTGTTAGATTTACCCAAAACTAATTATATCTTATGTTTAACCATTACAGATACATCAGAAACATCGGCAAATGTCAGAAGGACTAGCCGAGTTGAGGCTGCTCTTGTCAGGATACATGAGCACTGAGCGCCTGCTGATCACGTGGAGCTCACGTCTCCGAAATCTGCGAAGCACATTTTCAAATAGGCGCTGTCTTTATAAATAAACCGCAGATTTGAGTTTTAAACAACTACTTTCTCGCCTGAAATACTTTTAAAACTACATTTCATGACACAATAACAGTAATATTTAAAAATATTATGCAAATAAATGGTTGAAATACAATGTTGCATAAACTCAACCAATCAGCATGTTCAGCGCCCAAGACCCGCCCCCGAAAGTTCGGGATCTTTGAAAGGGTACTACCTCGTGAGCAGGGACTTTCTGAGGGGCACATTTTTACCCAGAACTTTATTTAGATCCTGGTTCCTGTGGTGGAATCACACCGAGTACCGGCCCAAAGTCCCTAGTTCCTGTGGTGGAAACGGGGCTATAGGCACAGAATGTTAAAACATAGGGCACGTCAATTTGCCATGGATTCAGAAAAACAAGCCATCCTGAACAAATCTGGCCTTTATAAACGTGGCTTTTTCCAAAGTGCAGGTCCTTTTCGATGCGATTTCTATTAAAAAAATCCTTGGTGACACTTTATTTTACGATGTCCTTGTTACACGTTACATGGATTTACTATTATAATAACAATAAATTATGCAGAATTACATCCAAGTAACCCTAAACATAACCCTAACCATATAGTAAGTACATTAAAGTAAGTACATTAAGACACATTTAAATAAAGTGTTACCAAATCCTTTAATGTAAAGAATCTGATAATAAATTCGTACTTGTATCAATACAAAGACACAGTGACAACTTGGAACAGGAGCAGATCATTTTATAATACAAGTGTATTATACTCTAAAACCAAACCAGTTAGTCTTAAGACATTTACATACCAATAGGCATGAGTCCTGTGAACTTATTTCATTTGAATTCACAAAAAAAGAATATTTCTTAATGTAAAAATAAACTATACACTCGATTCAAATACTTTGTGTAGCAGAAACTTCACTATACATGTAAATCCCAACATAACAGAAGACTAAACACTAACAGATCTCCCCCTATATTAATCTTGAGCAACAATACTTAAAATAACACTTATTTTCAACACTATCTATACAATAGATTACGTTTTTGGCTGATACAGATAAGGCGATAATTATTTTCGTGTCATGGGCAATATTAAAATTTTATACTATTTTGTTTAAATAAAAAATAAAACACTAAAACTTAATTTAATCATTTTAAGTGCTACAAGCTAATGTAGAAATCACAACACTGTAATTTTTGGTCTGAATGTTTATGGATATTCACTCTGAGGTCTGTTAAAGACTACATTTAACAGTATTAAATTATTAGTGTTTTTAAATGTGAAAATTAGATGGCATCAAAGTTCATCTAAGTGTAAAATATGAGAAATAAGCTTTCACAATAAATAATTCAGTATCTGTCGATATTGGATATTTCTAGGATATTTCAGAAATTATGTTGAGGCCAGATCTTATCTCAGATAAAGTTTACTGTCACCAACAGGCAACAATATAGACTGCTTGGAAAAAAGAGGTCCTAAAATCCAACTTGTATGCCTGTTTTCATTTATAATGTAATACTGAATGTTAGTTCATGTCTGGCTGTGGAAGGTTGTTCTGGGTGAACACTATGTCATACCTGCTCAGGTTGTTATGGATAAATTTGTCATCTTCCTGCACAGTCATTGCCCGTGTACGTGTTGATGTGGTAAACATGGTTTGAACCCCTGTAGGTTAATTAGTGTGGCACATGCCGGTGTTATTTTTGTAGACTGAGTGCCGTGTGCAACCCTTTTGAACCTGTACTAGTTGTTTTGGTAAAGCCATTACACATCATGACTTTTGAATCTTATTTGTTGTTGTGGACCTGTGTTTCTTCAAACTCAAGACATTGAACCAGCAACCGTGCAATTAGCTCAAGAGAAAAAGTCATTTCTTAACATTGTGTTTTTTTTTTGTATATTGTTTTCAGGGGGAATACATAGCATTTGCCAGGCATCTCCAACTTAATGTTTATTTCTTCAAGAAGCAGAAGACATACAGGTAATAACCGCTGTATCCTAAATAGCCTTTTTAAGGTTAGAACGTGTAGGAGCGTGTCCAACCGCACTGCTTATTTACTGGCCTCAGGAAACACAACACGTGTAATGGAGCTTGTTTTGGGCTGTGCCTTTTTTTCTTTTTTGGGGGGGAAAACAACAAATAAGTTGAGACAACACCACTTTATAGTTCACCTCAAAATTGTCATTTACTTAGTCATTTAAAAACCATATGACACAAAAGGTATGACCAATATTCACACTTTTCAAGTAATTTGGTTATTGGCCTACTAATAAATAGCATAATTCAGGTGCTTTTTAGAATAGGAGCTAACAAGGGTTTTCTATTAACTACTTTATTATCTCCCTAAGGCAGCTTTACTATTGGTTATTAGGCTTGGAAGTTATGTATTTTGAAATGTCCTGTACAAATAAACATGTATTTTTTCTTTAAAATGTTTTTTCTTTTCTTTTTTTTTCATTGTGACATTTTCATACATCCCCCGCATGTCATTACTGTAATGTGAAAAAAACCTAACTCTAACACCAAAATCACATTTTCATTATCATAATGCTGACTAACTGTCACAAGAGAAACAATGTTTTTTCATTTGTTTGATCACTTGGTTTATATTTCTGTATCGTTTTACTAGGTATACAATGGATTTTTGTGATGGTGTGTAATTTTGGTGGTTAATCAGCAATCAATCATGAATTAAGTGAGAAATGTACAGTATATCTTAATAATTAGATATATTCCAAAACAAAGAAAAAAATAACAAAGATTAATAATAGTGAAATATAATTCCTATTGTGTTGCTGTTGTAATTTAACTGTCAAATAGCAAAAAAAGAACAATTAAAGATCGGTTTGGTACAATGCAGTGGTTAGTGGTTGAACATAAAAATAAAATCTGTATGTATACAGTAAAAAAGTAATATCTGTTCAAAATTATTAAATATATATATATTTTTATTTATTTATTTATTTTTTACTAAAAAATACTATATTTAAAATTAAATTCTTTAAAAATGTTCCTGTTGTGCTAAATAGAAGTCAGTCAGTGAAACATGCATGTAAATGGCAATTTTTATTTCTGTGTGAAGTATGTCTTTAAATATCCACTCTTTTTTTCTCTTTGTAGTTTTTCTCTAAAAGCCACTGATAAGAAAGGAGCTAAAAACACATTCACATGCATAGCCTGTCACCCAACAGACGACTGCATCGCCACCGGTCATGAAGACGGAAAGATCCGCCTCTGGTAAGGCCAGAGTTCACCATCCAGTTTTTAAAGTTCATATGCAGGTCACGTGATCAGAATTGGAGGTTTAAATTAACTTTGTTTTTGCTGCAGGAGAAACTTCATTCACAAAAAAGAGTACACATATTCCACCCAGCACTGGCATCACAATGCTGTGAACACTTTGTGTTTTACTCCAGAAGGTGGGCAGTACTGTGGCTTGGTTGTTTTTCACACTTTTTGACTTCTTCCTCTGTGTTAAATGTGTGTTACAGTCCCCATCTGAGAAAACACGACTGTTATTGTCTCTACAGGCACTCATCTGCTGAGTGGAGGCATTGAGTCAGTGCTTGTCCAGTGGCAGTATGGGGCAGGCAGCAGAAAAGAGTTCCTGCCCCGTCTCGGAGGATCCATATTACATACATCAGCATCATCTGATGGGCAGTTGTTTTGCACATCTCATTCAGACAACAGTAAGTCTTTAGCTTTGTGGTCAGTCTGGGATTTCACTCCAAAACTAAGTTTAATATTTTATTTTGTATAAAGAAGACTAATTAATTTTTTTTGTACATAAATCATTTTCATGCACCCCACATCTTATCATAATGCGAACATGAAAAAATCACATTCCTCATATTATAATGATATAAAGTGCTATATTATTGAAACTTGTCAAGTAATTATACATTATGATATTTGTTGTACTTTTATAAATTACATTTAAGTATTACGTTATAAAAGTGAAATCTTACTGGTCCAAAATCCCACTCCACAAAACAGTACATTAAACATCAAATACACTACACTTCAAAAGTTTGGGGACAGTGTGACCTTGTTTTTAAAAGAACTTCTGCAAAGATGCATTAGATTGATTAAGGCCCGGTTTCACAAACGGGGCTTAGCTTAAGCCAGGACTAGGCCTTAGTTAAATTAAGATATTTAAGCAACTTTTACAAAAATGCCTTAGAAGAAAACATTAAGGTGTTCATCTTGACACAGAACAGTGACACTGACATATTTTAAGATATGTCAGAGCAAGATATTTTCAGTTGAGACAGCTCAAACATGCATTTTAGTCTGGGACTAGCTTAAGCCTTGTCTGTGAAACCGGAGGTAAAAGTTTTAGTAAAGACATTTATAATGTTACAAAAGATTTCTGTTTCAAATAAATGTTGTTCTTTTGAACTTTCTATTCATCAATTTCCTAAAAAATAATTATCATGGTTTCCACAAAAATAACTGTTTTCAACATTGTTCAAATTTTTTTTTAAGTACCTAAACATCATATTAGAATAATTTCTGGAGGATCATGTGACACTGAGGACTGGAGTTATGGCTGCTGAAAATTCAGTTCATCACAGGAATTTATTCCAAGAACAATCACAGGAATAAATTACATTTTAAAATTATATTAAAATAAAAAAAGTTATATAATATTTTATAATATTACTTTTTTTTTTAACTGTATTTTTAATTAATTAAATGTGGCCTTGTGACCATTAAAGAATTCTTTAGAAAACATTCAAAAAACAATTTTTTTACTCCAAACAATTTAACGGTGGATTATGTTCTGATTTGCTGTCCCCATTTGGGGGTTCAGGACAAACTGTTTCTAAAATCACACTGGATTAAGGCACTGATTTAGTTCATGAGAATATGGGCAGAAAAAAATAATGTTACATTGCAAAAAAACCTTAATGGCTTCACTTCATGCAGATTGCAATTTATATGGTCATACTGTTGTTTGTGGATGAATTATGATTTGTACATTTCGTGAGATTCAACCTTAGTCAGTCTTTACCCACATATTTCAGTATGCTATAATTTCTGACTGCTTTCTGGTTTGTCATTTGCCTTCTCTTCCTCCTCAGAGATCACAGTTATCGAGAGCAGCTTCAAAGTGTGTGGAGTAATTCAGGGTTTAGTCAAAGGTTTGTAAAATCTCATTTGCACGAACCATTCAGATTACATAACTATTGCAGTAAATGTTTATTTCTTCCGATGCTTTTTATGCTTTCAGGAGATGCCGTTTTGACTGATCTAATGATTGACCCGCGCAGTAAAGCTTTAGTGCTGAATGGGAAACCGGGTCATTTACAGTTCTACTCCCTGCTGCGTGACAAGCATCTCTACAATGTGAGTCTGTCGCAGTCAATACTTTGATAAAGCTTAACGTTTCTCTAAAATAAACAGTTATATGGGGAAGTATGTACTGGAAAATATTGACTCACATGTTGACGTATTAGTTCTATCCTTGTGTGTTCTGCTGACGTGGGTCATATACTTTTGTCACCCGACATATGTAAGGTGAAATCACATGATCTGTGGGATCTTCATGTCAAACATGCGTAACGGTCTGTCTGTTGCATTCACAGCTGGACATAGTGCAGCAGGAATATATTTATGAAGCGGGTCTGGATCAGTTTGAAGTGGCGAAGGCTGCTTTTGACATAAAAGGGTCCTGGCTTGCTACAGTGGAGGAAAGGGGACAAAAATCCTCTGATCTTGAGTTTTTCCTCAAACTGTGGGCTTTCGATGAAATAACGCAAAGGTATTCATGCTAGATTGCCGATTTGAATAATATCAAACATGTGATTCATGCAAGAAATACATTTTGCCATGGCATTTGCCATTTCTCATGGTCCACAAGCAAATAATATATCACTTTCCATTTAATTAATACTGTTAGGGGAACAATCAAATATTTTGGCACCTGTCCTTCTTTCATTAGTGTTAAAATAATTGTATTTGTGCCATTTCGTATCGATAACATAACCATGACATTATCACTTAAACCTTATGCAACATGAATGCCTTTAATGTCTATATTTCTTTTAATTTATATTAAAAAAATTACTTTTGAACGATACTATACAAATTTTCATATTTCTAAACGGACTTTATTTCTGGACTGTAATGGTGTATTGTTCTGTCCCATTAGTTTCGTACTGAACACTACCATCACTGCCGCCCACACGGATCGGATTATCTCCATGTGCTTCAGCTCTTCTGAGGAGACCACCATGCTGGTGACCACAGCAGAAGACGCCCAGTTCAAAGCATGGTGTCAGGGTGCTGACGCAGACACACAACGTGAGTCAAATCCCTCAGACACTTGCAAAGGTGTTAGTGTTGGACTGAGAAGCCAAACACCAAAGGTCATGAGTCTGAATCCAGACATACCTGTCTCACCGCAACATTTCCATTTGTGTTTTAGAGGACCAGAACTTCTGGTCATGTGATTTTGTGGGCAGCTACCATAACCTAAAGCCCACAAACTGCAGTTTCTCAGCCGATAGTTCTCTCCTGGCGGTGAGCTTCCAAGAAGTCATTACCATATGGAGCCCAGACACCTGGGAGATGCTCACCACCCTCTGCCAACCACCTGGAATAATAAGGTGCGACATGTTGTTTTACCACTCAGGGTACTGTAAATGTTCCCTGGCTTCAAAACAGCCAGTCCAAACTCTTTCTAATGCATTTGGAATGGGTTTCACAGGTTTCTTGAGGTCTTTAGATGTGTATCCCATTCAGAGTGGTGAATTAGCATTCACTAAACTGTTCACACAGTCTGAATAGTAGTAACTTAGTAATTAAGATTTAGATGGTGGCCAGACAGAATGGGGATTCAGTCCTGCTAAGGAGTTGAGCGCAAGCCAAGTCCTGCAGGGTCAACAGGGACACAGTTTCGCTCCATCATTGTTTTTTTTGTTTTTTTAAAAAAGGAAGTTCATTAGGTGCAGCTCAAATAAAAAGTGCATGACATTCCTTGTGAACAACAAGGTTCCTCCTTACCTCCCTGTATTGCACAAGCAGTAAATTATAGAGGTTTTTAAACTTTCTTTTTTTATATATAGATCTCAGTACTGAAATATTCAAAATGGTTTTAGTTCTAGTTTTTTGCAAAATCAATACACTGATACAAGCTGAGCTTTCTCACTCTCGTTTCTCTCTCCGACAGTAAATGTGTATTAAAAGTTATAAACTCCAGAATTGGTCCTAAAGGAAGTGTTCGCCAAAACATGAAAAATCTGTCAACTATTCACTGTCATGATGGTCCAAGAAATAGTAACTTTTCCTTGCTATACAAATACACTTACTTGTAGGTTTAAAAATATTACATATGTCACATTTATTGTCCACCTACAAATATTTCAGCAAAATGTAGAATATGTAGACATAACAGCAAAATTTACAGTTTACAGATGGAGAATATACCTGTGAAATGTAAGTTATGCATTAGGGAAAACAGCGCGTCTCAAACACATTAAACAGCGTCTCTGTCAGCGGCACACGCAGTCTTTCTGTCCGAGCATTTGACAGGGAGAGCGCGAGCCGCTTTAAACTGAAACTATAAACTATAGGCTACTGTATCTTATGAGTTTTTTTTAAAGCCCTTCATAAAGCTTGTCACATGTTTAGAACAAATTGTATTATGCACTTTCTCCGCAGCAGTTCAGTCTGTGTCCTCCCTAGATATTTTATCAGATGCGCTCGTATCAAACTACTGTATATCAATATTAACGGTATTGCTTCATACCGTATCGCTTATAAAGGATATATCGTACAAACTTGATATACTGCCCAGCCCTAGCTTAAATTAAAATGCCTAAAGCTAAAATTCTCTTGTATTCACGTTTTTAAACCTGTTGTCCAACAAAAGAGAACATTATAACCTTTTTAGTCCACAACACCAGTTAAATGCTTCCTTTTGTGATCTGATAGCTTCTTGTCACAGAATGAGGCAGAAAATATGTTCCATAATGCATCGATTAGCAATGGATTATAAATATACTTAATTATTATGAAAATACCAGAGATGGCTTGAATAACACAGATAAACTCTATATTGTCGTAGTCGAGTGTTTAATGCATTTGTTTTATCATTCAAAACGTTTATATCTTCCGTTTACTCCGTTACAACGATAGCAATGCCTTTGTCCATATTGGGGATTTCCTGGAGCTTCATGAGTTCCATATACAGTATATATAACAAGTATCGGTTCAGGCACCGTTTAGGCACCGGCACCGTTTTAAAAGTATCGATTTGGCACCGGTATCGAAAAAAAAAAAACGATACCCAACCCTAGTGAAGAGCGAATTGAAATTAAGCAGTTATTCACTATAATCTTCACATCTGTCCCAGCTCTCTTTGAAATATTGATTAGAACCGTAGCAATGTACAATTTGTGAACAAATTGTTCTTTTGTGTCTGATCTTTTCAGTGTATTGGTTGATCTGAATCTGAGTGATTGGTTCACTAATCAGATTGATTTGGTTCTTGAGTTCAACTCACTTGAGTTTATTGTGCTTTTTTGTAATTGTATGTTAAATTATAACCAGTACATTTTTAAATGTCGTCTTTTGTCATATGATTTGAAGATAACATGATGACAGATTTTTTTTTAAGTTAGTGTTTTACTGTATCATGAATCATGGAATGTGGATATGTAGTTATAGTAATCAGGAACTTGCGTGTGCTAAATCTGCTTTGTACAGTATTTCCAATCCTCTCACGCTTAATTATTGAGCCATAAAGTCGTGGGCAGCCTTGCATCATGTTTGATTTCATTTTCTCTCACACACACAAAAAAAACTGAATCCATTTGATGTTTTTGGATACTTTTAGTACAATTATAAGACCTGGATATTTAATGTTAATGTTGTTTTAAACTGTTTGTTGCTGTTGTATCAGTTTCTGATTAACAGTAAGGCAACTGATTATTACTCACTGAGACTAATCTGATGAAATATGTAAGTGACATGGGTCTTGCTGATCACGGTGGTCTTTGAATTGGTGAAACCGACTAAAGGCAGCTACTTTGATCCATCAGGGACCTTTGTTTCGGCCGGTTAAGCTGCTCCAAATACTTGCTTGGCACGACCACCAGCAACCTACTCTGCTGCTGGAATCTCCTCACTTGTGCATGTAAGTAGTCATTAATATTGGTTCATATTTCATATTTGCAGTTTGCAGTTCCCCCAAGAATGGTTTTAGTAAACCATAATAACCCTGACATGGACTGCTTTTATGGTATTTTCATGGGCTTTTTGGTTCTTTCAGGAGCTTGACAGCTCTTGATTACTGTAAATGTTTGAAAATAAAACCAGTATACAGGTTTGAAACAACCTGAGAGTAAGTAAATAATGCCAGAAGTTAAATTTTTGGTTGAACTTGTCTTGGGTAACTAGGCTTGCTCAGTCAGGTTTTATTCACTGTTTGGTTTTGCAAGGTCAGTTTAATTTAATGTCAAATCTCTTTCACTCAACAGTGGAGTGGAGCACATCTGTGGAAGTTTCCAAGCTGCAGCCAGACCCCTTGTCAGAAAATGTGGTCGCCTTTTCATACCAGTCTAAACATACAGACTGTAAGTGTTTGAAAGGCCATCGCCTCTTGACACGTTCTGCATCTTCTTTGTTTAGCAGTACATTTAGCAGTAAACTGTATTTCTATTATTGGGGGTTTCTTTAATGTATGAAACTTATGCACACTATTTTCTGGTTTCTATACAGTGTTTGTTTTCAAACCCAGTGAGCCGCGGCCTCTGTTCACCAATAAGAACGTGTGTTCAGAGAAGGTACACCGTGCCGTCTTTGTTCCTCGAGAAGAGCCGTTGAACAATTGTGATGAAAGTTCTCAGTGGCTCAACAGATCTCAGCTGTACTTCCTCACCCAAAACATGGTATTTCAGTGATATTTGTAATCAAACAATGGCCTAAAAACACATGTACACATAACAGTAGTGTTTTGTTTTTTATTTATTTATTATGTTTGTTAGTTCCCACATCCATTGAAAACCTGGATTGATTTTAAAAGAACATGAACATTAATATTATTTTTATGTTGAAAGCTATATAATTTGTATATTAAAAATTAAGTTTGAAGTTGATTAGAAAAATATTTTTAATTGTAAAATTGTTAAATATATAATAAATTATACATTTGTCAATTTTTACTTATTATTTTACATTATATTAACTTATTAAATGTAAATATAATATTTTAAAATATATAAATTAAATAATACATTTAATGAGAAATAATAAAAAGTATATTGAGCTAGATACAGGTTAAATTGCTTTGTAAGAGCAATAATTGTAAACAACTGCAAAGTCCTGGTGAACTGTGGGTAGCGTGTACATATGTTCTAATACTATACTCCTGACATTTCCACTAAAATGGACTGTATTCAATTATCAGGATTTATTGACCTTCAGCACGGCAACAGAAGAGGACAGAATGTTGTCTTCAAGTAAACAGGTACTGTTTTTTTCTTCTTACACCGTCCTTATTCTCACTTATTTAGAAGAGCCTCAAAGTAACTTTTCTCTTGTGTGTGTTTTGTGCAGCTTGTCATTGATGACAGTGTTGCTGTAACGCCATTTTACCTGCTGTTGGGCAAACACAGACAACAGCATCAGAAACTCCACACACAGTCCCATCCAGCGGCTGACAAACCCCAACAGACACAGGGCTCCGTTACCATCAAAGAAGTAAGTCATTTCACCTTTGTAGGCTTTCTAGGCTCTCTATTCATTATATTATGTTGTATTTAGTGCTGTCAAACGATTAATCGCATTCCAAAATAAAAGTTTTTGTTTACATAATATATGGGTGTGTACTATGTATATTTATTATGTTTATATAAATACACACATGCATGTAAATATAACAAAAAAATGTTACATTTATATATGATATAAATTATATGAATATAAATATATACATGTAAATGTTTTCAAAATATATGCTGTATATGTGTATTTATCAGGGATGTGATTTTTTTCCAGGGAGTTCCGTATTTTCAGACCTCTGAGGGACGACCCATGTGATTCGCGTAGATCCGAGCTTTTTTTTTTTTTTGAGGAGGGGGGGGGGGGGGTTGGTTGGTTGGTTGGTTGGTTACAACATGATGATTGAAATCGCGCAAATGGCCTTGAGCTATTACTTAAATAAACTGCGAAAAGATTGTTTTCTAAAGCATCATGGACTGAATGATCCTGAGAGCGCTGCACGAGCTCGCGGCGCCATCTGCAGAAATGCGTTCAAATGATTCAAAGCGCCAAACGCGAGTAGATTCAGCGCTGAAACGTTACTCGACCCGTGATTTTTTTTTTTTTTTATGAATGGGGGTGAGAATTTGAGATTGCTAGTGCTGTCATAAAACTCCCAACGGTTGTGATGTAATTATATAACAGGCTGTAGTCTGACGCGCTACATGTCTGCTGTTACAGTACTGTTTTAGTTTCGATTCACTGTTAGTGTTAGCTGCGCTGCGATTGGTTAACTTTGAGCAGCTTTAATTTGCATTTGGAAATGCAACATTCCTCATTAGAAATGTTTATAAATATGTTGTTGTTTACAAAGAGAAGTTTCAGTGTCCCATAATCCTTCAGAAATCATTCTAATATGTTGATTTGCTGCTCAAGAAACATTTATCATTATTATCAATGTTAAAAACAGTTTTGCTGCTTAATATTTTTGTGGAAACAATGATACCACTCAAACATTTGTATAAGATTTAAAAAAGAGATAAATTTATAATTTTATTCATGCCTGAAAGTGATAAAAAAGTGAGTGAAGACATTTAAAATGATTTCTATTTAATAAATGCATTAGCAAATTTTATTAATATATTTGATAAATGCAAATAAATGCTGTTCATTAAACTTTATATTTATCAAAAAATCCTGAAAAATAAAGTGTATCACCATTTCCACACAAAATATGAAGCAGCAAAATAGTTTTCAACATTGATAATAATCAGAAATGTTTCTTGAGAGTCGAATAAATTGTAATTATTTCTAAAAGATCATGCGACACTGAAAACTGGAGTAATGAAGAAAATTCTGCTTTGCATCACAGGAATAACATTACATTTTATAATATAATACAAATTAAAAAAAAGTTTTCAATTTTAATATATTTCACAATATTGCTGTTTTTTTTTTTTACTTTAATCAAATAAATTCAGCCTTGATGAGCAGAAGATATTTATTTCAGAATCATTAATTGTAATGTTTCCAAACTTTTGGCAGGTACTTTAATAATAATAACAATTCTATATACTATATACTTTACTATAATATATTATAGTACTTTATTATAATACATTATATTGTTATCATGATTATTAAGTGCTGCTTTTTATTTTTTACAGGACAATAGTATGTATTCTTACAGTATAAGTTATATCTTTTAATGTGCTAAAATATATATTTTTAAAAAGTGCTGGGGGCGTGGCTTGTGGGCGTGGCTTGGGGCGTGGTCAGATTTTCCTTCTTTTTTGTCTCTAGCTGATCACATGCCTGATTTATATATACATAATAAATATACACAATACACGCATATATTCTGTAAACAAACACTTTTATTTTGGATGCGATTTAATCGTTTGACAGCACTAGTTTCTGAGGGATCATGTGACACTCAAGACTGGAGTAATGGCTGCTGAAAATTCAGCTTTGCTATCACAGGAATAAATTACATTTTATAATGTATAACTTTTGTGTATTTTTAGGTATTTATTTCTTGTCTCTGTATTGTTTTTTTTTAGTTGTTACACACACCAGCTCATGTTCTACCAGCTGCGTCAGTCCTGTGCTCAATGTTTGTCAATTCCCTCCTGATCTCCAACACTGGAATCCAGCGAGACCCCCTCAGGTACTTTGTTCACATGCATAATAAGTATTTATGAATATTTATTTTCTTTGAAAGTTCACCACAGTTAACATGCCTACTTCTCAGTTTCCCTTCTCCTTTTTCCTGAGATGCTCTGTACTGCAAGCACATAAGTTATTATTTTTTTCTTTTTGATGCTTCTGGCATGCCTTCAGAGAGGAAATGGAATCTGCAGAGCAGGAAATGGACAGTGAGAAAGAGGAAGAGGAGTCTGAGGAGGAAATGGAGGCATGTGATAGTCAGCAGGAGCTCAGAGTCCAGGGTTCAGTGGATGAGGTGACGCAGAAGCTTTCTAAAGCACAAGAGAGGGAACTGAAGAGGGTCAGAAAGACTGACTTCAGCTGGATGGCTGGCCTCTTTGACTCCAAACCATGATAAAGCAATTTCACAATCCTGTTAATGTTTTTATTTTTTTTCTTGCTTCAGATCCAGTCCAGTGGTTAGTTATCAATTGTTTATTTAGACTGCAGCAGCCCATTAGTGGTTTGATTCTTTTTGGGACAACAATGCTATTTTGTAACTCTGAATGTTAGTATGTTCATCCAATTTGCATCAACAATAATTTATAAAGAAGTTTTTGAACAATGTACTGTGACGTTGAATTTATTTCAGTATATTTGATATTTGTGCATTTTAATGATGAACTTTATATACATATATATATGTGTATCAATGTATCTTGATCTTGCACTGGAAATCAAGACAAAAATACTGAGGAAGAACTCTGCTTTTTGCTCTGTGATCCAAAGGTACAGTTTACATTTATCTTCATAAAACTATATATATATATATAGGTATCATCTCAGTTTCTGTTATTCTCTTTCTGTGTGCTAATGTAAGGTGCAGACATTGTAAACCTCAATATGTTAGAACTGCTTTCCAGGAAATGTATCAAAGGTCATGGTTTTAAAGACCGATATTGTACAAAATGAGTTGCTTGGGATGCAAGTTACTCCATGTGTGCATTTCTTTTTGAAACACTAAGGAGAATATCTTATCTCTTACCAGTGACTGGATTTCTAATTCAAGCAAAGTCGAACTTCAGTTGAGCTTTGCTCCCGCTTTGCTGCAGGTTTTAACTTTGCAATCAAATGCATGCTGCCTTCATATTTTTGCCTGATTTACATAGAAGATATTTCTAAGTATTGGTTCTAAAAACACAAAGGTGCATACAAATTTCAGGCCTAGACCCAGCAGATCGACCTAATTTTCCGCCCACCCAGAAGGGTATACGTTGTTCATCACTGCCTTGTAATCGGATCATTCTTTGTCTTTCCTTCTCATGCAACCCAAAATGAACTCTGCTTTTAGTCAGTGCATTAGCTAAAAAAACTCTGAAAGGGCCTTTTAGAGAAAATTACCAGCAAACCCTTCTGAGGAATGTGACCCTGTACTATTGCCGCGGGATGTGTTCCAGCTCCTGCCGGTTCACGGTCAACCTCTTGAAATCGCCCCTCTACTTATTGCAATCACTCAAACATTGCATTTGGATACAAATCTGTTTATTTCGGTTGAAGTGAGATGCAGTACAAGTCTCGAGTTGTATATTCCCCCTGCAGTGAAGTGTGAACTACAATTATTGCAAGTATATCACACAACAGGAGTATGCTTCCATAAAAAATTATGTATATTTGTGCTTCCATTACATTCAACTGGGTTAAGTATAATTTTTTTGCAAAAGTGTTTCATTTTGTAATTGTGTCAAGGGTAAGATCTTCTGTGGTGTTACATATATGTAATATAGGATGACAAAACTGAATTCAAATAAAACTAGTCAACAAGAATATAAAAATATTTTACAGGATGTAAATAAGGCTTCACATTCATAGAAAGACAGACAGTATGCACTGAAGCAATTAAGTGTTCAAAAACTGATGCTGAATTTGTAAGGGCCTCGTGACATGTTAAAAATGCTTATTTAACCAGTGAAACCTTGGCACCTGTGTTTGTGACCAGCTGCACTTCAAACCAGCCGTCCACACTGACTGGACTCAATAATCCCTTCTCTGTTCTGTGCATATGGTGGATTCCCGCTGGTGTCCAACATCAATATTACACAACTATTTCAAAATACTTCATATATATATGTCGAGCCAGCTGTGGTTGTCAAAAGGATGTTAGTACCTCAACAATTTTGGCTTTTGTGTCTCATAGGCAGGTCTGTAATGTTTGTGTACTATGGTAATATTAGATTAGCATATGATTTGAATCTGAGGAAAAACTGAGGTGTGGCGTCACTTACAGGGCAGTAAAATCACGAGGGTGTTTGAGTTATTAGCTAGTTCTAAAATATATGAGAAATTAAAAAAAAATATCCAAGTTTTAATGCAGGACTGCTACTATTTTGTGCAAATATCTTAATACCTGAAGTGTCTTGCTGCGCTTATTTTGTAATGGACAAAGTGTAATCATGTAAAGTGCTGTAACAATCTTTGTAAAAACAAGAATTATGTGCTAAAATCACTTTCAAATCAAACAAGACAAAACAAATCTAGTACTAAAAACTCCAGTTGCAATGGGGCGAGTGTATCAGGGCCTAAATCTCACACCAATAATATTAGGAATGTTTAACACAAGAAAACAGCTGCAATTCCCTCACTTCCACATGGTGAAAAAAAAAATCCACTTTGGTTACATGAATAAACTGTATATGTCTGCATAGGTTTCCAGAAGAGTTATAATAACAATGTAGCACCACCGAAGCTGAGATACAGAATACTGACTACATGTATATAAATATATAAGCATACCTGAATGAATAACTAGCACACTCCAAATAACTATTAAAGAGACTTTAACCATGGCTTGCAAAAAGCACTGAGGGGCAAGCATTACAAAACTACACTATCTTAAGTAGAGCGCATTGCAAAACGTACATACCTAGTCTGAAGGTTAACTATGACTATAAAGTCGAAAAACGAATAAAATACGTAAAAGTAGAATAAATATGCCCATTTTTGCTTTGGAGCTTTTACAAAAGGGATTAAAGCATGTATAGCCCATAAGAACCATAGTTTGTGTTTGCATGTTTCCCCCTATGATTGGTTCTCAGGCAATTTTACAGCACCTTGAACAAAAAAGTATGATAGAGGGAAGTACTGCATGCTTTTTGGCATACATTTCTATTCTAAGCAACGCTAAAGAGAGCTTCTCGCCTTTGTTATTATAGCTAATGGCAAATACTATAAACTCAATGCACAAGCACAGCAAGCAGCAAAAGCATGCATGTTAGTAAAACAGATGGAACGGGTTCCTGGCGAGGTTCTCGAAGAACACAGCATGCGATACTCTGGTAAAAAATTTGCCTAAGGTCTCTTTAAGAGTTATACGGAGTTTGGAAGTGAGGGAATATTGGGATCAGGCTTCTGCTCGGGTGAACAGAACAGGAACAGTCGACTCTGGAGGCTTTTATAGGCAAACCTGAAATACATCATATGTCCCATCGCAACGAAGGAAACCGAGATGATCACGAGAAGGCCAAAGGCCTCTGGATTTGGTGCAAGGATGACCATGATGAAGTGTAGGAGATCAAGAAGATAGTTCATGGAGTTCTGGACACCATTGATGATGCCTCTCTCGGATTCAATCACATTCTCTTGGATCAGTTGGGTCACGGTCAAATCAAAGGACCAAAGACCTGAAAGCAATTCAGGAGAATCAATTAAAACACATGTTGTGACATAAAAGAGCATCAGTGCAATTATCAGAAACATGACTTGTTTTTGGTCTCAAAGGTTGGCTTTATAACTTTCAGGTGATATGGATATCATCATCATTTTCCCTTTGAAGATAACGGAAAATTAGGTCTAAAAATTATTTCTATTGTTTCCTGTTGGTTGCTCATTTACTCACCAATTCTAGCAGCAATGACACCGGCAAAAAGAAGACTGACGGACATGTAGGACTCTACTTGTGGGGCTTCCTCAAAAACAGTGGCGTTGATCTGGATTTGCGGTTCAATTGTAGGAACAAGAGTAGGAATCTCACGCAGCGAGCCACTGTCTCCAAACAGATGCTTTAAGACCTCGTCGAAGGGCGAGACGCTGAGATCAAAAGGGCTGCCAGGAGCGAAGACAGATGCTACGCAGAGCACGAGGCAAGACAGTTGGGTGACTCCAGCGATGAAGCCGGTTCTGATCAGGCCACACTTCTTTCTGATCCAGGTGAAGGCCACCGTTCCACAGATGCCAGATATAGCTGAAGCTCCCATGAGGAGACTGAGCACGGAGCCGTTCAGGCCCTGAGTGTATGCGAAGCCCGTGGTGATGCAGTCGAAGCCCAGAACGGTCATGTAGAGGAAAGACAGAGACATGCCAGCAAAGAAGATGGACTGGTTGTAGTAGGCCACCCAGCCATCCTTAAAGGTGCGGATGGGTTCTGTCATTTGGTAGCAGCAACTGGTGTTCTTCTTCACCTCAGCGGTTTGCATTCATCAGCTGGGAGCCTTCAACTGGACTTTCATTATTTCCAATCTCTGCAACAGTGAAATGAAAAACCACAAAAGTAAAATGAGTGAGATAAGTGGATATGTCACTCTTTTTGTCAGAATTGTTTCGAAAACTGAATTGCTCAATGAACCACAAACAGGGTGCAAAATAGGATCTAAAACTATTAAATAATTAAATTAATGTTCTTAATCTTCAAAATTTGTTAAAAATGGAAAGAAAACAACTAATCCACAAATGCTGGTTTATTGTTAGTCAAAATAAAAAAAAAATCTCTAAAAAACTTTAGTAATATGGTTAGAGTGTGGAGGTTGACAAGTGCAGTGAACACTACAGTTTGAGTAACTTATTGATTAAATGGATTATTTACTTCCAGGGTGTCACAATTTTAAAGCTGCAGTCCGTAAGTTTTGCCTCTTTGTCGCCATCTCTGTTTTGAAAACCTGGAATTGCAGCTGGGTGCGTAATTATCTCGCTTGCGTGGGGTTGTGAGTTGGCATGGCTTCAGCGCGGACGAATATAAAGTTTTGAGGTGAATGTGTAGCTGTCAGTCACCGCACTGGTGTGGATATTTACTGTACTTTGCAATCACAGATTCTAGCCTTGGAATATATGACCCAAATAAGAATTTTCACCATATATTGTCATCTGAACAAGTATGTAACAAGTCTGCCAAGTTTGTTCTGACCAACTGAGGAAAAAAGCATTACAATAAATCGCGCTACCAATGGTGATTTAATCTAAAGATCGGTTAGCTCATATCACATTAAACCGTGCAAAGTATTATTATTGTTATACTTTATTCTAAAATTATTAATGTTAACAACATCAGCATTGCGTGACAATGAGTATAGTGTGTATTAGCGTGTAGATTTCAATTCCTGTACAGTCTAATATCTAATTGTCATACCATTTGAATTTCATATTAAGAAATTCTTTTAACCCAAAAAGCAAACTATGCTCCCTTCGAACTGGTTTTCTTTAAAATACAAAACTTGTGTAATCCCAGGCTATATGTAATCAGAAGCACATTTGAAACTGGAATATAATTTAATTTCATTCACATGTGTTCCATAAACACATAATCCTTTCTGGATTACATTCCACCATCAAAATGATACATTTAATTATTCTAGCTGCTGTGAGAAAAGGCTAAACGATGCACCACCTGCAGGATCCTCACATGTGATATAGTCTACTAGCCGGGAAAACTTCTTTATGTTTACAGATGTGATGTAATGACGCAGTGCCATGCTCGAATTTCCTGCGGAAACCTACCCGTACCACTCAGATTAGAAAACATTATTATAAACTAACCGTTGTGAATCGGGCTAAAGGCGATAGTTTTGAACACTGGCTGGTTATGTACTTGCTCAAATATTGATTTCGGATCATTTTTAACCAAAAAAAGTTACGGACTGCAGCTTTAAGGAATGTTAATTTTTTGCAATGGGAGCTAACCAATAGGTAACAGGGTTGTGCACAAAGTGAGGCAGGTGAAAATCTGTGTTTTAAGGCAGATTAATATTGCATACTTCTTATGTTATCTTAATCTTATGTTAGATAATAGTCTAACATATCCAAATGTGCTCACTACAAAAAACACTGGATTTTGTCTGTAATACTTTTAAAAAAAGTATTGGGGCTCTATTTGTGGAAAATGCCAGAAGAGTTGGTGGAATTACAAACCTTTTTGTACGTTGAGATGCTTCAGCTCTTGGTCATCAGTGTCCTTCTGTCCTGCCTTGAAGGCAAGTGCTGGAGTCTTCTGATAAACTTTCCAAAGCAGGAAGTACTCCAAGCACATGGAGAACAGGTTCCAGCCAGAGATAAAACCACAGCCGATGAAATGGGAGCCGAATGACATGATCTGGCCCACAAGCATTGGAGCCAGAATGTTGGTTAACTGGTCGATTATTCTTACAGTTGCGTTCATATCTAACAAAACAGAAATATATAAAACAAAAGGGAGTATAATTGTTAATAACTGATATATTCTGATCTCTTATGCTTACCCAGGCATTATGTTAAAAACAGTTGTGCTGCTTAATATTTCTGTAACAAATTAATTTACTAGTCACTTTTGATCAAATTATTGTGTCCATGCTGAATAAAAGTTTGTGGCTATGTGCTAACTTTCATGGATTTCCTGAGGTTACTGGGTTCACTGGGTATATTGATGGGTTTAAAATGAGAGTCATAAGGACTGACAGCTGATGTAAGCACTCTATAAAGATAAGACGATTGATGAAGTTGTAATGTATCTTATGAGTTTTCCTCAACTAGGTGAAATGAGTTTTATAGACAATACAGTGGTCGAAAAAACTATTTGCACACTTAAGCCACATTCAATTACATAAGAAATATGTATACAATATACAAATACAAAATTATATACAACATTATTTTACTAAAGTATGTTTGGTTTCAAAATAAAGACAAAATGATTTGCACTTTTTTGTTGTCAGACATATAGTGGAACAAGTCAGTTAATGTAATGAACTATAGTTGTATTTACTCTGATAGGAACTGACTTTATAAATCTATTTAAAACCACCATGAGACTAGTTGGTTACAATTCATTTGATATTTTGTTATCTAATGGGATGAAATTCATACATTTTAAGTTTTGTCCAAATACTTTTTGGGGCCACTGTAATGAAAGTTGAATAAGGTGAAACATTCCACATCCTGACCTGCCAAATTGCTCCGATCATCTCCAGCCACAACCACAACCCAGTCCCTCTGGATGGTGATGGACATAGCTGTGCTGGCCAGGTTAGCGATGTTAGCAATGGTGATGACCATAATGTAGCATGTAGTCTGCAATGACAGAGAATATTTAATCAAAAAATAAGTCACTGTGTCTAAAATAGCAGCAAATATTATTTGTTTTTAGTCCACTGCCATAAAAAGCTTGACTTGATTTTCAGGAACAGTCCAGAATAGAAAACGGTTTATTGAATGAGTTCCATTTTGTCTGCTCTATGGGTTCTCGACCTCAGTGACACCGGGACAAACAGCAGGTTTTGTTTGTTATTGTATATGTAAAGTTAAAGCTTTCCAGCCCTTTGACAGGCTCAAAGGACTAATATTGAGCAAGCAACATGCTTTCTGCTCACATGACAACCCTGGATTCTGCTGACAGCACATCACCGTTTTGTTATCAAGGTGTCATGTTTCAGTAGCATGAGCTTAAGTTGAGTCCATGCAGAAAAAAGAAGGGAGCTGGATGTTTTGGATGACATTACCTCCTATATAGGTTAGAAATTATTGAAAAGCTTGAAATAACTGAATATCCTGTTATAAGGAGATTGTTTTCCACTGCCAGCGATGAGAAAAAAATTATTTTCCAAACATTTTAAACAGCGAGGCAAATTTAGAGTGAAAACTTTTGCATACAAATGGAGCAAAAACAAAACTGGAGGCCACCGAGAACTGCAGCAAGAGGCTTCTGCTCTTGGAAATGAAGACTTTCTTTATTAGTACATGCATCTAAATCAGTTCTGAGTGCTTTTGGAGAACTATTTACACATTCAGCAAATACTGATGAATAGTGTCAGAGTTTTACTAGGAAACAAACTGTCACGTCTTTTTAAATACTCACCAGCAACCATCCATTGTACAAGGTAGTAAGCTGTTCTTTAAACTGGAAAACGGCCATCAGAAGGACACCACAAAGAATGACAGCACTGTTCTGGACAACTAAAGACGTCTGCGCCACTGAAATTGAGAAAGAAATCCAGACTCAGTAAAAAATATATTGGAATAATTGCCATAATCAATTGAGAACTGATGCATGCTCTCAGCAGTGTGTCGGGTTGCACAATAATTCTGCATGCTCTGTATTTAGAGCTTTGCCATATTTACCTTTCAGTCTGGGGTTTTTGTCCACCCAGTCACCAATAATAGCGCCCAGTAAGAGGACAGACCCCGCAACCACCAGTCCATACACGGCTGTCAGGAGTAAACTATTGCCATACAGCTCCACCAAAAACACAGCCACAGCAAAATTCCACATCCGATCCCCCTGTAACATAATGACACAATGATCATCATTCATCAGTCAAAATAATTTTGTGATTGAAACATCACTGTAGTTTTATGGGGTTAATGCAAAATAATTAATTGTCATAAGTAGCCTGTTTGGCAGCTTATTAGCTGGTATGGATCAATACATCTATATAAGACAACATTAATAAAAAATATATAATGCACATAATATTCTGTCTGTATAATGTAATAGATATCTATGTGTGTACGTATTGTGTGTGTTTGTGTATATACACATATACTTACATATGTATATGCACATATGTTAAAACATTTATAATATATATGTTTTGGAGTAAAATTAATGACATTTCTGATCTTCAAATGGTCACTCTGCTGTCATAAAAAAAGTCATCTATCTATCTATCTATCTATCTATCTATCTATGTCTGTCTGTCTATCTATCTATGTGTGTGTGTAAAAATCTAAAAATTAAATATAATAGTAAAACATACTATAATAACATATATGCAACATATGCAAATAAATATATATAGTTCTCTGTTTTGTTATTGTCACTGACGATTAAAAAAAGAAAAAAGGACGGGCTGTCAAGCACAGATCCTAATGTAAAGAGACTCTTACCCATGTTGACAGGGCATGTCCGAGGTAAATGAGGAATTTCGCAGACTTGAAGAATTCGCCAACTCTTTCTAAAAAGACAGAAATTCAAGTGCAAGGTTATTTATTATTTTGGTCAAACCGAAGGCGCACTTCTTACATATCACAGCACTGGCAAACAAATTCGTAAAACACTTACCACAGCAAGGTTTTTTATACGTAGCGCTGTCCATTGTGCATTGAAACAAAGTCGATTGTATTTGTTCGGTTTTATTTGTTAGGATTTTAATTCCTTTGTATTGTTCAGGTTGAACAAGAAAAGTAAATCCTCGCTGCAATTATTTCCTGCGCAAAAACACGAATATTTCCCTTCTCTCCTCTCCAAACTTAGCTATCACTGTAGCTGAAGTTGGAGAGAAATAACCTCTTCTAGAACGTCTAAATGTGTAAAAACATATAATTCCCGAAAGGGCCAGACCCGCGCTCACGGACGCAGCACCGTGTTTACCACACAGCCCTCCGCACAGACTGCTGCTAATATATTGAGAGAATAGACTCCGCCTCTTTTGCGTTTCCGTGACACAGCAACATTTAATAACACGAGCTTGTCTAACAAGGTCAAAATCATGATTCTGCAAAACACAGCTAAAATAAAAAATATTAATACGGTTAAAATATGTTATATTATGGGAGACGGGGCTAGTATGTTTGTCTCTCCAGAAGTGCCTTTTACATGATTTCAAACACCTCGTTTAATCCCCTTTAAATTATGTTTTTGTGAATCCTGTCCTTTAAAGTAAAATGTAATGCTTGATATATGCTATAGCTGTTGGTTATGTGAACAAACTGAAAGCACAACAGCATACATTTAAATAAGGCAACAATAGGCTATAATAAAAGTAGGCTATTGGGGCATGTTGTCACAAAATGTAAACATGTTCAGTATTTTCATGGGTACTAATGCAAGAAATGTTTTTAATATTTAAGTAATCATTAATAGTAGTATTATTACTATTGTTTGATGTGTGAGAACTAGCTCCAGGCTACATATCATATCACTACACTACATAATAAACTTTTTTTGTGTCTTTCAAATTATACAGGCCTATATATCTTATTAATTATCATTCAATTGGTATGCCATTAAAAACCCATATCAGTATCAACACTACTCTTAGCATCAGATAATCTCATGTGTCATCATGACATGCTTTGATGGGTGTTCTGTTGGACTCGAGGGACTAAATGGTGCACAGTACATCTCTGTCAATATGAAATTTTACGATACAGGCCTTGATGAACAGTAGAGTTTACATAAAATCAGTGTAAACATTTTCTTAGATATAGATAGATAGATAGATAGATAGATAGATAGATAGATATTTTGATTTAATTTTCAACATTCACAATCAGCTCTGGTAGTGTTCTTTCTCGCTGTACTGAGTTGCATTTTGGATCAATGACAGCTATTTCCCAACATCTTGGCAGTGAATGGCTCTTCTCAATAGTATTCAGATGTATTCTATTCAGGTCAGTGCTTAGTGTCAGTGTTAACACGAGCACAGAAACAAACATAATGTGAAATAGTAGAAAAAACCCAAATCTACAGTTAATTAAAAAGCTATGTATTTACAGGAACACGGTTTTGCCTTCTGCTTTTGGTTTGAAGGAAAGTTGCTTTATTACACACTCACACTCACTTCTCCAACCCAATTATTGCATAACCATGAGAGGCTCAAAAGAGTGCATTTCAGTTTCTTATAATTAATAATCTGAGTGGATGTTCTTCATTTAACATTGGCTATGCAGAAGCTCATAGCATGTTTTTTTATATATCTGTTTGTACCTTCATTTTTTTTTTTGACAAGATAATTCATAAAAGGTGAAGTAATGCTTTGCTCCGTTTGGTTATTTTTATGTAATAATAACATGATGCAATGACATTTAATCACATAACAAACAGAGAGGATTGTGTCGTTATGCCTCTTTGTTAGTGGTTTTCATATTTGTTTGCTGCAGTATTTGCGTGGAATGACAAAGCAACATCTAATACTGGTTTTGGGCTTGATTAAAAAGTCTGACGATTAGGAACCATCCCATTCACAGAAAGCTCAAAGCTGAGTCATGTTGCACAGAACCATCCTATCCACAGAAATTTGAGACATGGAACCAGATTACTCAGGTCACAGACTTGGTATTGTTCTCTATCACTCTGTTGGTTTCATAACACGACAATGAGTTTTACACCTTGCTTGCTCGTATCATTTACATCAACATTTAATCACACATTAATAAAATGAAATAATCTTGACAAAAAAATCAAACTACACAGCAACAATATTCAGGCTATTTTAATGGTTGTCAAGGTGGAAAACACATAATTGTGTTCTACATCTAGATTAAATTCAGCAATTTCAATTAAATTGTGGTTTTCTTTGACCTGACAAATCAGTAGAGGAATTTTTCCAACATATTTAGTAACCCTGGATATTGACAGTTTTTCGTCTGATAAGGATCCAAACTTTACACAGGTGTCTAGAATCAATACAGGAGTTTGCAGAGTTCGCTTACTGCCATGACCATGACTGAACCCAAACAAACTAGCGTGTTTGTGATATTAGAGGTGGAAACACACAAGTAAACACTGTCCATGTGATTTAACACTTAAGCCTTTTATGAGTGACCACACATTTCAACAGAACTGTAAAGCACAGGGGCTAATGCACAATCAACAGGACCACAAACACAAACACAAACACTGTAATTCAGTAAATGCAGGTTTTTGGTGTCATGAATGAGGTTAGTAGTTTACAAAACAGGAGAGTGGGATCTAACTGGTATTCAAAATAGGAATGATTAACAAAACCAATGGATTCTATGTTTAGCGCAACAGACAACAGATTAAAATGACTTCTGTGCTTGCTTTTAATATCTGAATAATTAAGTGCACATCTAGTGTGTACTTGCAATGACTCAAATCTTAAAATATAGTTTGCCTGTACAATGCATCAGACAGTTTTTGATCAGACATTAGGGATTTATGTTTGTTTGTTTGTTTGTTTTCTGGTCCCACCAAACAATAAATATTTATTTGTATTCTGTGAATATTGTCAGAGAATAATGATGAATGATAAAAGAAGCTTGATTTGATAAAAAAAAAAAGATCATACGTAGTGGCAAGTAGCGGGATCTTTTTTAGGGTCACCAAATGTTCCTCTTTTTGGTGTCTTGTCCCTGGAAATGTTCCCGTTTTATAGCACATTCAAAAAACCAGCTTAACTAGACAACATGGCTGAAAGTATACCCGATATGAATAGAAAATAATCAACTAAACATTATGCTTTCAACAATTACACTTGAAAAGAGCACAAACTTCAAATAATATTTTCAAACAAGTATAGCCTATAATGACATATAGTATATTTGTGTTGTGAAAATAACAATACAATTAGAAAATGCAAAAATTTGTTAAATACAGTTTTATCTCATTTTTTTTTTTTTTTGCCAGTATACCATTTGCAATGGTTATTATTTACTATTTTTCATAGTGTGATATTTGATGAATTGTATTAAAACTAGTTGGGGTCAGTATGACCTGAAAATATTAATTATAATAATAGTATCTGCAACCCACAACAACTAAAACATATTTTTCTCCCCAAAATACCTTCTACTTATTTGACAGGTACTGAAAATTTGTTTATTTAACCATCTTGATAAAAGCTGAATCACAAAGTGTCTTTTGTCTCAATGTCATTTGATTTTAAAAGTGTTACAAAACCTTTTGTTATCACAAGCGATGACTTCATGGATCAGGATTCTGCATTTAGGATTGTGGATGTTGGGTGTTGCTGGAGAAATAAGCAAAAGGCTTCATTGTACCCTAAATACTACTTGAATCCAATGGATTCAATACATTTTTAGAGTAAGACTAGTCAAAGCTGACCGGCTTTTACTGTCTTACTCTAAAAATATGTTGAATCCATTGGATTCAAAGTAGTATTTAGGGTACAATGAAGCCATTTGCTTATTTCTCCAGCAACACCCAACATCCACAATCCTAAATGTGTTGATCCTAGAGGGCCACGCTCCTTCAGAGTTTAGCTCCAACCCTGAAAAACCCTGGAAAAAAAATACCTAACTGCATCCTGAAGACCTTAATTAGCTGCTTCAGGTGTGTTTGATTAGGGTTGGAGCTAAACTCTGCAGGGACACCGGCCCTCCAGGATCAACGTTCCCCACCCCTGCCTTAAGGTTAAAATGCAAACAATGTGCTTTGACATGTTTTGAGCAAAACTCTCCAGTTACAGGGAAACAAAAATATTTGGCTAAGTATGTCATGTACACCACGAGTTATGATATCATGTTCATTTATTTAATACCCCCTCAAGTATGGTAGGAAATCAGATAGGATAGGATCAGATAATCTAGACATCAGCTGTTTTGGTGGGTGTGAAATATTCTAAAATCTGTTTGGATGTATAATGCTATATATTGACCTATATTTTCAATAAATTTATATATACATTTCAGGGATGTGTTACAAAACCTTTTGTCAGCACAAGCGATGAACTCATGGATCAGGATTCTGGATTTATGATTGTGGCTGTTGACTATTTAGTGTCGTGGGAGAAAAAGTCAAAAGGCTCCATTGTACACTAAATACTACTTGTATTTGATGTATTTAAAATGTTTACAATAAGACAGTAAAATCTTGTCAGCTTTGACTATATTTTTTTCCTTTGAAGGTTAAAATGAAAAAAATAGCTTTGACATGTTTGATATGGCAAACCTCTCCGTTACAGTGCAACAAAAATATTTCGATATGTTTTGGATAAGATGTTGCGTACAGCAAGAGTTGTGTAATCATGTTAATTTTGTTAATCCCCCCAGGGGTCATATGATGCAATTTCAAGTTTTGCTTCCTCTTTGGAGTGTTCCAAGCTGTTTGTGCATAGATAAGATCCCTAAAGTTGCAAAGACTAAAGTCTCAAAACCAAAGAGATATTCTTTATAAATTTAAGACTCGACCACACCCTCCTAAAACGGCTCATTAACATGTCTACGTCACTGTGTGGGAAGATTTGTAAAACACGCCCAAATGTATACGCATTGAAAGAAGGCAGAACTATTATTCTCGCTAGTATTGTTGCTACCGCCGGCGCCATGTCGTGGAGACGCTGTGTTTCGTTGTGAAAGCGAAAGTACTTTGTTTGGGCTTCCAAAAGAGGACACAACTAGAGATCTAGATCTAGATATAGATATAGAAGGGGCGTAACATTTCTGTCTCACGCTTGAGGTATTCGGCCAATCACAACGCACTGGATAGCTGGCCAATCAGAGCACGCCTCGCTTCTCAGAACGATGAGCTTTGTAAAAATCGACGCGTTTCAGAAAGACGGAGCATAGAGGAGCAACAATAATGTACAGTATGTGGAAAATAATGTGTTTTTTGAACCTTAAACCACATAAACACATTGCATTACACCAAATACACAAAATAATGTTCTTTTTAGCAATGTCATATGACCCCTTTAAGTGTGGTAGGATATCAGAAAGGATAGTATCAGATAATAATAGTTTCAGACAGATATCAGCTGTTTGGTCGTCAAAAACCTATTGCATTTGACCTATCTGAGCTGTTATTTTTGACAATTTACATCCTATTTTTCTAGACATATTAGCTGTATTTAAACCCTCCAGTCTCTCATACTCATTCATTCACATTTCTTTGTTAAAATGCTCCAGTCTCTTGTAGCTGGGTCATTCTATGGAAATGTCCCTAGCCTTTACAGAAATATTACACTTGAAAAACACATTAGGGTTACAATTTCTTTATATTTTTAAATGAAACTATATGTTATTTGAACAATTACACCTTCTTGAGCCATCAATGTGGCAATATTTGTTTTTTAATTAATTATAAAGAATTCCAAGCACCACAAAACTGCTCGTCCCCACAGCCATGTACAGAGGGAAAGTGCTTTATTTTGAGGTCAAAAATAGGTTTTTCTACCATTTAAAATACAATAATGTATTCATAACTATCAAATATATGATGTAAATGGCAGAATAAAACAAAATGCTGAATAAATATTATAAAATATATAATGAAAACAGTGGTCCCCCGGAGTTGTCACTGGTGTTACCTGTTAACAAAAATCTGTTATTTTGAAATAAAAATCACACTGATGACATCACTTAACTTCCTCCTTCCTATTTTCTAAAGATCTATGAAAAAAGGCCCATGTTATGTCCACTGTTTCTTTTCAGTTTCAGAAATTTTCTCATTTATCTCATATGAAGCATTTAGTTGACGTCACTGGTATTTACATTTACATTTATGCATTTAGCAGACACTTTTATCCAAAGCGACTTACAGTGCATTCAGGCTATACATTTTTTTTAATCAGTATGTGTGTTTCCTGGGAATTGAACCCACGACCTTTTGCGCTGCCAACACAATGCTCTACCACTGAGCCACAGGAACACCTATTTTATTACCTAATACCTGGTATTACCTATTTATTGTTATGGAATTGTAAAAAAAAAAACTATAATACAAATGGATTAAACTACTTAATTTAGTGAGTATACCATGATTGACAACATGTGGTTTGATACCTTGCAGCAGACATTTTGTAAAATGATTTTTCATGAAAATTGTCACTGGTGTTACCTTCCTTATGGATAACAACACTGAAGATCAGTATATCAGGTCTTGTGTATGTCACTGGTGATTCATTGTGTCACTGGTGTTACTGTGCTGTGTTACTGTACTGTTTTTTTCTGTCACATTAAATAAATAAAACAATCTCCTTATTTCTTGCATTTTCATTATTTTTCTGTAACTCTGACTACAGGTGCTGAGAAAAAAATTGAGGAATAATATTTAATAAAAACTTTTAATATTGCTAAAGAAGGTAACACCAGTGACAAAAAATAGTACATGTGGTCTTGAAACAATTGCACAAAAAAGCTAAAAAAATAATAATAATTAAGCTGTCATATGTATTCATAAAGTCAAAAGGTGATCTCAAGTTTCAAGTTTCAAGTTTTATTTGTCACATACACGACTATACAGAGATTGTATAACCAGCAGTGAAATGAGAGTCGGGTCCGCTCCATGGACAGTGCAAATATTGAAAAATACAACACAAGGGAAGTATACATAAAATAAAATGAATAAAAAATAAGATATAAAGAATAGAATATAAAATATAAAAGAATGTGCATGACAGTATGCTGTAGAATTAAGTATTAAGATAAGCATGACTGTACAGAGAGGAATGTGCAAACAGGTTGAACATGGTTGACATGAAGCAGCCAATCACAAAAAAAATAAAATAAATATAAAAAATAAGATAAGATATGATATCAAGACACAGAAAGTGTTGTGTGCAAATGAGCAAATGACACTGACAGTATGAGGTAGAGAATAATGAGTGTGTGTTTAGTGATTTGAAGTAAGTCAGATGTTGTTAAGAGGCTGAGTTTGAGTTCAGGAGCCTGATGGCCTTGGGGAAGAAACTCCTCCTAAGTCTCTCAGTTTTTGCCATCAGGCTGCGGAAGCGCTTACCAGATGGCAGCAGAGTGAAGAGACAGTTTCCAGGGTGATTTGAGTCCTTGATGATTTTGACAGCTCTGCTTCTGCAGCGTTTGAGGTAGATAAAATTCTAATAATGTGGTCTAAGTTTAAATGTTAGAAAAAGAAATACATTTTAAGACATCTTGCCATACCAAAAGTGGACGTTTCTGTGGAATGACCCAGCTATCTTCAAACCATACAGCATTATTGTGGGGGTGATGATTTTGTAAACACTTGCGTGACGTACTTTTAAAGCGTCGCGGTCTGCGCTCCCGCATACGTCATTCGTGTTCGACGAACGAGCCGCTTGCATGTGGAAATGTTTCCTTAAATCATCCGAAGCGTTTTGATAGAAAATGTCCTCTAAAAGCAGCCAGCAAACGGAACCTGGAGCTCAAGAAGAGCGCGAACAAAAAGAGGAGCTGAACAAGAAGGTTTCCAATCAAAAATATTTTGTTTAGCCTGTGTAATGTCATAATCATAACTTTATGATAAGTGGTCACTATTACAGTACGTTTAGCACATTTATGTTTTCAATTAATGATTGCAAACATGTACGATTCATTCACAGATAAAAGAGCAAAAGATTGTTGTTGACGAGTTGAGCAATCTGAAGAAAAACAGGGTATGTCTGTCGTCGTGTTATATTAATAATTAGTCTGTCATATGGGTCATTCTACATTTGGAGTAGCAGATGCTGTCACTCAATTATAGATGACAAAAACAAACTGCAGTTTACACAGCTTCTATAGAAGACCATATATTATGAAAAACACTTTAAATTGTAAACCTGTAATAATATAATCAATCATTTTAGAAATTAATATTTCCAATTATTTTAAAGTTTCTTCATTTTGAAAGCAGGAGAATATGCTTATTACTGCTTCATAATACTTTGAGACATTTTTCCAATGAAAGAAATGAAATGGAAGTAGTAAAAATAAAGAAAATAAAATGTAACCTTTATACGTGTAGGTATATACACATACAAGCTATTGCTGATTTCCAAAACACTGATTCAGATAATACATTGCCATGTTTTTCTTGAGAATATTGCTTTTATTTTGCATGTAATTACATGTAAGTCATATCAAAGTGTTCCTCAAGGTCAGTAGTCTTCATGGCATACTTTTAGATGAAGAGGATAGGACTTAGTTTCTTTTTGAAGAATTATAATGACTCATATGCTTAGACTATGTAGATTTGCTAGTATATCATGTTCTAGTACTCATAAGCTTATTTTTACAGAGAGTGTACACCCAGCAGCCCAACAGCAATATATTCTTTCTGGCAGATAAAGGAGAGACTCTTAGTGCTTGTAAACGTAAGATTCATAAATAATGAATCATAAATTACAAATATAAATAATAGTTGTACCATTAGACTGCTTCCTAATACAGCAATCATCTTGTCTTTTATAGAGGATCTGGATAACATGAGAAAAGAATATCAAGATATATAGTGCTTTGAGGTCATGTGTGGGATCTGCTGTGTGGTCAGTTTGACCACACCACATGATCCACTGGATAAGCATGTCCATGAAAATCTCAAACACAGAGGGCCCAACTCTAGCCGGGACATTACAGAAACAATCTCAACCTGCAGTCTCCTGTTCTCTGCACATGTGCTTCACATGAGAGGTTGCTTGACACCCCAGCCTCTTCAAGATGACAATGGAAACATGCTTCTCTGGAATGGAGAGGTATTCGGTGGTCTGAGTGTAGATCAAGGAGAAAATGACACCAAAGTTGTTCTCCATCACCTGTCAATGGCGCAGTGCGCCTCAGATATAGTAGCTTTGCTATCACAACTCAAAGGACCCTGGGCCTTTATATATTACCAAAAAGTAGAGCACTGTATCTGGTTTGGGAGAGACTTGTTTGGAAGAAGAAGTCTGCTTTGGAAATTCGATCCTGAAAGAGCATCTTTCACACTTTCATCAGTTGCTTCCCTGCCAGTAGATAATATTCAGTCCCAATGGAAGGAAGTACCATCTAGTGGAGTGTACAGGTTTGACCTAACGGACTCTTCACCTCTAGGGACATTTATATTTGAACTTTATCCATGGGTTTTCCACCGTGACGAAGAGCCAAATGAATTGAAATGCGAAGGTCTTCCCACCTCTGTGTCTGTAAACATAAATAGTTCTGGACTTTACCTGACCTCTCCTATTTGTCCAATGAACACATCTATTTCATCACTTACAACTGAACAAGATCAGAATGTTTCTCAAACCTCTGTTGAAAATCTGAAAGAATTCCTAACAAACTCTAAAAAGAAAGCAATGGTTAGCGTGCTCATTGACGTTCTAAGTGAGGCTGTCCGTAAGAGAGTACGGTACCTACCTGCTCAAGATGAATTGGCGATCCCTTTGAATCATACGAAAGCTGATATTGCCATTCTTTTCTCTGGGGGAATTGATTCAATGATATTAGCTGCCCTTGCTGATAGGCACATCCCTGCAGACAAACCCATTGACCTTCTTAATGTTGCTTTCAAAATCCAAGAAAGAACAGTGCCTCCCAAGTCTTTAAAGAAAGGGAAAAATAAGAAGAAAGACTGTGATGCTGATAAAATGCAACCGGATCAACAGAGCTTTAACTGCTTTGATGTGCCAGACAGAATAACTGGTAGAGCTGGTCTGCAAGAACTAAAAAACCTCAGTCCAAATCGCCAGTGGAACTTTATCGAAATTAACGTAACTCAAGACGAGCTTAAAGAAATGCGACAGAAATGCATCTGCCATTTAGTGCACCCTTTGGACACTGTTCTGGATGACAGCCTTGGATGTGCTGTCTGGTTTGCTGCAAGAGGAATTGGAGTCATAAATGAGGGTGTTGAAGAACTTTATACTTCAGAAGCAAAGGTAACTTTGTTTTTTCTGTTTGCACTTTAATTACGTCTGAATGAAAATGTAATGTAATGTTGATGTTAATGTAAATCCTAGGTCACACTGTATAAAATTTTCCTCTTCTTGCAGGTGGTTTTGACTGGCATTGGGGCAGATGAACAGCTGGCGGGATACTCCAGACACAGGGTGCGTTTTAAGAACTCAGGACTGGAAGGACTCATCAAAGAACTGGCTATGGAACTGGGACGAATATCCTCAAGAAATCTTGGAAGGGATGACCGAATCATTGGGGACCATGGAAAAGAGGCCAGGCAAGAATTACACTTTACAGCTTAAAGAATATTTAAGGTTAAACCAAAAATGAAATGCTATAGTATTGTACATAATACATTTATTTCTTTTATCTCAGATTCCCATACTTGGATGAAGATGTAGTCAGTTTCCTTAACGGACTACCTGTGTCAGAGAAGGCTGACTTGTCTCTACCTAGAGGAGTTGGAGAAAAGCTATTACTGAGGTTAGCAGCTGTTGAGTTGGGATTGGGACTCTCTGCTCTCTTGCCTAAGAGAGCCATGCAGTTCGGTTCCAGAATCGCCAAGTTAGAGGACAACCACGAGAAGGCCTCGGATAAGTGCAAAAGGCTTGTCGCTACATAATTTAATATTCTGACAGTTGTCTTTTCTGGTTCTGTTCTTTTTAATATGAATATACTCCTTAAATGATTGGTTTGGGGCATTAGGAATGAGTACAATTAACCCATTTATGGCAATAAGTCACAAAAACACAAAAATTGATAGCCAGTTTTATTCTGAATGTCATTAAATGTTTGTACTACATTAAATAAACAGATGGATTTTGAAGTTGGGTCTTGAAGTATTTGTCACATTCTATGTATGATGGAAGATTTCCCACATCAAATCGACCAGATATCCTGTGCACGTACACAGGCCTCCTAAAATAAACAGTTATTAATGTCATGGAATGTGAAAAAACACAATGCTTTATTATGTGCCCTTAGGTAACCTTAATATGAGCCATGAAAGAAAGGTCCCTGGTGCATCCCGCTCTTCAATGGGTGCATTCTGCATGAAGAAGAGTTCCATTAAAAAAAATAACATTATAGATAACGGCTAAATAAATATAGATAAACTGTACCTTCTTCTCACTGAGAAAAATGTCCAAAAGTGGAAGTGAGGTTCTTGAAAACAAGTAAAAGCAAGGACACTGCAAAGCGAGGACAACACAATAAAGACATTAACTCTAATAATAAGGACAAATAGTATTGAAATATAATCTTGTATCATACAATACAAAAGAAAACATACTGCATTACGTGAATTTGTTTCACTCAAGAGAGGTTTTTCCTTCATACACTGTACTTTAAGGTCCTCATCCAACTCAAGAATCCCGTATTTGGATGTTTCTGAAGGTGGAAATGATATAATGGTTTTAAAAATTAGTGACCATGTGTTTAGTAAAGTTAAAAAATATTGATCTGCTTACCCTCATCCTTGCATTGGTATGACAGCACTAAGTTGCTCTCTTTGTCTTTATTTTGCGCTTCCAAGAACCTCTCTGTGAATTTCCTCAGGCTGAAATCCTCTTTGAATAAAGTATCACTGCAAAATGAAAAAAAGAGCTTTATCTCATTTTAAAGCAATTTCAAACATTTCCCTTATTTAATCTGATGCTGGTTATACCCTCCGATAACTAGTAAGTGGTCATCCACAGCACACAACTTGACCGTCAAATGAAGACAGGCAACAGCACCATGTCTGTCCTGCAGATTAAAAATTAAATATTATATTTCATGTTCACAAACTGCAAAATCCAACAGATGGATTTTGAAGTTGGTTATTTAAGTATTTGTCACATTCTATGTATAATGGAAGATTTCCCACATCAAATCGACCAGATATCCATAATGCGCACCTCATTTCTTCTTGTACCATCATTTATGATTTTAACATTGGGGAATTCCTGAGCCCACTGCTGGAATGCTTCATGGTAAAGATCATTGGCCTGTTCAGCAGATTATACAATTTATTATTTTGTGCATAATGATCATGCAAGTCAAACACTATGACTGTAAAAGCTCAATATGGTCATATATATTTTTAAAAAACTAGTTATTCTGCACTCACAACCACATAAACTGTGTCCACACATCGTGTTTTGGTCAGTGCCTGAACCCAGTGTGAGATAAGCGCACATGGACCGACAGGAAGCAGCGGCTTTGCAATGCCACCCAGATGCTTGAAATTCCCAGTAGTGTCATTCTCGATATCCCTTTGCAGTCTTGTTCCATAACCTGCAGCTAAAATAACAGCTTTCATTGTCAGCTGAAAATGAAAGTGACAACAGCTCTTATCAGCATGTGATTTAAAAAAATAGCTATAACCGTGAAGTTGTACACTTTCGAAGGGTTTCGCCAAGATCGTTTTCTGAGCAAAGGTAGGTAAGCTGTATGTTGTTCAGTCAGACCCACGCATGCGCAGTACTTGCAACAACGTTTTCAAGCACTCCTTGCACACATCCGCGAAACCTACTTAGCTCATCATGAATATTAATTAGGTAACTCGACACGTTCCAGGCATTGTACGATAGGGGGCGTTTATCAAGGAGCTCTCGAGTTCTGTACGTGCTGTTTTTTATTTGTTGTTTAAACATCAGTGATAGGAAGTCGAAATCATTTACGCGAATCGGTTTAATTAATTTTGTTAATGGATGCAATATACTTTGTCGAGTTGTAATATATAGGCCTATATATTTTTTATTACTTGTTATTTTATCTTATTTATTTATTGGTGCTTTTCATTCCTAGTTATATGTAACATATAACGTCTGCACGTTTGTTTTTTGTTCTTGTATATTTTTGTGAAAATTAAATTATACATAATAATTATATAATATATTTAATTTAATAATTAATTTAATGAATATTTTATAAATTATGTAAATTTAATTTTGAACTGTGAAAATTGGTTAAACGCCTATAGACGCGTCCTTTTTTCAGTGATGTATCTTACTTTTCTCTTATGATTTATTATTGTGCTTTTGCTTTTTTGCTTACCATAATTTTAATAATTTGTTGTAATTTACACTTTGTATTTGTTGTTAGGGTAATTTTTATAACATTCAGTCCATTGATTACAGATGCAAAATAACTTTTGAAGCATTTACAGTGTTTATTAATGTGATCTAGACCGTTAAATAAACTAACAATAATTAAAAAAAAACAAAAACAAACAAAAAACAATTCATTACGAGCTAATCCTACATGTTGCACTGACCTGACCGCGAAAGCGTGCGACAGCGCCATCTATTGTTCAACTGAAGAATCGCAGAAGCAACAGCGCCATCTATTGTTCAACTGAAGAATCGCAGAAGCAACAGCGCCATCTATTGTTCAACTGAAGAATCGCAGAAGCGTCACTGTGCGTCACCGGTTGCTAAGAGTAACGCTCTTCAAACTCACAAATTTATTCGGACAACTCAATCTTTTGAGGGGAACCTTAATAGTATTTTTTGAAAGGGAATTAATTACCTTCATTTTACCGCACTCATATCGTCTGTATGAGAAAAAAACAGATGGCGAACCCATCAGATCAGAGCAGCGAGAAGGCTGTTCGTGCAGCATTAACCGCTCAGTCTTTACTTCAGAAATATGACCGCAAAGATCTACAAGAACTGCTCAGCCTGACCTCCTGTAACTGGTTGCTCAGTGCTGAGGAACACAGCCTGCCCGTGGAGGCACCTCCTGGCATCATCAGACAAATGAGGAACATATTAGCTCCCAACATCATTTTTCTGGCTCCCTTTGACTCAAATTTGCCTCTGGATTACAGAATGGTCCACCAGATTGTGAGGGAGCTGACTGTGGGAATTTATGGTTTTAACCAACTTCCCGTCGTCAGTCTGGTACCCAACTATGACCAGAGCTCCACGTGCCAGCTACCACCAGCATATTACGATACAAAAGTCGGTCAGATACTAATAAACATAGATTATACCATGAAGGCTCTCTGGCACGGGAGTTACATTTCTAGAGAAAAACGAATACGCTTCTCTGAGTTATGGAGATCCATCATGGCCGTGGATTCAGATGGTGTTCCTCAAACAAAGAAAGATGTGCTTACAGAGTTCCTCAATGCAGGTGAGATACGAAGTCTTTCAATCTAGAACAGACAAAGAAGTAATAATGTCATTTGTAAGGGTTATTATAGTTACCTAACACTAAAAACACTATTTTAGAGTTAGGTTGCTTGAAATAGCCAAAAATATTCTTCCCATTTCAAAATTTTTCTTTCTTTCTTTCAAAAATAATTAATAATTTATATATATATAATGAAAATGGAAAATATACACTGATCTGTATCACCAGGTTTAACAGACATCTCAGATGATCCATGTTATCAGGACATTTATAAGGAGAACATGGATGTAGACCCAACTTATGAACCCAACAGCGCAGAGGAGGAGAACCTCTTCTCACAATACTCAGAGAACATCCTGATCAAGCTGAGTGCCTACCTGACCTCTGTCCGCCAGCATCAAAACCTGTTTGTGTTTGAGGCATCTCATAGCCTATCTGATGTGGCCCGACTCACTGAGGACAACATTGATCTGGCCACCTACCAGAGGCTACAGAAAAGGCTGTCAGACCACGTTATTCTGGTGAGAAAGCACCTCGAGAGGAATGCTGAAGTCTCCAGGGACCTCGTCTATCTGAAACTCATCACGTTCCTGGTGCCCCTGCTGATATCCTTGAGGAAAAAGATGTTGATTCCTAATTTTTCTCAAATGCTCCCACCTTTGTCAGGTTTGGATTGTCTTTTGATCACTGCTATGTCTGATTAATATGTGGGTGGATTGACACTGGTGAATGATTTTTTTACTTAAAGATGACAAGCTGAAAACAGAACGAGAGGTTCCTCCACATCTTCTTGGACCAGACTTTGCCTGCAAGCACTTTCCACAGAAGCAGAAGCAGTATTTTCACCTTCACGGAGGGATTGAATTTGATGTGGGGACTCCTCCTCTTGATGACATCACTGAGGAAATGAAGGTGAGTCTAAAGCACTTTTTTTTTTTATCAACTTTCACTTTTAATACATCACTCAGAAAATGCGAAATTTATTACCCCCTAGAACTTACTTAATTATTTGTTAGTAAAATACAATAAATGTAATAATAATAATAATAACGTTAATAATAATAAAAAAACATAAATAAAAAAATAAATAAAAACATAATAAAACAACAATATAATAATAATAATTATTATTATTATTAACATTGCAGATATGCAATTAAATACATAAACAGCAGATGGACATAACATAATAAAATGACAATGATAAATTACATAAAATTTATCCACATATTCAAACTAGGAGTATACAATCATTTTAATATAAATCATCCTTTTTGCAAACTAAACATGGAAACTATTAGTTCAAATATTAAAAAAATTAAGGAATAATGACAATTTCATTTGAAACGTATTGATCGTTGATATGTACTTTAGGGTATTAAATAGATTATTTATTGTATTAACCCTGTAAAGCCTAAAATAATAATAAGAATAATCTTCTTTTTTTTTAATGAATAGAACAGTTTATTCAACCTTTAGAAAAAGTCTAATAATTGTTGAGTATCATATTAATTACTTCAAGCTTTTATAACTCATATAGACAAATATGGAGCTCATATTCAAGTAGGAAAAAAAAACACCTCAATTTTATTCAGAGGCTCAAACTGAGTAAAATTATGCAATTTGGTGCAATAGCTTATATTTATATGACCAAAAAGTAAGTAGCAATTCTTATGTAGTTGTGAACAAGAGGTTTTTCAGCACAGCTTTGATGATGTTAATAATTTACAGTCCTTAGAAATGTGCATAGAAAATATGATACAGTATTCTTTATTAGGTTAAATAAATATTAAATCTAGATTCGTTTGTGTAGGTGGCTTTCAGAACACTTCAGACTCAAGCAGCCAATTACCTACATGAGTTACTTCGTCAGGACTCCACTTACAAAACTCAGTTTCCAATTCCACTCAGTGAGATCGAAGGGAAAAGGTCAGCACTGTTTATATTATATATTAAATTATATAAATACTGTACACCTAGAATGTTGCATTTCATGGCATCTAACATACACTTGTGTTTTGCAGTTATAATGTCATCTGCATTGAGTTAGAGTCGCTTTATCCTCAACATAACGTGATTCAGTGGTGGGGGGCTTTAAACACTTCCATCAAAATCCTCAAAGGGAAGAGACTGCCCTTGACGGACATTGAGCTACACGAGCAGTTCAAGAAAACATTTGGTTGCACAAAAGCTATAAAGTGCAAGGTAATAACTGACAATCAATTCATACTGTGGTTTCAGAGTCCCTCAGTGTACATACTCTGTATTTAAACACTGAAATGTGCTTCTAACTTAGACTGTGGCATTTGGGCTGAAGGCAGCAGCAGAGAGAGGAATGTGCGCAGCGTTTCACTCACTGAGTCGCAGGAACCCGACGTCCCACCTGCATGTTCTTGATGAGCAGGGTCTCTCTCTGCTTCACCACGCTGCAGCCAACAACCAATCACACATCATCCTCCAGCTCGCTGCAGCAGGAGTCAACCTCAACCAGATACGCAGCGAGAGATTCACTAACTCAGGTCAACACAACACAAATGCATTAAAAGCTTATAGACATTTCTATATGTTCTTACGTTACATTTTCTTTATTGTCAGGAAAATCAGTTGTTGGAGGTCCATTCCTAGAAGGAGCAGGTAAGGGCAATGAAAGCTGTCATATCCTGAAAGAAAAAGAAAAACCAAAAATGTAAAAAAATGACAACCAATATTAATATTTTTTATTGTAATGTATGTATAATATATATTTTATTTATTTAGGGGCTTTTATCAAGGTCACTTGAAAAAGGCAAAAAAATGCTATCAATTATGTCAAACCTGGTATAACACATCTAACAGTATTGTTATTTTATTATGCTTTATTTAATACGAGAAGCCTCCAGATCACTTCAAAAAGCAAAATGAATGCAACCAGTGGTGTTTGGCATCAGTGACGTAAAACCTGGCACAATGTGTCTAAAGATGTGTTGTTGTTTTTTTACATTTATTCCCCTTTTAGGGCTCACTCCAATGCACCTTGCTGCACAATGTGGCTCCCTTGAATCCCTAAACTGTCTTCTAGCACTGCGAGCAGACTACAAACATGTGGACAAGAGGGGTTGGATGGCTATTCATTTTGCAGCCTTTTACGGCCAAGTGGCATGCATTCAAGCACTGTGTAGGAAAGACCCTGCGTTATTGGAGATGAAGACCACTGCTGAGTACGTGATATTTTTTAGCAATAAATTTACTGTAAGGACATGTTCATGTATATATTTTAATGTATATACACAACCTTTCAAAAGTTGAAGATTTTTTAATGGTTTTGAAAGAAGTCTCACCAAGGCTGCATTTATTTGATCAACAATTCAGCAGAAACAGTAATACTGTGAATTATTATTACAATTTAAAATAACTGTTTTCTATTTTAATATGTTTTAAAATGTAATTAATTCCTGTCATGGCAAAGCTGCATTTTCAGAAGTCTTCAGTGTCACATGATCCTTCAGAAATCATTCTAATATGCTGATTTGGTACTAGAGAAACTGTTTTTTATTATTATCAAAATTGTAAACACTGATACATTTCCTTTCTGCATTTTTGATGTATAGAAAGTTCAAAAGACATTTATTTGAAATAGAAATCTTTTGAAGCATTATAAAAGTCTTTACGGCCACTTATGATAAATTTAATGCATCCTTTCTGAATAAAAGTATTTCTTTCTTGCAAAAGAATAAATCTTACTGACCCCAAACTTTTGAACTGCATGCATATATTTAATAGGGTTTCATCATTATGTTTAGAAACACATGTTTTTTTCTTTAAAGATGCAAGATGATTTTTTTTTTTTTTAGGTATGGCAGTTCATCGCTGTTATTGTCAGCGACCTCGGGTTCAGTGGAAGCTCTGGACGTCCTGTTGTCCACTGGGGCAAACTGGAGAGAGGAAGACAGCAAGGGCAATAACACTGTCCACCTGGCAGCACTTTACTTTCACACAGATGTCCTTAGACACCTCATTCAGCTGAACTTGGATGGGCTTCCTGTGTGGAAGATTCTTGTCGGTATGATATTGTAGATTTGAAATGTGTATTCCAAATTTTCAGCAGTCAAAACTAAACTTTTATTGTAAGTAGAAATATTTGTATTATCATATAGAAATCTTCTCATTTAGAATTTTACATCTCATTTACAACATTGAACAACTCATTTATTACAATCTTCCACATTTTAGATGAGTAGCAAATTATTTATTTAAATTAATTTAATATTTTTTTATTTATTTAATGACTTGCCTGATCTCCATTTTTTTTTCTGCAGAAATGATCCAGAGCGAGGACACCAGGCGGCTGGAGATGGCCCTCAGGTGCCTTGAGGCTCTTTGTGTAAACATTGAGTCCTCCTGTGAGGATATAATGAAAGCAGGTCATAGATATATAAAGTCTTGATAAGCAAGCAATCTCATTTTACAACATTTCTGCTATGTAGTTTTGGATAGTAGTTGTTTTATGTTTGTATAATAACAAATCATCTTAAAAAGCCAAATGGTTCAATAGTTCTCAACTGGTAGGCCCTGGCCCCAAAATTGGTCACATGACTGTTCTGACAGCAGGAAAATTACAATGTAAATAATTTGTAATAAAATTCTATGGAATATTTTTCATATTCAGCAACCTACTGCAATATTTTAAGCATTTTTATACTTTTGTACAGTAAACAATATTAGTACTGTCAAGGTTTCTGCAGGTCTTAAAAAGGTTTTAAAAAGCCCTTTCACAAATGAATGCCTTAAAAAGCTCTTAAATCAGAGCAGAAAGTCTTAAAACAAGAACAAATATCTGCCAGTGCGGTGAGACTGTTTCCCTTTGGATTAAAATGATTTGTTCTAGTTTCAGTAATAAACTCAATTCATTTAGATCACTTTTATTAAAACAAGACTTCTTACCTATGTAATTTTGCTTCTCAAGTAAATGTATTTTGATTTATTAATCTTTTAACATTTGCACTAGAAAACAACAAAAATGCTGAAGAAAAACATCACTTTTCTGTGATCAGAACGTACAATACAAGTTATTACCATATTCTAGTGGTTGAGAACAGAGATATTCCAGCTATTTTTTTTTTTATGTTTAAAAAATTAATGGAGATTGGTTGGTAGTTGTATTTTTAACATTTAAAGAGTTGCTAATACATTGCTAATTCATAAAACCTGCAAAAACTCTGTACTGTATTGAATCGCCACTTGAAAAAAAAAAAAGTGTGTTCTGAGGAAAAATCATTTGAGAATTGAAGATTGAGTAATGTTAGAAGATTGCATTATGTTTCTGCCTAATAATAATCACTGCACTGCAGGAGGTATTCCAGTGCTGGTGGTCCTCCTTTGTTCAGACAGACTGGTGGTGCAGTGCATGGCTGCAGCTGTGCTGTGTCATATGTCAGAGAATGTGAAAGTCTGTGAAGATCTGGTGCATCATGGTGCCGTACCAGTGCTGATCAAGCTCCTCAGCGGCCACCAGCCTGAGCTGCACTCTCGCTGTGCTGTTATACTGGCCGATCTGGCGGGACACAGTGAACAGCACCAAAACCTCATTGCTCAGTTGGTGAGTCAAGACACTTTTATGCTATCTATACACATTTAAAGATCTTAAAACATATGTTTTAAACTAATGCCCTCAAATATTTTGTCTAGGGTGGGGTGGCCTTGGTAGTCAAGCTCTTGACCTCTGACCTCCAAGACGTGCTAGTAAATGCTGTCAGATGCATCTGTACACTATGCGTCAAAAGCCCATGCAACCAAACCGCTGTTGCACACGCTGGAGGAGTTCCACATCTTGTTGAATTCCTGTCTGTGAACTCTGGTACTGTTTACTTCCTGGAAAATATGCAGTAGTGACAAACAACAAGTATCTGTTGTGTGAAATGTCTGAACAGATCATATTTATTCACTCTCATGTCTTTCCAAAACTTTATCCTGTTGATTTTTTTTTTTGTGGAACACAAAAGGAGAAGTTCTTGAGTCTTGCTCATTTGAATTCAGATTAAATAGCAGTGTTTTTGTCTGACAGAAGTACTTCAGGAAGAGGCCTGCTTGGCTCTTGCAGAGCTGGCTCGGGGTCACCAGGAGAACCAGGAGCTCATATGTGAGGCAGGAGCGATCAGTGCCCTGGTGCAAGCCCTGCGAGAGAGGAAGATTCCTGTTAAGGTCAAGGCCGCCACAGCGCTCGAATCTATAGCCAGTCACAATCCTGCCATCCAGCAGTGCTTCCTCAGGCAATCGGCTGCCAAGGATCTTTTACAACTTTTAAAGGTAACGTAGTATTTAAATATGTTGCCATTTTTCTTTACTTTTCAAGAACATGCAGTGTTAGTGATGCAGGGATGACATAGAATAAATCAATATAAAGATGTCTTTTGGTCACACTATATAATGTTGTTGTTGTTGTTTTTTGTGAACAATTTTTTATTTTATTTAAAGGCAAACTCAAATGAAAAGAAAAGAAAATAAATAAATAAATAAATAACATACATGAACATACATAAACTGCAGTTTGGGGAACTGTTGTTGTTTTTTTGAATGGTGTTCTGGAGAACTACCATCAAATTTTTACCCATCAAAAATATGATTTACATCCATTAGTGTATAAACTATTTAGAGTCACAGTATGAGTTTATGAGGAATTGCTTTAATGGTTTTGTTGCTTTGGAGGAGGAACATTAATTGGGTTTTAATGTTTTGTTTTATATTGTTTTATTATTATGTGTTGCAGTACTTTAATTTAAATATTGAATTTAAATATTTATGAGGATTTTATTTACTAGTATACATCAAAAAATTTGCATAATCACTCATAATATTTTTAAAAGTATTATTAATTTTAATTTAGTTATTATGTTATTATATAGGCATATTTATTATATGCCTATAATTTATGCTTTTAGCAATTTATTTAGAATAATATTATAAATAAATAAATAACTTTGATGATTTTAGTATTTAATTTTAGTAATTTATTTAATTTAATTAATTCTTTAATAATTTGGCCTTTTTAGTCTTGCTTTTATATCAAGTGTATTTTATATATATATATAAAAAAAGGTCAGATTTTTTTATGGTTTAAATACAGTACCTTGATAACTCGATTTTCATATTGCATAAAGTCTAAAGTCAACCCTTGGTACAGTAACTCTTTCTGAACTTTGCCCTGTGTTAAGGTGTTCCAGCTCAATGTGCGGGAACAGGGTGCAATGTCTCTATGGGCCCTGGCAGGACAAACACTGAAGCAACAGAAACTCATGGCAGAGCAAATGGGCTACCCGGTCATCCTTGACCTTCTTCTGTCCTCTTCAGACAAAATGCAATACGTGGGTAAGGCCAGATACAAATTGGTCTCATTATACACCGTCCCAAAAGAGAACGCCCAGTTCCATCCAACCAATCATTCACCCATGAATGTAAGTAACACTCTCGCTGCAAAGCTGTCGTCCAGACAGAAACGGCACCAAATGCAATAAAAACAGCTTCCCATTGACTACGTGTTGACAGGCACTGGATAAACTGAGCAGATTGACTACCTGAGCTTCTCCCTGTCACTGACAGAACAGGTCCGGTCCAGCGGGTAAGCGGCCAGCACTTCCTGTCTTGAGACAGCACTGATCTGTTAGACTCATAAGGCAGGAAGGCATGCAGAGTGGAATGTCATTCCCCCTGTGGGTTTCTCCGTAAACATTGCTTACAAGAGTTGCTGTGTCTCTTGTATTGCTATCAGTGTTAAACTATGACCCGATTACAGGCTGCGATTCCAAAACGATGCTATATTCCAAAAGTGCTTCCTCTTCATTCAGGTGTCTGGATCGTGTCTCCCGTGGATCGTCTGTTAAAACATTTTGTCAGACAGATGTTCCCTAAAAATATTTTTCAGACAGAACTGTCTGCACCTTCATAACTATGGAAGCTTGTTTCTGCCATGGAATAACAAATAGTAGTAAAAAAAATATATATAGTATAAATAAAAAATGAATTCTGACTATTTTTCTTAGAATTGCGAGTTAATATTTTGCAATTGCAACTTATAAAATCCTAATTGCAAGTTTACATCGCACAGTTCTGACTTTTTTCTTCAGAATCGCAAATCTCGCATCTCAGAATTTTGACTTTTTTTCTTGGAATTCTAAGTTTACATCTCGCAATTCTGTTTTTTTTCTTGTGTAGTCACGGAATAAAAATAAAAGTTAACATCTCACAATTCTGACTTTATTTTCCTTTGAATTCTGAGTTTATATCTCACAATTTTGTCTTCATTTTCTTGGAATTCTCATTTTTTTCCCTCAGTTTTGCGAGTTCTCGCAATTCCTTAAAAAAAAAAAACTCTAATTGCAACTTTTTATCTCACAATTCAAGTTATAAACTCACAATTGAGAGTTAAAATCTTGCAATTTTGAGTTTATATTTTTCTCAGAATTGTGAGAAAAAAGTTAGAATTATGAAATAAAAAGTTCCTGGAAGAAACAAGCTTCCGTACATATTGATACAAATTTGGAACAAGTTATCCACCACCCAGAGAACGTCATCTGCACGTATCTCGTCGTTTCACAGGGTGCCGAGCCGCAATAGCGCTTAGCCGAGATAGTCGAACCCATCAGGATGGCTTTTGCAGAGAGTATGGGGTGCCGCCTGTGGTGCGTTTGCTTCGAGGGTCTCGGACAACACTGAAGACCCTGCTCAGTGTCATCAAAGCTCTGGGTTGTTTGTGCATTGGTAGTCTCTCATCTTTCTCTTTCATTTATTTGATATAAATGGCTTTGTGTTACAGTGCAAATGATAAACCTGTTATTTTGTGGTTGCAGGAGTGGCGCTCACTACTAATAAAAAGAGTCAAAAGATTATTTACAGAGAAAAGGCCATTCCTACATTATTAGAGCTTTTAAAAACCCATGAATCTCTGGAGGTCAAGGTAAGTATTCATTAAAAAAATTAAATGAGATTAAAACAAGAAATTACGTCATAGTATTTTTAAATCACATTAGGTGCAAGTGGCTACGACTCTCGCCTGCGTGCTGCTGGGGAACCAAAAACTCCAGAGGGAATTCTGGGAACACGAGGACTTCTCTTATGATATAATTCTGGAGCTCATGAGGGCTGAAAACAAAGTAATTTAAATGTTATACCACTTTAATTTTGGTTTGAAATATTTCACGGTGCTCATTTGATGCTACTGATATTCTGAACGTGTTTGTTTAAATGCACTGCTTAGCAAGTCTTCTCTTTCAGAGCATTTGTCTGGATGCTGGGCATGCATTGTCCCTGTTTGCGTACAACAACAAAGCCCAACAGAAGGCAATTCGACAAACAGGAAGAATTCGAATGAACACATACGAGACATTTTTGAGTTCTGACAATGAGACAGAAAGAGCAAAAGCTGCATTTCAGGTAGGCAGAAGATTCAGAACATATACATTGGGGTCCAAAAGTATGAGACCGTTATTTAAAATGAATTTATTTTACATCCTTTTCTACATTAATAAAATCTTATTGAATAAATAACTAAAATAGTGTCCAATTTACATCATAACTTTTTTTTTTCATTTTCAAACTCCAAAAAATTTAATAAAAAGCCAGATTTTCAATGTAATCTCAGACATTGTTTTAAAAAATAACATTTACCATAGTAGAAAGTGAACATATGTTATGTTTTTATGAACAGCTGTCAAAGGCTGGATAAACAGTTAATTTAACCGACTCCTCATTTGTTTGACAGATAGTTGTGTTAGCCAGAGTAATTACTGGATCAGATGAAGTGACCTTGACTGCAAGGGGAGTCACTGTTCTTGTTGAATTACTGCAGTCTGACCAGTCCACCACTGTGATCATTACAGGTAAGTTTAAATTGTAATAACATTTCACAATATTACTGTTTTAATGTATTTATCAAATAAATGCAGACTTTGTGAGCATAAGAGACTTCTTTCTAAACCATTAACGAGTCTTACAGACCCCAAACCTTTGAAAGGTAATATATATATATATATAAAAAAACTGAGAAAATAATCTTGTGTAACATTTCATCTTGTCTTACTCCAGCACAACTACTTGCTAGCCTGGTTCACACAAGAGCAGGTATTACTAATGCGATTGTCACCATGGGTGCTGTAGAGCATCTTTCTGCTCATCTGGACTCAGAGGATGAAGAGGTTGATTGTGTTTAATTAGCTAATTCAATGTTTCCCAGTTTACAAAAATAAGTGCTTAAAACAGTATTTCTAGGATTTTTTAAAGTATTATTCCTTCCTACATTTTAGGTTCGAACGGCTTGTGCAACTGCTCTGGGTTATCTGACCTCCAATCGATATGCTCATCGACAACTTCTGGTGAAATGTAGAAAATCCCCTCATATATATGACCTCCTAATGGAGAATTTAGCTAAAGATGCCAGAATATCGCAATTCTTTACAGCAGAGTTTGAAAGACAGAGAAGAATAGGGTTTCCGTCTCTCAGGTGCTTTAAATTTTGACAGGAAGCTGAATATGAGGCCTTTGATAATTCACAAGCATAATTTGTTTTCTTTCTGTTTTCTCCATTGCAGTTTGGAGATAAATGGTGGCCCTCCTGTGCCTCATCGTGATAATAAAGGTATTTCAATTGACTTGTTTATGACAGAGTGATATTGAGATGTTGGCTAAAGCAATGAGGAATATCTCTCGCATACAGCTGTTTGCGCTATATCATTTCTCACCAGGACTGGCAAAGAGAGTGAATGATAGGTGTAGTCAGTCAGCAATCGGTGACAGAGAAACACCAGCTCCAGCGCCACACCATGTAAGACAGAGGGCCAGAACCGCCAACCCCCGAGTCAGAACGGGACAGACGTCCTGCCACAGTGCCCCAAAACAGAGGTTGAATGAAAATACATGAAAGGTCATGATCTCCGGCACTGCCGTTCACACCAAAAGGCGATTAAAAAGAAATATCACCATAAACTTTGAATTAAAGCATTTGCAAAACAGAAACATTTACATTTCTTTAAATAAATAATAATTTATTAATAAGTAGGAAATGTCCTTTCAACAGCATGTCAAGAGTTTATCCTCAGTTTTAATGGAGGAAGTTTGATTGCAGCATCTTTAACATCTGACGTGATGTCTAATCCAAGTGGTGCCCTAAAAATGAATGGAAAATTTCATTACATCAAAACAGACTCCTATCATATACAATCAGTGCTGGGTAGATAACTTACAAACTGTCTGTTACTGATTACAAATTATGTGATAAAATGAGTAATGTAATCTATTAGATTACACATTTCAGGTAATCTAATCGGACTACGTTTTGATGACTTTTGACCTAAGATTTGAATAGGATTATATTGTATCTCACTGATATAAAAATATAAAGAAACAACATATATTTCATTCTTTGTTATCAACAACAAGACATCACATTACATCAGAGTTTCCTAAACTGGGGTTTTTGAGTTGATGGAAAGCTAATACTTAATTAAATCATAGGTGTCAACTAAAAATAAATAAATAAATACATGATTTTAAAATAAAAACTTAAACACTCACTAAAAATATATATTTTATTTGATCAAAGATTACAAAGAAAAGACAAGATTTTTTAAAAACTTAGAAATTACATTAACTGATAAATTGTGCACAATAAGACCAGAAACATGCATTGAAAATGTAAATAAGTCCAATTTATTTACTAACAAAGCAAATGCCATTTTAACTTACTTAGGTTCATAGTTGACCTCTTCGGTATAGGATATGATCCCCTTTTCTTGCTTTAGTCTCTCTATGCCATTCCTAACAGAAATAGTGAGGAACAAAAGTCAGTGTCTTATACATGTCCATAAGGCTGTAATGCAATGTGCACCATGCTCTTACCATGCAATCATCACTCCATTATCAGTGCAAAACTTTGACGGAGGGCAAAGCAGATGCAATCCAGTGGCATCTGTGACAATTTTCAGAGTCTGTCTGATGTATTCATTACTTGCTACACCTCCTGAAACAACCTACAGAGGTGCGCAAGTGGAAGAGTAGAATTTTTGGTTGGCATAGAAAGTCTGGAGTGGAATTTTTACCAAATGTCAATTCACCACAGGCATTTATTGGTTGAAGTTTTTAAATATTGTAAAATGATTAAGCCAAGCTCGAGTTAATTTTAAAATGAAATGCCACAATCAGGTCCTGGAGTGCTGAGAACTTACCAGAGTTGGATTATGCTGTGGTAGAAGACCTTTGGATTTACAGAACAAAATGGCACGATGGGTTCGTTTGGCTATATGAGACGCCACTGTGTGTTGTGAGGCAGCGGCTATGTCTTTAACACATGATAATAACTGTCCTTTTTCAACACCTGAGGAAATATTACGGTAATATAATAACTGGTTAGGACTGTACACACACAATATAGCCTTATTAGACTATTGCATTGCTATTCCAATGAATTGGTGTCAGCATGTAAATGCCAATTAATAGTCAGTCAAGTCTCCTGTGTACTATAAATGAGAAGAGATATTTGCATCATACGCAGAGTTGCTGCCTATTTAGGGTTTTTCAAATCAGTCACTTATAAGCTACCATTTCAGTCCAGATGCTGCCTAGAAAGGCAGCTGTCTATGTAGGCAGCTCACTAGCTTTTGGACAAGAACCTGTTTCTTTTATTTTAAATGAATAGATGAAGTACCTTCTTCTCTTTCTTTTTTGTTTATTGCCATTGTCACCTGGTTTCGCAAACCAGCAAAAGAGAAATTGCAGTCGTAGAGCTGCCCCATGGGTGACTTGAAATGAAATGCGAGTCGATCCCCCTCTTTCGCCAGAAGCTCTATGGCTTGTCCACCGCTCAAAGTCGAGCACTCTGGGTGATTCCTTAGAGAAAGTCTTCTAGCAATCTGTCATTGAAAGGAAAGATAAACAGTTTATATTATAAACATCCTACTGCTTTCCTTGTATTTGAAACTGATGTGATATCCTGATACTGTACCTTATCTAAAGTGTCCCCGGCTGCTACATCCAGTGTTTGCCCCAGAAGAAGAAATTCATCTATTTCTTTGGCCAATGCAAGAAGAGAATGACCCCCAGAGACAAGGAGCACGAGAAAAGGGAAGTCTATGGGGTGTAGCATTCTTACAGTGAGGGCATGTGCCTCCATATGGTGTATAGGAATGAACGGCTTTTCGTGAAGTCTCACAAACTTCAGACTGAAATCCAAGCCGATCCCTAAGCTAAGGGCGAGACCAGGCTTCACTGTTGTGGCCACAGCTGAGAGTTCACTGGGCTCAATGCCACTTCTGTCCAAGGCCTCCTGGACAACTCTAGAGATGTTTTCTCTGTGTAGGCGTTGGGCCACAGTTGGGATAATTCCACCCGCACTGTAAGAGAACGAATGAAATTAAATGCACCATAATTAAGCAGTAACCGAGTCATTTTTATCCTTATCTTATGTATATAAATATATAAGGCAAACTGTATAATTTTTATTCACCTTTTTACTATTTTTGGAATTTACATACATAGTCCTGACCTGAAAATTACCTACATTTATGGGGGGAAAAAAGTTACAAAAACATACAAAAATAATAGCAGAATATCCAAGCTGTTTTTTTTCTATACAATGACAGTGAATAGTTACTACAGCTGTTATTTTCAGTAAATAATGACTACTTTTAATCTGTTTCTTAAAGCTACTGTATAGCTTAAGATGTGAAGTCAGTGTTGTTTTTGTTAAATAAAAACGAAGACTATAAAAATAGTTTTTTGTGGATTGAAAAGACTGACATAAAATATAAATATTAGATGAAAAACTTAAATAAAAATGACAAATTCTGCCTTGCCAATTAAATGAAATAAAATAAGTTAAAGTACTAAAATTACTTAAACTAACATTGAATAAAAATAAATTACAAAAACATTTAAATATAAAAATAACACAAATTAATAAAAATGACAAAAGCAGTTAACAAAACTAAAACTTTAAAATTTAAAATATAAAATCTCTCTCTCTATATATATATAACTGCTTTAAAATATAGTGAATAAGTCACATGTCCTACTCATGATTATTATTATTTTTTTTTAGAGCTTGGAACACCGTGATGGTAAATTAATGACCACAGAATGGCCTTTTTGAGAGAACTGTTGCTTTAGGATCGTGGAAATATGTGATTAGTGTTACTCTATGTATCAACTGAGGTTATTCATGAAGTCAGTGGCTATTCTTACTCCAGGTGTGTCTTTTTCTGAGAATGCAGAGATTCTCCCCAAATCAGTCCAGTCTCGTCCAGCACAGCCGCTCCGGTCTCGTCGCAGCTCGTCTCAATCCCCAAAACTAACCTAGGGCGCAGTGTACTGAAGACTCTTCCCGACGAGCAGTGCTTCATCCAGCACCGAGCAGCTCCACTCAAAGCGCACGGGAACATGCTGATAACACTGGTGATTTAACTCGACAGTAATCTGAAAGGATACATACGCTTCAAGAATTCAAGTGACTCGAAAACACTGCTAAACTTGTCTTTTCTTGTAAAACTTCATTTATGACCCTGTATGATCAAGGCGTTACATATAAATACACCCTACTCACAACAAACGAAGTTGGGTTCCGTTAGACATTCTTTAAGATGAAAATGATAAATAGTATTATAGAAAAACAGTTGTCTATACCTATTTGATGAATAAATAAGTACGCTAATAATAATATCACAGCTAAACGACTCATAAGTCCAAAATAAAGAGCAATACGGAACCATTATCGCTTGCGCTTGTTTCCAATGGGATAATAATACAGGAGAGATCAAGACTCACATGGGAGAGATATTTTACACTGAATTGGATGAATTCTTCACACTTGGCTGTTATAAAGAAGGTTGTGTGACAATTTCTAACTAATATTTGATAATTAAAGCCCATTTGTTTACTTCAAATAAGCTAAAGGTCTATCAGCAGCACGTATATTTCTGAATTCAAATTCATTCATTCTGTGTTTTTGGGTAGTTGACATATATATATATATAACCATTTATGTTTAAACAAATCAATATTTAAATGAATACTTAAATGTTTGTATTTGGTAGAAATTTTACGAAATTTAATTTACGAAATTTTCTGTTGTTCCTTTTTTTAATGTTTAGAGTAAATTCGTGAGTTATTTTTGAAAATAGTATCAATGTATTACAATTTTTTTTAATTTTATATTATCCATTTAGATACATCTCTGTATTACAAAGTTCATGACTTATTTTAGTATGATTAAGATATGTTTATAGTTTTTAATAATTTGAATAAGGTTTTATTTTCTTTGGCTATTTTCAGTTTTTTTTATTTTGTTTTGTGTGTATTTTTTGTCATTTGTATTAGTTTTTTATGTCTATATAAATAGTTTATTATTTCAGGTTTAGTTATTTTAGTACATTAAGTTAAACTAAATGAAAATGTGAAAGCTCATTTTATTTCAAGTTACATAACCTTTGTTATGGTTTTATTTAACTATATCGATGAGGACATTTTGAGTCTTGAGTCTCGGACAGTTCTTCAGTCAGAATAACTTTTACTGTCACGTTCTGCTTCTACAGATGACATCAGGAAACCCCTGACAGTCTATTAAATGAACAGAACAAGATGGAGCCACAAACCAAACGAAGGAAAGAAATGGACAAATATGACACTTGGGATGTTCTTCCAGTTCTCTCTGACAAACAGTCCCGGGACACTGAATTGTTGCTGGCCTATGCGGCACCCATCATCGAGAAAAGACAAACATCTCGCCTGGTTCATGAGCTTTCCCTGATCTACCCTTTACCCGGTCTGCAACACATAAAAAGAGTGAGGGCTTGCAAAGACAAAAGCTCTCCTCATCCATTGGAGGTCATTGTGTGCTTGGCCAGGGATGTGCAGGTGATAGACTGCAAAAGAGTTACGCTTGCTGATCTGCTTCGCTCACAGTCTTTTGACTTCAGTGGTTTTGGAGAACCTTTCCTTGTCGAAATACCCGCCAATCCTCCACTGACCAGAACGCAGTTTGAAAAAGCTAGTAAACACTGGCCTACATCATTTCACGAGGACAAACAAGTGACGTCTGCTCTGAGAGGCCAGTTATTCACTGCCGATCAGAAAGCTAAAATGCAAGAGTACATGACGGCAGCTGTAGAGGCTGCAAAATCAGGCAGGGAGATGGGAATGGATGCGGTGGGCGCTGTGATTGTTGACCCAGAATCTGAGCAGATTGTTGCAGTGGGTCATGACTGTAAGCGCGGCTCTCACCCGCTCCATCACGCTGTCATGGTCTGTATTGATCTCGTGGCCTGTGGGCAAGGAGGAGGCGCCTACAGTTATGAGAAATATCCAGCCTGTTGGTTTAACAGCTCTGAGTCCTTTAGGAATGCCTGCAATGCCAAAGAAACCGGTCTGCCTTACATCTGCACTGGATATGACCTTTACGTCACTCGAGAGCCGTGCGTGATGTGTGCAATGGCTTTGGTGCACTCAAGAATCAACAGAGTGTTTTATGGAGCACCCTCTGCAGATGGTGCCTTGGGAACCAAGTATAAAATTCACTGCCAAAAAGATTTAAATCATCACTTTGAAGTATTTAAAGGGGTGATGCTGAATGCATGTGAGGCTTTACACAAAAAGTGATTTTTTTTTTTTAAGTAGCAATATTACATTGACAATATTACATTTTACTTTTTAATTGTTTTTACATTTATAACTATAACCAAATTTTTCTTTTAGATAGGACCATAATAAAAAGTATTAAAAATTGCAGCAAATCTGCATATTTGAATGATTTCTGAAGAATCATGTGACACTGAAGACTAGAGTGATGATGCTGAAAATTCAGCTTTGACGTCACAGGAATAAATTACATTTTAAAATATAATAAAATGGAAAAGTTATTTTAAAATCTAAAAATATTTCAAAATATTACAGTATTTTTGTTTAAATAAATTCAGCCTTTGTGAGCAAAGAAACTTTAACATTTAGAAAATCTTTCCAACCACTTTTTGAACAGTGGTGTTTATGATTGTATGATTTACATCAATGTATTTAACACAATTTATTTTTCTAGTGAACAAAAGAGTTTCTAATACTTTGCAAAGTTTTATTTGTTTGCAGCATGTCATACAACACACAACATACTATGTTCATACCTTTTCTCCAAACAAAAGGACAAAACAATTGGCACAGTCGAGCCTTCGCAAATATTGTCAAAAGACAAGAAAGTGGAAGAATACAAATAGTTTAATGGGTTTATGTTAGTTTCTCAACTTCAATAATACTGTGACAGAAAAGAGCAAAGAAACATGATGGTTTGCTGAAGCTTGGTAATGATCCAGATTTAAAATGACACTGAAATTGAGCTAAAAGTCAACATGAAATATTCTGATTCAAACAGAAGATTAAAAAAATGTAGAGAAGAACTTGATGTTTTGTTTCAGGGGCAGAGGAAGCTGTTCAAAATTTATAAGAAAATTTATTTGAAATAATGTGCAAAATGAGAACAGAAATATGTAAAAAGAATAAGAAAGTTCTATTTTTGATTTCATGTTGACTAATGAATGTGAAAGTACTTAAAAGCCTAAAAGTTGTTAATGTTAGTCTTTTTTCTTTGTCACTTATAAGCTGTAAGACATTAACTAAACAAAACTACACAGTATTGTGATGAACGAAGTCATGCAAACTGACTTTTTATTTGTCGTTTCTGAAGAAATGATAACATTAACAAAACAGCAGAAAGGTTTCATGGCTTTTAAATTATTTTAAAAACACATTTTGTCAATTCATGGCATTATCTAAGAATGTATTTAGAAATGTGAAATGCCACTAAAAGCATAAAACTATCTTAGTGTATCAGTGTTGTGAGCACATTTAAACAAACAAAAACTAATTAACGGAAAAAAATAATTAACCATGAAACCTGGGCCAGCCCAGATCCACGAGGATCACAAAACAACTAACGGAAACACATTAAATATCTTAAGTTATTAATGCTTGTGGAATTGTCCTCCTAACATGTCCCTACAACAATTTCTCAAGATATATCAAACAAAGAGACTCACAATTACACAGACTGTACAAAACTGCTAAGTGTACACAACTGCGGTACAAAGTACAAAGGGTTATCTCCTCTCCCACATCAGGCAACAGCTCCGAGTTGCTCTGTGCCCTATGAACACTGGGCTTAATACTTGTTTATTCCAAAGATCCTGACTCCATGGAGTTGTGGCAGTTTTGGGATGAGAACACTCAAAAGCGAAGCTGTGTTTATCACAAAATGAGCTGTGTCGTATTTTGTGTAAAAGCTGGCGAGAAAATACCTGCAAAGAAAAGAACAACAAGTGTTACACTCTTCAAAATAAGTACAGGACTTTATATAATAAAGGTCTTTAATAACCAAAATGTTCCTAGAATATTCACCATTCACATTTAGGGTCCACATTTCAGTTGAGAAAAGTTAATTTATTGATTTTTATATTTAGTTCAAAATATTGTGCAATTGGTTGGTTGGTGTTTTAACATCAGTCCAGCTTTTCTTGATATTTTCATGGTGAGTAACAAGATGTAATAGCATAAAAGAGCAAATTAATAACCTATATCAGGTCTGGTAAAAATTTCTCTGAGAGGGTAAATGTAGTGCAAAAGATGGCAAAAATAACTTACAAAATGATTGGTGAGATTGTAAAGAATTTTCTAGATGATGTGAACTGCACGCCGTAGTCCAGCTGTTCCCAGTGTGTGAGAAGTCTTGCCTTGCCCTGGTCTGGTGTTTCAAATGGTGTGCCTTTCACTGCATGCATAAACACATACATACCCTGCGGGAAGATAGAAAGATGATCCAAATGTCACACCATTCTCAAATGTTGTAACAATGGGACCTCTTAATATTAAAGGGACAGTTCACCCTAAAAAGAAACCTCAAGTCATTCCAAACCTGCATGACTTTTGCTGATCTTTTAAACACAAATTCAGGTATTTTAATGAAAAGGAAATTTGGTGCCAGCCCAGATAAACTGGTGGGGCATTTGCTTTTCTAGAGGAGGCCTTGGTAGAAATCGCGTTACGGGACCCCTCAGTAGAAATCAGCAAGTTTAGGAACTGAAGTGACCGGGCCAGGCCCCCTTGGACCCACTCGTGGCACAGAAACTGACGAAATGTGAGAAAATTTCTGTCCCTCTATTAAAACTCCATGTAACCAAAACTTGGTTTGGAAGATCCAAAAAGGTCATAAAGGCATCATAAAATGAATCCATACGATTTGAATGGCTTTATCCAAGTGTTGTGAAAAGATATGATCACATTGTATGATGATACAATGTTGTCATTTTTGGGTAAATTATCCTTTTAAGCTTAAATGGATAGATGAAGAATGAAAGTCAAAGTGTTTCAGAACAACACTGGACCTTACTGACTTTCACCGTATGGACAAACAACATTTTTTTTTTTAAGTTTTCATTTTTTCAGGATTATTATAGTTAACTATAATAACCCTGACTTTGATAAGTCTAAAACTGTCTTTGCAAATGAGATTTGACAGTTTTGGTGGAGCCAAAAATTATCAATGAACAATGAACTAAATTTGTCTTCCATGTCAGGACCACAGAAACATTACAGTATCCCTATGAATAGCTTCGCTTTATCATTGTGGCGCAAGCTGTCATGCATCGTCACATGCCAGAGAGCTTAAACTTGGTTGGTGATGTCATGCTGTTGACCTTGAATCTTTGTGCGAGCGAGTCCTTACATAACAATGCCACACAGACTACTAAGGAAGCATCAATTGTAGAGACTCCAACTGGCCTCAGGGCACCGCTGAGAAAATGACAACCCATAAACAGGGGAACGAAATGGGACAGAACAAAGGATTATTCAACAGAGGACACTTACAAAATTGTGAATAACATTTGTGAGGGTCCACACAACAGGAACACTGAAGAAAGGAATGCTCAACAGTACAATGTGAAGCATTCCTACGCCGAGCGCATATGTGAGCCATATCCCTCGACTGTTCATCACACGGGTGTTTGGGTTGACTTCACTGTGGGCCACACCGACGTTCATCTTGCTTTTCTGTCGACAGACAAAAAAAAAACAGTACACTGTAAAACATGATTTGTAGAAGTTGTAAATAAAACAGTTTACTGGAGTGCATTTTACAAGAAAATACTAATTCAGTTTTTCTATTTCAAAATTGAATATTTAATTCAACGCTACTCGCTGTTTCTTTGTTATTGTTTGTGAAATTTACTAGCAATTTCTGAGTGGAAACTGTTTCTACACATGATTTTTTTTTAATGTAGTCCAAAATGTCAAAATGGAAACTGCGAGTTAAATAATACAACATTATATACAACAAAAAGCTGTATAAATGAAATAATTAAATTATAAAGAATTGATTACTTAATTGTTAATAAAATACAATACATAAAATTATTAATAAATAAAGCATAACATTTTGTATTTAAAAAATATTTTTTAAGAAATGCTTAAATCTGACTAAAAAAGAACCAATAGTAAATTATTTGGCTAATCAATCAACTTATAACAATGAATTGATAAACTGACAAAAATTGATATAAGTGTGTTGTGATTAAGTGTTTTTGTTTTTTCATCAGAACTAAAAGTAACATTTCAGTGTCAGAATCTATTTAGCAGCAGTCTAGTTAATTTAATGAAATAAGATGTAAAACTGATTGTTAACTATTCAAATGAATGATCATTTATACACTACTACACTCTACAGTTGTTGTTTCATGGCTTTAAAAGTACTAGTTAAGAGTGGAAGCTGTCTTACAGATGATGTCTCGTCTATATGCCAACAAAAGCATGTTCTCAGACACACAATGGGGTGATTCTTTATAGTACTTTGCCCTAATGCCTTACTGTTCATGTCGGCCAACTTATTCAAATTATGTGCAAGAGTTTGGTTCTTCTTTGGAAGAGCAAAAGGGTGGAAGTGATTTTATGGCCCGTTTGTTTTATCCACCATGGTAAACATTCTGTGCAGCTGTTCGAAAGTCAAAGTTCAATGTTACCTAATGTACAGCTTACTTGTTTCTCATCTCATGATTTCTCACCAAAATCATTTACTCATCTTGGTTTCTACTCACCAAGTCAATTGCTTTTTAATATATGTTACAATTCAAGAAAACATCCACAACAAAATTACAATATTTATTTCTCTTATCATTGCTCTCATACATATAAATGCAATAAAAGCAAAACAGATTGAGGTCAAAGGTTTAAGTCCTGCTACTGCAACATCTGTCAATAACCACTCAATTGATGCTTCCCTAAATATGATTCACTCTTTAATTGTGTACAATATGTAATATGTTTTTTAATATCCCCTGAGACAACAAAACAGTTAAGAGGAAGTAATATTGAATAGATATTGCTAATAAGTAGCTTCACGTTAACGATAAAGACAGCAGGCTGAGCATTTACCTTTTTTTTTATTATTAAAAATTCATGTTGGTTTTTCAGTAGCAGCTGCAGGAGATAAACAAGTCCATGACACAGAGTTAGCAGCACAGCTACATAAAACACTGTCTTATTCCTGCACAGCTTACTGTCTTCTTCCATTTAACCACTTAAATAACACCCTTTAAAGATGCTTATTCTCCAGTCTGTGCTATTATAGTGAGTTGCTTTAGGTTTTGCGCATGAGCAATGCTCTTTATTTAGCATCAGCTGCTTTCATAACAAACACCAGTTGCTTTTGTTTTACTCTACTTCCATTAAACACCTCAACATCAATAAAAGCTCTTAAATCCCCCCTTTATCGGCCGATTTTGGGCCATTTGGTTTTAAAGTAGCTGCACACATGACTTGGTTTCATAAGAGTTAAGTAACGGTACCTTGTTTGCGTTCGGGAGAAGCAGGCTGGAGCGCTGCCGGCCTCCGCTGCGCGCACTGCGGGCTGACTCACTGCACACACTCCGCTAGCACAAAGGCTAACGGGATTAGGAGCGCAAACCTCGCGAGATTGGCGCGACACGCCCACCAAAAGGCATGGTTTTTACAAAATATAACACCACTAACGAAGGCAACTAATAATTTTTTTATTATTATTGGGTAAGAATTGGGTTGCTATTAGTTAGTCAGTTAATGTGTGGGGTTTTATTTGACCGTTTCTAAATATAAAATGCAAATAACATGAAAACATGCTAACATATGGGCTAATTTTAAGGATTTGTATACTTTTTTAAAACAAAATACATATAAATAAAATATATAAATACATAAACATACGACAAAGAAAAAAAAAACATCCAATCACAGCAGAGAGTAACAATGACGTAATTTAGGCGCCAGTTAAGTCATATCCGATACTGGAGCGAGTCTTGAAAACATGTGAAGTACACTTGTGTTATGAATTTATTGGATAACTTTTAACGGATTATTGTTAGTTTTCAAAAAGTAAGTAGGAAGATGTTTGCCCATTAGAATTTACGCTACCCTGCAGTTCTTGTCAATAATCTGCGAAGATGACAGGTTTGTGCTCATTGTTGTCTGAGTTTTAAAACTTTTCTTCTTAGGGAGCACACTATGAAGGCGCTTCCACCTGAGACTGTGCGTCTGCTGTGCAGCTCTCAGGTTATAACATCTGTCCTGAATGTTGTCAAAGAGCTGGTTGAAAATTCACTTGATGCTGGTTCCTCAAGCCTTGAAGTCAAACTGGTAAATGCACGTTTTATCAACAAACATACTGACCAGTATTAGGACACCTAAATGTATTCATGTCATTGAGTTAGACAACAAAATGTTAAACCGTTGGCATTTCCTTTAAATAAATCACACTTTTGAACACATTTCACAAAATGAAAGATGACACCAGTGAGAAACTGAGGTGATCTGATTACTTCATATAGCCACTAAAATCAACATTTGGACCCATTGGTAAATTTTTTTTTTTCTGAAATAAGTTCTAGCATCATTAGTTTGCAGATGCAGCTTTGTTTGATATTTTGTTTCTAGTGCAATGACATTCATACATTTTTAAGCGTGGCTTAAGTGTCCAAATATTGTTGGGACCACTCTTAATAGCTGTGCTGAATCTATGTTCGTGTTCCCTTGTGATCAGGAGAATTATGGATTGGATCGCATTGAAGTCAGAGACAATGGTTCTGGAATCAAACCTACCGATGTTCCCGTGATGGCTGTAAATCACTACACATCTAAAATCTCCTGCCACGAAGACCTGGAGCGCCTAGAGACTTATGGCTTCAGAGGAGAAGCTCTGGCATCTATATGTGCCATATCAGAGGTTACGTCTTGCTAGTTTATGTCTGATTTTATTGCTTCAGTTAGTGATGCACATAAAAAAATAGCACCTGAAATCGTTATTATGAAAATTATGAAAACAATTATGGCTGATATTAAAATTCTGGATTATTATGGCTGAAAAATAAAGTATACTAAAGTAAAATCATTCCTTTTAAATACCAAAAGTGAATGTAGGCAGGACTGTATTATAATGTGCAGTTTAAAAAACTATAATTTTTTGAGATCTTATAAAGATTATGTTAAATTAAACATAAATTAAAATTACTTAAATGATTCAAATTTAAGTGAAGTGATATTAAAGATGAAATTTAGTTCTAGATGATGGCAAATGTACAAACGGGCAGAAATTATGTGCATAATTATTAAATATCCAGTAACTTCCAGTATCCAATAATGATTGACAATGATAAATAAAAAAATGCTAATATTGGCAGATAACTTCAATGGTACCAAAATACTGTGCATCTCAAATGAGTCCATGAGAATCCTTTTATTCATTGATTACATATGCTGAAAATGTTTCCTCTGTAATTGACCTTTTCTTCACCTACCAGGTGGTAATTACAACCAAAACCGCAGATGATGATTTTAGCATTCAGTATTCAGTCGATCACACTGGACAGATCGTCTCTCAAAAGCCATCACATCTTGGCGAGGGTAGATGTCTGCTAATGCATTTTTTTTAATACTCTTGATTTATGGGAACAGACTGCTTCTAATATACCTTTTCCCTCAGGCACCACTGTGTGTGCAGCAAATCTGTTCAAGAACCTCCCTGTCAGACGGCAGTATTATTCCAACACTAAGAAATGCAAAGAGGAACTGAAGAGGGTCCAGAACTTACTCATGGCCTATGCTGTTATTAAGCCTGAGTTAAGGATCACATTGAGCCACAACAAGGTATGTTACGGCTGTCATGTGGTTTTGACTGTGCAACTACAATGTCTTTGAACAAGAATAGTGGTCAACCGATTTGTGTTGCCCAAAGTCTGAGAACACTTGACAAATCTGAGATTAAACTGGAGATATATCAATATTTTTAAGATTTCAAACTATTTTTAAATGGAATATGTCATGATGGATAAAATTAACCATACACATTTTTGTCTTCAATTATAAATTGTTGAAAAGTATTAGGTCGTTAAAAAAGTATTCGGTCTGTAAGCCTTTTTAATGTTTTTAAAAGAAGTATTTTATGCTTAATAAGACTGCATTTATTTGATCAAAAATACAGTAAAACAATGATACAGTGATTCTAATATAATATATATTTTAAAATGTAATTTATTCCTGTGATCAAAGCTGAATTTTTAGCAGTCATGACTCCAGTCTTCAGTGTCACATGACCCTTCAGAAATCATTCTAATATGCTGATTTGATGCTCATTGTATTGTAATTATCATTCTTATCAGTTTTAAGTACAGTTATGCTCCTTAATATTTTTGTGGAAATGGAAATACTTTTTTTCAGGATTTCTTGATGAGTAGAATGTTCAAAAGAACAGCATTTATTTGAAATAGAAATATTTTGTAACATTATAAATATGTTTATTGCCAATCACTTTAATAAATCCAAATTAAAAAACAAAAAATCTTACTGCCCCAAAAATTTTGAATGGTAGTGAACATTTGACCACAAGGTGGCGTCCCACATCAGAAAATACTGTGGTATTACTCTCTAGGGTTTTACCCACACTCAGTGACATTTAACCATCACACTGCATGATATCAGTTGTGCTAATAGTGTTCGGCTAACGTTAATTACAACTTATGTAACTTGTTTATTGCTGTGGTTTCTCACTACTGTATTGACTCTGTGCTTCCTCGTAGCAGTTTCAATCTCACGTTTTAATATCCTGATATTAATCAGCAAAGTTGATAAAAAAAATAACATGCCATTCCAGTAAATAGATGTAATATAACAATCTTTTAAAAAAAAATAGTTTTAAGTCCTGTAGGAAAGCTCTTGAAGTTGCCTATGCAGAAAAAACATTAATTCAATAATCAGTGTATGCTATGATGACAGCCTGGACATCAGTTAGAGCGTAACCCGGAAAAGTGGACATTTCACTTGCTTCTCATCCAAAATTAGCAATGCAACCACAGGATGAACCACTAAGCCTTTGAATCTCACACTGCCACATGATCCTAAAGTAACAAGCTAAGTGGAATAAGTTCTCTGAGTGTTTTCGCAAGTCCAGTAACAGCCTGTCCTCATGATAGCGTATGTATCTGGCCTTGCTCGGTAAGACCTCGCGTACCTTTCATTAAATTCATATCATTCAGGTTGTAGATCATCGGGGGAAGGCCATACACTCATTTCATGCCATCAGCGCTTCTAGGCATATCTCGTATCACAAACTTTGCACTTCGCCCTGCATTGGGTTTCATGACTTCTCAAAAAGCTGTTTACTAGTCTGATCTCTTTACAGTCACCAAATTGTATATTTCATAGCAGAGATGTGTGTTGCGGACCGCATGCTTTCAGAAATCAACACCTTGGATATATATACTTGCATGTGGATGTGCCAACGACAGGCAAACGCACGGGTGTGAAAATATATGCGTAACTGTGCACCGCACGTTGAAATGGCATTTGTGCAAGTAGCGTGTTTGCTTGATGCTGCCAGATGGTATAAAATCTTCATGAGAAGTTGGCAAGGCTTGTCCATGCAGTGCTCCCTGCGCAGTTGCTTTTGTAATATCCAAACATTCCCCAAAGTATAATTGTTTATTATGAAGACTTGATTGGTGGCTAATGGCTGTTTGCGAGCATGCAATCCCACAGGTGGTCTTATTTTAGGATGACCGAAAAATAACTTGACCCGTTTTACCGTGTTGTTACAGGCTGTGGTCTGGCAGAAGTCCAGGGTGTCGGATCACCGAACTGCCCTCATGGCCGTGCTCGGAGCAGCCTCCGTAGCCAACATGCTCCCCGTCCAGCATCACCAGGAGCAACCAGAGGTCAGTGAAGCGCTGAGAAAACACGGGCATATTTATCGTTTCCAGCGTGAGCAGTAGGGTTCCACAGATGCATCAGCTCTGGGGCTTCCGTGACGGCTTGCGATAGGAAACTCTTTTTTCCACAGAATGTTTTCATAAAGGAGTGTGCTTCAAGGTTCAAACAATTGGGGTTCATTTCGACTGCATGTGTCTTGAGCTGACTTTAAATGTCCCTGCACTTCTGTCAGGTTGCTAAACCCAAAGACTCGTGTAACAACTTAATTCCTCTCCCTGGAGAGCTGTTTCTCTTTTTCCTGGTTGTGCATTCCGCAGCGATGACTTTTTGCATGAATGACTCAGCATTCTTACCCAGGTTATACCTTATATAAAGCCTTTTAATTCTCTGGATAGGATTCAAATTTCTAGCTAATATTTGATATGTATACATAGAAATGCTGTGGCCCTGAAGAGTGTATGGACACTTTTGGACACATCACACATAAAAATGTTTGAATGTCATTGCATAGATGTCAAAATGTCAAACCAAGGGGCATCTACAAACAAAATTTGAAGTCAGTTCTACTGAAGCTCACACAGGTGTCATAAAAATAAAAATATTTTTACTTAATTGGTAACCTAACAGTCTTTTTTATTTTGCCTGAAAAGTGTATTAGTGCTATTATTTCTTTAGAATAAATGCCTCTTCGGTTTGATATTTTGTTATCTAATGCAACTACATTTAAGCATTTTAAGGGTGACTTAAGTGTTCAAATAATTTCTGTCTTCACTTTGAAAAAATAAATCCATTTTTATTATTTATTTATTTATTTTTAACCTAAACATTTTTTTTTGCCTAAAAGTATATTTGTGTTGTAAGTTCTTTAAAATAAATGCCTCTTTGGTTAGATATTTTGTTATATAAATTATTTAATTGTAGTCCAAATACTTTTTTCAAAATTTTCAGAGCTAAAATTGTGTTATTTTAATCATAAAAGCTGTAGAATTACATATACTGAAAGGCTATGTTTCTTTGCGAGACCACATGTGACGTTTACCTTGCAGCGGTCAGGCTCAGATCACATTACAGTGTCAGCAGTGGACCTATGCACCGAATGCGGCAAACTTTGCGACAAATGCAGCAGTGAATTAAAGGAGCCTTCAGGGACTGCAATGTGCGTGGTGAAAGGGCCTCAGAGGGACGTAACCTGCCTGTTTTGGCCAGAGGCCACAATCCCACTGCTCTGGCACAGATTTAATACACTGCTACAAATGCAATGAGTAAGAATTAGTTCAAACAAATATGTGTTATATAGTGTTATGCATTGGTAAAAAAAAACCTGTAAGCTTGATTTAATCCAGTTTAGTGACATTTCTCTCACTCACAAAGACACACATGTGAAGATTTAATATGTGCTGCATGTGTGTTTTCTGCAGGTGTAATGTGCTCACTGCCTGCGGTGCTCCTTAACACTAATCCTGCTTGACTAATCTTGAGCTTTTTTGGGTCGCTCCTAATATGCAGTATATTTTCGAGTATATTAATGTATTGGATATAATCATAAAAGATGAAAATCATATTAGTTATTTTCATTTTTTAGAATTTATATTAATTTTATTACTTAGATTTGTTTGGGTATTGCCATTTTTGTCATGTCCCTGGGTATTTTGCACTTTTAAAAATTCCAGCTATTTCTTAATTTTTTCCTATATATATATATATATTTGTCATCATTATTATTATTATTGGTAATCAATTTCACAGTATTTTTTAATCCCCATCATTAATATATCGGATGCAATAATAAACTCATTATTTTTAGACATGAAATCTAAAATGATTCTTGTCATTTTTTGTTCTTGGGTGTACCTCTAAGATGAAATATTGACTATTTTTTAAGAAATATCCTAGGTATTTTATATTTTCCCCCTTTTTCTAATCAAAATATTTGAAGCAAAACATCTTAGTTTTAGAATAAATTTGAAATCTTTGATGCTTAATTATTAATATTATAATACTTAAGTATTGAGGCCAATCAAATACTGTATATTATTATTATTTTATTAATATTGGTAATCAATTTGTAAGTATTTTTTTGGGCTCAGCTTTACTTTTATCATATTAGGTTTTGTAACATCTAACAAAAGTGAGTTCCTTGAAATTTTCTTCAAGGATGTGGGTCATTTTTTGGGGAAAATCACCTGCCCCCAAACATCAGTAACTGTTAGAAATGGGTTTGATGAATTTTGTGATATTAGTTGGTTTGTCACACTGTAAAACATCCCATCCTGTTGGAAAATATGACAAAAACCTGTATTAAATTAGTTTAAAAAGATGCTACTCTTATTTATGCTAACTCTCAAAGCTCTTTATTTTCATCCTATTAGTTAGTTAATTAGTTGAAGTGCCTCATATTGATCTAGGCATATTTCTGAAAGTATTATATATATATATAGTATATATATATATATATATAAATTGCAACACAAGCTTATTAATTTAAAATGTGTTTATAAGATAGCATGAATGACCTATGTTCTGTTGTGAACTTTTTCCTCGTCGAAGCAGAGACCAGGAGACGTTGGGATATCTTTCAAGCAGAAGTTACTCTTTATTGAGAACTCGCTGTGCGTCGCTGCAGTCATCCAAGTCTAACTATTGCTCAGCACAGCAGAGTTTATACCTTTCAAAGGGGGAGGGATACAACAGGTGGAGACAATCTAAACAAAGCATGCAAATGCAGTACAGGAACCAAATGCATAGACACTAATCCAATCAACCTAACGAATCCACGTCTGGGCCAGGGGCCTCCGAAAGATAGACACTAATTCAATCAACCTAACGAATCCACGTCTGGGCCAGGGGGCTCTTTGAATATACATTGAGTCAGGAAGTGGCTAAGTTAAACATTTAAACACAATGTTTCAGTTTATATACAATTACATTGGAACCTAGATTTATCATTTTATAAATTTGTAATACCACAATTCCCCCTTTGAGAGTTCTAATAACTCTCACAAAATACAAATTTAGACACTTAAAAGTTAAATCTTGTAACTTGTAATCGTTACAGGCACATTGTACATGTTCTGTGTTGCTTATCTGTAATTGCATGCTGACACAGAAACAAAACATGCAATTAGGGTCCGTGAAGTTCTTACGGGTAATACTCTTTTCTGGTTGGAACTGTCATTTCCTCGTGAGAGGCGGGCGTCATTTGCTGAACGAAACACTTGATACTGTGGATGCATAGATAATACGCAAGTAGGAGAAACAAGAGCAGAATTGCTATGTCCTTGATCCACAGCCAGGGTTTACCTAACAAGTTTCCGAACCATGAAGAATTATCTTCAGTCATCTGGTGTAATTTTGCTGAAAGACCAAGAATGTGCAAACGTTCTTTCCAGCAAACAAGGCATTTCTTGACATATTCATCAGCTCTAAGAATATGTTGTTTCTGGGGTCTACACTTTGCGTGATGTCCATGATGGTTAATAGTACGAAAATCTTGATCATGTTGATGGATGACTGAAGTTCCCGTATGTGAGTCTCTGCGTTGTGTATTTTTTTCTTTCTTCTTTCTTGTGTGATAGTTGGCTCGGCAATGGGTCTAGTTGTCTTCTAGAGGTTGTGGCTTCATCCGCAGGTGAGAAGGGCGGTGCATATGGATCTCAGGACGGCCATCAAGTGGTATCTGCACAGAGGAAGAAAAAACCAAAACAAAAGAGAACAACGGCACATAGCAGTATTTGTTGTAGAGTCTGCAAACATTAGGGTTGTATCCTCTGTTCAAATATAGTCTGCTATTGTTGTTCCTTCTTTCCCTATTTCTCAATTCCTGCGACACCTAAAGAACAGTGAGGAAAGGATGGACTAATGGATGGGGAAAGGCCTATGAGGAAATCTTCACCGCAGGGTTGTCCCCCGAAGCCTGTTGCTTTCGGTTCTTCCCTGGGCTCCTCACTGGTCCGTGTGTCCTATCCTATCCCTGTAGGTGGGGGAACAACTTTACAGTGTGACACATGAGTCCAGGCTTTCCTTCCCTGACACAACACTGCAGCTGCTGTAATCAACATCACTTGATGTGGTCCGTGCCACTTAGGCTCTAATGGCTTGTTTCTGAATGATTTTATCATAACCCACTGACCTGGGATGATTGTGTGTCCACCTTCTGGTGGAGTCTGCCAACACGACTCAACTCTCTCTTTGGCACTCTGCACTGCCTTTGTGAGGTTTTCACAGTAAGCGATCAGGGCATCTGAAGCAATGTGCACATCAGCATTTCTAAGATCAATCACACCTGGCATCTGCATTGGGCGTCCAGTAATAATCTCATGAGGGCTCAGTCCTACTGATCTGTTAGGTGATGCTCTCATACTACACAGTACTGCGGGCAGTGCTTCAACCCATGGTACTCCTTCCTGATGCATTTTGCTTAGCCTGGTTTTGATTGTTCTGTTTGATCGTTCAACCTGTCCTGATGCTTGTGGCCTATAGGGACAGTGAAGGTTCCACTTAATCTTCAACATTCTAGACACTTCCTTGACTACCTGTCCTGTGAAGTGGGTACCTTGATCTGAGTCAATGTAATCTGGTAATCCCCATCTGGGAATGAAATCAGTGACCAGACATTTAGCAGTATGTGCAGCTGTAGCACGCCCTGTTGGATAAGCTTCTACCCATCTTGAGAACTTGTCTATTACTACCAAAACGTCCGTTTTTCCTTTACAAGGGGGCAACGATATGTAATCAACTTGCAGGTGACGAAATGGCCCTGGTGGAGCTGGGGTATGTGCTGCTGGTGTAGTGGCTGCTGGTACATCATTATTTTTCTGACATGTAACACATCTCTTGACTGTTTCAGTGGCTGCGTTTCTGAATTTTGGATTCCACCATTGATTTGAGAACCTGTGATTCATCGTTGCTGGACCACTATGACCCAAACTGTGTATTTGTTGAGCCAAATATGGCAACAGTGATTCGGGAGCAACATACTTTCCCCCTTTGGTCCAGCAGCCGGATGAATCCACAGTGGCTCCTTTGTCTAACCATGTCCATGCTTCATATAGAGGAACATCTTTGTACAGATCAATGATTGATTCAGGAGGCAGAATTGTCTTCTGTGCTGTACTACCTGAACACACTTGTACAGTTGCATAGAAACAAGCCTGTTTAGCCGCTACATCAGCGAGAGTGTTACCTTTAGCTTCCGTAGTATTAGTTGTGAGATGTGCTTTCACTTTGATCACCGCTAATTTCTTTGGGAGATTCATGGCAAACATTAAATCTTTCACTAATCCAGCATGCTTAATGGGGGATCCAGCAGAAGTTAGAAATTTTCTGGTTTGCCAAATGACACCAAAATCATGAATTACTCCAAAAGCATACCTGGAATCTGTGTAGATATTTGCAACCGATCCTGAAGCTAGCGTGCATGCTCTAGTTAAGGCTACTAGTTCTGCAGCTTGAGCTGAAAAATGATCTGGAAGACGACCTGAAGCAACTACTTCAGTGGTGGAAGTTACTGCATATCCTGCTCGTCTGTTACCTTCAATAACTTGAGCTGAACCATCAACAAACAACTCCAATTCTGCATTATCTATGGGAGTTTCTGCTATTTCACTTGTCGCTGCATATGTAAGCGTAACACAATCATGAGTCATTTCGCCTTCATCCTCTAACACAAATTCAGTCATTGCAGACATCATACATGAGGATGGGTTCGTGACTGGTGCACGCTGTATAACAATATTCGGGGCTGTGAGAGTTGCTAACCAATTTCCCCAACGGGAGGAGGTGACAGAAGTGACTTTTGCTTGATTCATTAGTGCGGACACTGCGTGAGGGCATTTTACGTTTACAGTCTGACCTAACACCATTCCTGATGAAGCCTGAAGCACTAGATGAACTGCCTGTACTGCTCTGAGGCATGGGCCCATACCTTGAGCGACTATGTCAAGTTTACCGGAATAGTAATGAATTGGGCGTAAGCTGCCCCCATGATCTTGCATTAGACATGCAGTCATAAAGCCTAAGTGTTCATGGACATAAAGCACAAAGGGTCTATCAGATTGGGCAATTCCTAATGCTGGTGCTTGACATAGTGCTCTCTTCAAATCATTAAAAGCTTTGAGATGAAGTTCTTCCATACAAACAGTATCTGAATCTTTACCATGGCCTTTCAACAAATCATAGAGAGGCTGAGCAATCGAGGCATAGTCTTCAATCCAAGGTCTACAATAACCTGTTGTTCCTAAAAATGAGCGGAGTGTTTTAATGGTAGTAGGCGGAGGTATGGCTTTGACTGAAGCCGCTCGATCCTGTGTAATGGATCTATTTCCTGCACCAATTGTTTGACCCAGAAATGTGACTTGCTTTTTAGCGATTTGAGCTTTGTGAAAGCTGCATTTGTGTCCTTTTTTATGCAAATAGTCCAACAATGATGCCAATTCAGTTTGATGTACCTCATGATCTGTTGAGGCAATCAAAATATCATCAACATATTGGATCATAGTGGACTGTTTTACCGGACATTCTGGGTCACACAAATCACGTCTGACAGCCTGATGATATAGGGTTGGGGAGTTTTGAAATCCCTGTGGCAATCGTGTCCACTGGTATTGTTCATAGTCAACTGTGAAAGCTAACCATGGCTGGCTGTCAGAGTGCAACGGTACAGAAAAGAATCCATTAGACATATCAATTACTGAAAAAATCTTACAATCTAATGGTAAGCCATTACAAATTGTAGATGGATCTGCCACTAGGGGGGTGATTCTATCAATATTTTTATTGGCTACTCTGTAGTCTATTGTAAGTCTCCATGTCCCATTAGATTTCTTGATGGGCCATATGGGTGAATTACATGGACTGTTGGTTTTAACTAGCACTCCTTGCGTCAGCAAATTTTCTACAATAAGTTTGATTCCCTGTATAGCTTCCTTATTAATCGGATATTGTTTGGTGACCGGAGGTGGAGTTCCTGTCAATTTAACTGGTTCTACACCTGTCAACAACCCACAATCATCCTTGTCTTTAGCCCAAATTGGATGATTCTGTAAGAAAGCATACTCGGGAGGGGTTGCATTATTGGTAGAAATCTGTGCTGAGGAAAGTTTTATGCTAGTAGATTCTGAGGACATGTCTAAAGTTAGATTTATTTGTCTCAGAAGATCCATGCCTAAAATTGCACCTGTATTTAATGGAGCGCATAGCAATTTTGTAGTCAGAGTTTTTGGGCCAAATTGTACCTCTATGGGCGGAGTTTCATACAAAACAGAATCTTCACCTATTACACCAGTTAAACAAAGTTTGGTTTTCTTGTATGGGATGTTTAAACCTTGTGCCAATTTTGTAGGGATTACTGTAATTTCTGCACCTGTATCAAGCAAAAAATCAATCTCTTTCTCTTTTATGCTACCTTTCACAAAAATTCTTTGGTCATTGTGTTGGATTACAGGGGAAAGGTAGCTACTCACAGCCCCAACAATTAGTTTTTTTCTTGGTCTTGTTGTGCTCTTAGAAGAGCCTGAACTAGCTGTCCTACAGTTTCAGTGGTCACTGGCGGAACTACTTCAGGGTTGTGTGCAGGCTGAGAAGGAGCAGAATTATGCATAGCATTTATTTTACTATCTTGCAACTTCTTCCTACACTCTTTCTCCCAATGTCCTAATTTTTCACAGTATTTGCATTTGCTTTCTCTTTTAGACCATCTATTGTCTTGTTTCGTTTTGTTAAACGTAGCTGCTGCTACTCTTACTTTTGCCTTGACATCAGCATCTCTTTCCCATGTAGCTAACCTGTCTAGGTTACTTCTGAGAGTTCTGTTAGACCAAGTTAGATCTAAAAAGGGTAAAGCTTTTCTGTATTCGGCTACAAGCCCATCTGACCAGATACGAACCAGGGGTCCCTTGTCCTCCAGCACACTTTCAGGGTCAAAAACAATTCCACTGTAAATTACAGCTGACTGACAAAATCTCTCAGTATATTCACTCACAGATTCTTCCTTCCTTTGCACACAGTTAGTGATTCTGGACCAGTCTATTTTGGGTCCCATGATATTCTTTAGAATTTTCAAAACACCTTCTCTCAAATCGCTTTTACTGGCATGTTGTAGTTCAGAAGTAACAGCAGATTCAAAACTGTTGAATTCAGATTCAGTTAGGATTTGTGACATCAGCTGCGTGACTTCTGCCAACGACATGTCATAAAGACGCATTTTACTGATCAATGTTCTTCTAAATTCAGAAAAATGTGTGCGTGCTGACGGTAAACTCTGAGATAGTCTCTCTATATCTTTAGGACATAAAGCTTTGGCAACAGTTTGTACTTGGACAACAGAAGAGTTGGGAGGAACACTTTCAATTCCCCCAATTCCCTGAGATCTCCTCCTAGCAGCACCACACACATTGACTGAATTTACAGGCACATCAGTTACTGATTGGAGAGCTACATCTGTTTCAAAAAACGCTTGTAAATCAGGGTAAATGTTATCAGGCTGACTAACTTCCACATCAGTTTTTGCTGCAGCTTTCTTGAGGTTCAATTTCTTAGTCAAAGAGGATACTCTAGCACAGAGTTCATTGTTCTGTTTCTCTAGCTCTGAGTTACACTGAGACTGTTGTGTGGCTAATGTTAAACTGAATTCTCTGTGACAACAGATAATGCCTTTCACATTGTTCTTGCGAATACATGCTCCTAGTACCTTTTTACACTCTTCTACAGACCACGTCTTGTCTGGATGAATCTCATATTTCTGAGTTAGTTCTTGTCTAACTTTCTCAGTGACTATTAGGTTCATTTGTTCCCCTAACAGCGTTTTGAATTCACTATCTGACCACAAAGGAGTCGCAAGACCACTCTTTTCTGTGGTTGGAATCAGCCTAGCATTCCTTCTAACCATTTTGTAAGTTTCTTCTGTACCACACAAACAAACACTAAACAAAAAACAAAACAAAACACTAAAACTTCTCTGATCCACAGAGGGTACGCTTGTTAACACATCAACTATTGTTAACCTTCCCTGGTAAAGCAGAGGATAACACAAATTACTAGCACTTTACGCTAATCTTCCCTGCTAAAACAGAGGATAAACCAAAATTATTAGCACGAAATGCTAAACTTCCCTGCTAAAACAGAGGATAAATCTTCCCTGCCTGAACAGAGGATAAACTTTTTAGCACGTAATGCAAAAACTTCCCTGCCTGAAACAGAGGATAAACTTTTCATCTCTAAAAGAAAAACTTTAGAGGATAAACTTTTTAGCACGTAATGCAAAAACTTCCCTGCCTGAACAGAGGATAAACAATATTAGCACGTAATGCTAAACTTCCCTGCCTGAACAGAGGATAAACTTCATCTCTAAAAATATTTTTTTTTAGAGGATAAACTTAGTTAAACCAAACCCTACAGCTGTCTGTTAACTCTTCTCTGACGGCGCAGAGGATAACAAATTTGTACTGGTCTTAAAGGTTCTTTTGGATAGAGTGACACTCACCAAACCTTGGTTGTACAGAAGTTTCAATCTGGATTCAGGTGAGGAGCTCTATCCGGGTCACGGCACCATCTGTTGTGAACTTGGTTCTTCTAAGGTGTAGAAAACTCAGAAGAGAAAACCAGGAGACGTTGGGATATCTTTCAAGCAGGAGTTACTCTTTATTGAGAACTCGCTGTGCGTCGCTGCAGTCATCCAAGTCTTATCTATTGCTCAGCACAGCAGAGTTTATACCTTTCAAAGGGGGAGGGATACAACAGGTGGAGACAATCTAAACAAAGCATGCAAATGCAGTACAGGAACCAAATGCATAGACACTAATCCAATCAACCTAACGAATCCACGTCTGGGCCAGGGGCCTCCGAAAGATAGACACTAATTCAATCAACCTAACGAATCCACGTCTGGGCCAGGGGGCTCTTTGAATATACATTGAGTCAGGAAGTGGCTAAGTTAAACATTTAAACACAATGTTTCAGTTTATATACAATTACATTGGAACCTAGATTTATCATTTTATAAATTTGTAATACCACATGTACCTTTCTTCTGGTCATTTTGTCCTACTTCCAAATGAACCATTTGACCTTTTCTACTTGCGTCAGCATAACACTCTCTTATCTCCCCTTCTTTCAGCTAACGGCTCTCCTATCGCAGAATCTGCCTCTCGTTCTATAATTATCTCTCTGTTACGCAGAACTGTATAGGTCATACAGTACATGCATGATATGGTGATTCTAATTCAGGTATTTGGCCTGATCTCATTGCTGCCCTGCTGGAGAGGATGCTATTGTTGGTGCACACATGGTGTCCTACTTTGATATGTGAGGCTGATGAAGAATGCACAACGCTAGCATTGTCCAAATTTGCTAGCTCATTTACGTGTGATTTATTCATGCTAAGTGTCCTCTTACAGAACACGCATTTAGTAGAGCGCTGCGGTTTGTATAGAGTCCCTACTTGCGTTTCGCGTTTGTGTAGGAATAATTCTCTGTAGGCACACTTCAGTGTTTGGCTCGAGCTGATCTTGGCAGCTCGCTCCTCTCCTGCTGAACGTATAGCAGAACACATTGCGTATACAACTATGCTCGAGGATTGTTTTCGCCGAGTCTTGCCAATGTTCTGTAAAGCCATGTGCCAGATGAGAATGCATCTTTGCTCACCATTTATTAGTTGTAAGTCATCCTAGCATTCTAGGAATTGGTGAGATTTACCAGGAGTTAATTTATGGCCTTGAGAGGAGGATCTGTTGGAGTAATCAGTCATTAGCTGCGCACTCATCATCAGATCGAGCCCCATGCCAAGACCATTGCTAACCCTTCACCCCACCCCTCACCTCACATGTGAAGCCATTTGCAGATTGCGGCGGTGCGTTCGATTTTTCATAAACCTCAGTAAACAGTGTCATGCAATTGACATTTTACTTGTCATAATCTTGCATAATTTTGCAGACATTGTGAAAATCAGCATGATTGTTGTTTTATTAAGCTTAAATGTGCATGCTTTCTATCTTTCTTTTTCTATCTTTCTTTCTTTCTCTCTTTCTTGCACAAACCTTTTCATGCTCTAATGGTAGGTGCAATTAATTGCTTAACATGATTTATTGTGTCTAACATTCAAACTTATAAGCATGAATAGGCATAAATACATTACTGTGTGGGGTCAGTAAGATTTTTTGGTTGTTTTTGAGAGAGGTTAATACTTTTATTTAGCAAGGATGCATTAAATTATTCAGTTGATGGTAAAGACTTATGATATTAAAAATATTTCAAATAAATTCTGTTCATTTGAACTTTTTATAAATCAAGGAATCTTGAAAAAAGTGTCACAGTTTCCACAAAAACATTAAGCAGTGCAATTGTTTTAATATTTGTAATAATAATAAATGTTTTTAAACAGCAAGTAAGCATATTAGAATGATTTCTGAAGGATCATGTGACATTGAAGCCTGGAGTAATGATGCTGAAAATCCAGCTTTGCCATAACCAGAATAAATTACATTTTAAAACATATTAACATAGAAAACAGTTAGTTTGAATTATACAAATATCTTTTCACAATATTACTGTTTTTACTGTGTTTATCAAATAAATGCAGCCTTGGTGAGCATAAGATATTTCTTTCAAAAACTTAAAAATCTTACTGACCCAAACCTTTAAACAGTAATGTTTTTGAACTGTCCACTTTAATCATAGAAATTAATGTTACATTTACCATAAATGTATTTATTTGTAGCTAACCTTAGTGATACTGTCCAATAATATGAGGGTTACTGAGGTAAAACAGCTGTTCTTGATATGGAAGATGAGGTGATTTCTCAATGAAACGAGCTTCAATCAACATCCATAGACAGATGGACTTGAGTCATTGGTTTCAGAATATTGTAGAGACTTGGAGGTCAGCATGTTTTTGCTCTCACTGTCTCACATGAGTTTTGTCATCTCTTTATTACTGAAATATATAATATTTTTGCATTATACAGTATAATATATACAATCACAATCAAAAGTGCTTTCTATCAGTTTTCTCAAAGTGCTGGAATGGTTACAGGTTTTCTGAGTAAGAGTAGGACATGAAGCTGGTTTGCAGTTGACTGTTTTTGTGCTGTGGCCGAGATCCTTCTGCCGTGGAATAATAACCTCCATTCAGTGCACAAAACAGAAAGGACCGGGCCACCTACGCCACCGTAATTGACAAATGTGGCAAAGTATACAGAACATAAGTGTTGATTGTGAAAGTCACAATACCCCTGATTATCAAGTTTGTCAGAGACTCCAATTAAAATGTCCTCTTGCCAGCCAACTGCTGTGCTTGTTAATTCCAAATGGTGAGCTCAAGCATCACAATCTAGCCCTAGATCACTGATTAGTTTGGAGCCATTTCTCATCCCGCCACTTCGCCGGTGCTGCATTTAGCCAACAGAAACATTGCAAATTTTAGCAACTTGGCCACTCCATAGTTAGGAGATGACAAATGGGTTCTGATAGCACAGTGAAGTCTTAATTGGTTACTGCAAAGCAGGCTAAAGGCCAGCAGTGTGTCATTTTGTTTGTTTTTGGAAAGAGTTCATAGAAGCCTCAATGTACCCTGACAGTTAATGAGTATGGTTTGTGGCAGAGAGGAAAATTAAAGAAAAACTAAACTAGATTTAACATGAAAATCTAGCTTCTTAATAAACGTTTCAATAAATGTGGATATATGACTCTTTTGGTATGCATTCATGGTTTAAAGTGACATTCACAGAAGTCTTATGTTTGCACAGATTGGCATTGATGGATTCTTTCCCAAACCGGGCTCAGATTTTAATTCCACCAGTTCCTCTACGCCTGAGAAAACATTCATCTTTGTTAATAGTCGACCTGTGCATCACAAAGAAATACTTAAGGTAAAGGAACTGCCGTATACCCTCAATACTATTTTACCTGCATTTATTTACTGTTTGTGTATGTAAATATATGAATTTCTCTGTAAAATTAAATGTCCTTGACTAGCTGTAATAAAAACGATATCCCAAACCTTGAATGTTCATCCTAGATCTCGTGTTGGCCTACATGAAATCTAGTGTTTTTTTTTTTTTTTATTTTTTTTTAAGAAGAACATTAAGACTTATTTAGCAAGGATGTATCAACTGTTTTAAACAGTAATAATAGGAAGAAATACTTTTTGAGCACTAATTCAAAGTTACGTTCATAAATTACATTTAAAATATATATGAAACAAAAAACAGTTACTTTAATTTGTAATATTTTATCACAATATTACTGTTTTCACTGTATTTTTGATCAAATAAATCCAGCATTGGTGAGGATAAGAGACTTTCTAAGTAAAAAAAATAAATAAAATTACCAACCTTGATTGGTAGTGTGCATTTGTAAAAACTGGGTTCCTGATGGAAAATCTAGATATTTTAGGGGAATTTAAATGTGTGGATTCTAGATCTGAAAAATCATTATTGAAATGTAATAAATGTAAAAAAAAAAAAGAAAAAAAAGGATTTTTCTTCAAATCTCAGAAATATTATTTAAATATTTTAATTACAATTATCGTATCTGACATAAAAATAGAAATCCCTAGCTTTCTTTATATGTTTTAAAATCTATTTTAAAAAGTGCTTATGCAGTAATGAACAACTGGAAAAATCATGGAAATGCATTGGTAAAAAACTGCCTCTTGGGTGTTTGTTCGTCAAAACTTTTGGCATAATTTGTTTATGCTCGCAGCTGCCAATGAAAGTGTACTACTCACAGCTCTGTTTAATACATTTCACCATGTTTAATTCAATTCTGTGGATTTTCCTACAAATCAGTGCAGAAAATGCTGATTAAAAATCCATAGATTTTGTCTGGGCCTAGTTCTGTCCTTTTTCAAATTATTTCTTATCATTTAAAGTTGTAATGTACTCACAATATTTTTGTAAATGCACATTTACCCTACAGATTATCAAGCAATACTACACCAGTGCTCAATCTAATAAAGAATCTGTAAACCGCCGCTATCCCTTTTTAATGATGAACATCACCATACCCGCCTCGACTGTGGACGTTAACCTGACACCTGATAAAACTGAAGTGATGCTACAGAACAAGGTACAAAAAGTTCAAACCTTCTGTCCTACATTTGTACTTGAAATAAAACATTGTTCAATTCATAATAATGCTCCATTAATCAAACTTTATCGATGTTTGCCAGGAAGGAGTCCTGTTGGCAGTGGAGACTATGTTAATCTCCTTGTATGGGTACTCCATTGACAATGATGATCTCAAAACTGGAGGAAATCGCCCTGGTGTTAGTTCTGTGAATGCACCTGAACACACTAATGTAGTGCCTACACCTACCACTGATATTAGTTTGGACGAGCCAGAATTACTTGAGATTTCTCCCACAAATGCAGATAAACAAGATGGTGAGCTATCCTTGAGCAACACCGCAAACACCAGCTCCTCTTCGATTTCAGAGGATTGGGTGATCAACAGAAGCTCAAGTGATTTTGACAGTATTAATTCCTCATTACCTGCTGACAATGTTGTAATGAACTCTACAGCTGATCTAAACTGTAACTCCCCAAAGGCGTCTAAGAGTGACAGTGGCCCTGGTCAAGAGAGCGAAGTATCTGCTGAGAGCTGGAGCACGGGCAAGGCCTTCTCAAATCAAGTCACCGGAGAATGCCTAGAACCTGTGAAACTCCATGTCCCGAAAGCACATGAAGACCTCGGAGGAACCCAGCCCACAAGTACGAGGTCCAGCCCGTCCAAGAGGCCTTCTAATGTCATTATGGAGAAAATGGCCAAGCTGACAGCCTATGAGCTGATCAGCAACCGCTCCGTGCGTCAGCCCTCGTCTGACTTCTCGCTGTTTGAGCAAGACACCAGATCGCAGATCCTCCAGGAGAACCCAAGAGCCAGTCCTCAGGATGTCACAACTGCTGTGAAAGAGAGATGGGAAAGCCTCGGGGAGGAAGACCGCAAGAAGTAAGTTTCCAGATTTCACCCTCGAAGACGCAGTTTCCAGTTGTTGTGATTCACTCTCTCTGTGTAGCAAGCGAAAAATAGATCTGCCACTAGCATGTGTAAAATATGGATTGGAAAATCTGCCTGGCCTGGTCATGTTGCTACCTGAAGGAAGAATTGATGAAGTGTTTTTATTTTCCAGAAAACTGCATTTGATTACTTGGGTTGATGGTCAATAGGCCTGTTTTCCATTGTGAAAGAGGTATTCTGTTTTTTTTTTTTTTTTTTTTTTTTTGCTTTTTCCAAAGAATGCCACATTCTTTCAGTTCCTTCAGGTGCCAGAAGATTCCAGTTCATTCTATACCAGATGATATCTGACTAATTTATTGGTTGTTTATGAGCCCAAGGAATACTCAGTTTGGATATATGGATCTATCTTTTTTCTCACTCTAGACTGCCAGTCAAATGTTCAGACACACCTACTATTTTTTTTATTATTGCTTTATTACATATTTTAGCATGATAGTCATTAAACTATGAAATAGCACAAATGGAAGTATGGGAAATATATAGTGACGAAAAAGGTTAACCATGTTACCTAGATTCATTCCTCAAAGCAACTTAAAGGGATAGTTCACTTTGAAATTAAAATTTGGTATCTATCAGCTTACCCCAAGGGCATCCAAGATGTAGGTGTCTTTTTTTCTTCAGTAGATCCAATTTTGATGTTTTTAGGTCAAACCGTTCTAGTCTGTCAGTCATATAATGGCAGGTATAGGTCACTGTCTCTATAAGAGGGAAAAAGAACATGCACAGAGAAATCCAAATTACACGCATCCGGTGTGTGACGTGTGTGTGCGCACGCTCTGGCTCACGCTGCATTCACACGGGGCGTCGGCGTCAACGCTTGACGGAGGGCGTGTCTGAAGCGTGGTGCTGACACAACTTTTCAAGCGCCAACGGAGGCGTCAGCCAATCAGATCGCCTCATGCAAATACCCAATCCCGTTCATGCAACACCAGAGAAGTATGTGATTGGTTGTTGTAACTATGACGGCGCGTCAGCACCACAGTTCAGACACGCCCTCCGTCAAGCGTTGACGCCGACGCCCCGTGTGAATGCAGCGTGAGCCAGAGCGTGCACACACGTCACACACCGGATGCGTGTGCGCACTCAGATCACTTGGACATGGTTGTGTACAAGAGGTAAAAAACGATATAAATACTGTTCGTTTTCTCACACAAACCGCTCGTTTCGTGTCTTAGGCCATCAATGTGTAGTTACGATGGGGAATTGTTTAATTTGGATTTCTCTGTGCATGTTCTTTTTCCCTCTTATAGAGACAGTGACCTATACCTGCCATTATATGACTGACAGACTAGAACGGTTTGACCTAAAAACATCAAAATTGGATCTACTGAAGAAAAAAAGACACCTACATCTTGGATGCCCTTGGGGTAAGCTGATAGATACCAAATTTTAATTTCAAAGTGAACTATCCCTTTAAAGCCACAGAACTCAAATTTTGGTATTTTCTAATTCTAGTATCTTTTTAATTTCTTAACCTCAGATCAAAGTACATCAGGAATACTGTTATCAAAGAGATAACCCCCCCCCCCTCCAAAACCCCCCCACTCTAAATCACAGCATGCCAAGTCAGCATAATTAAATGAATGGAACGTGTACAACCCCAATTCCAGAGAAGTTGGGACATTTTGTAAAATGAAATGAAGTCATTCATTCTCTTTAAATTTTATTTAATTGACAAAAGTAGAAAGAAAAGATTTCCAAAGTTTTCACTGACCAACGTAAATATATTTTGTAAATATGAACAAATTTTGTTTTTGACTGCTGCAACACATTCCAAAAAAGTAGGGACAGAGGCAAAATAAAAGTGGAAAGGTTATAGAATATCCACTTTAAACTGTTATGAAACAGTTCACAGTAAGCAGGTGAATTGGTAATAGGTCAAGGTATATCATGTTTGGGTATAAAAGTAGCATCTCAGTCTTTGCAAGCAAAGCTGGATCATGGCTCATCACTTTGTGCCAAATTTCACGAGAGAAGTGTCAAACAAATCAAAAATCACATTTGTGACCCTGGACCACAAAACCAGTCATAAGGGTAAATTTTTTGAAATTGAGATTTATACATCCACTGAAAGCTGAATAAATAAGCTTTCCATTGATGTATGGTTTGTTAGGATAGGACAATGTATGGCCGAGATACAACTATTTGAAAATCTGGAATCTGAGGGTGCAAAAAAATCTAAATATTGAGAAAATCGCCATTAAAGTTGTCAACTTAGGAATGCATATTACTAACCAAAAATTAAGTTTTGATGTATTTACAGTAGGAAATGTACTAAATATCTTCATGGAACATGATCTTTACTTAATATCCTAATGATTTTTGGCATAAAAGAAAAATCAATAATTTTGACCCTTACAATGTATTTTTGGCTATTGCTACAAATATACCCCTGCGATTTAAGACTGGTTTTGTGGTCCAGGGTCACATTTCTCAATGCAAAATTGCAAAGAATTTAGGTCTTTCACCAAGTACCATACATAATATTGTGAAAAGATTCAGGGAATCCAAAGAAATCACAGTACATCAAATCAAATCACTTTTATTTTTACATCATCACAGCACATGTGCCTTGATGAGTGAAATTCTTGAGAGCGTGCTCCATACAGTGCAGAAACAATTAACATATAGACAGTACCATTACATACTTACAGACTTATACAGACAATGTGCAATATACACATACATATACTCAGTACACACAGTGTACTGTTAGACATACTTACAGTTATCAATACACATTATACACCGTATGTACACATTCTACATTATGTACACATATATATATATATATATATATATACACACACACAGTAATATGCAAAGGTGCAGTAGATTATACATAAGCTGGATACGCAAATGTCATGGATGTGCATTGGATGGTATCCTGTGGTAGCAGATAGATTGTTGTATTAGTGCAGTGTGTACGTGTAGTCCAGTTTGAACTGTGGAGTTAAAGTGCAGTGCGTGGCATATCATAAAGTGGGAGTGTGCTGTAGGGTGTATTAGTTCTGGCTGTTCATTAGCCTGATAGCCTGAGGGAAAAAGCTATCCCTCAGTCGGCTAGTGTGGGATCGGATGCTGCGGAGACGTCTTCCTGAGGGCAGCAGAGAGAACAGTCTGTGGGACGGGTGGCTGGAGTCATTGATGATCCTCCGGGCTTTCCTTATACACCGCCTGGTGTAGATATCCTGGAGGGAGGGAAGCTCACCTCCAACAATGTGGCGGGCAGTTCGCACAACCCTTTGCAGAGCTTTGCGGTTGCCAGCGGTGCTGTTTCCAAACCAGGCGGTGATGCAGCCGGTCAGGATGCTCTCCACAGTGCAGGTGTAGAATGATCTGAGGATGATGGGGCTCATTCCAAACTTCCTCAGCCGTCTCAGGAAGAAGAGGCATTGATGTGACGACTTCAGCACTGCATCTGTGTGAGCGGACCATGTGAGATCCTCAATGATGTGAACGCCGAGGAACTTAAAGCTGTTTACCCGCTCCACAGGTGTCTTGGCGATGTTGATGGGTGTGTGTTCTCTGCTCTGTCTCCTGAAATCCACCACCAGCTCCTTGGTCTTGTCGATGTTGAGTGAGAGGTGGTTCTCCTGACACCATTTAGTCAGGGTACTCGGAGGCCGTCTCATCTTTGTCAGTGATCAGGCCTATCACCGTTGTGTCGTCAGCGAATTTGACGATGACGTTGGAGCTGTGTGTGGCTGCACAGTCATGTGTGTACAGGGAGTACAGGAGTGGGCTGAGAACGCAGCCCTGCGGAGCACCAGTGTTGAGGGTCAGCGGAGATGAAGTGTTGTTGCCCATTTTGACCACCTGATTTCTGCCTGTCAGAAAGTCCAGGATCCAGCTGCACAGAGATCTGTTTAGTCCTAGAGTCTGGAGCTTCGCAACCAGTGTGGCAGGCACTATGGTATTGAATGCGGAGCTGTAGTCCACAAACAGCATCCTCACATAGGCGTTCTTGTTTTCCAGGTGGGAGAGAGCAGTATGCAGGGTGAAGGCAATAGCATCGTCTGTGGAATGGTTGCTGCGATATGCAAATTGCAGCGGATCCAGTGAGGCAGGCAGCACAGAGCAGATGTAGTCTCTGATGAGTTTCTCAAAACACTTGCTGAAGATGGGTGTCAGAGCAACGGGCCTCCAGTCATTCAAGCATGTGATTTTATTTTTCTTTGGTATGGGCACAATGGTGGATTTTTTGAAGCATAAGGGAACCACAGACAGAGAGAGTCTGTAGGGCAAGGCAGGAAACCTCAGGTGAATGTGCTTGACCTTTGAGCCCTCAGATGGCATTGCATAAGAAACCGTCATGCTGCGGTGTTAAATATAGCCACATGGACTCTGGAGTACTTCAGAAAACCAATGTCATTTACCACAGTCTGCTGCTGCATCAAGAAATGCAACTTGAATATCTGTTACTTTAGAAGAAAGCTATACATCAATTCTATGCAGTGATGCTGCCGGGTTCTCTGGGCCAGAGCTCATCTCAGATTGTCAAAAAGACAGTGAAAATGTGTGCTGTACTCAGATGAGTCCACGTTTCAACTTGTTTCTGGGAAAAATGAATTTTGAGTTCTCAGTCCCCAAGACAAAAGGGACCATTCAGACTTTCATTAGCGACAGAAGCAAAAGCAAACGTCTGTCATGGTATGGGGGTGCTGCAGAGCAAACAACATGGGTGACTGGCATATATGCGAAGGTACTAATGACATGGAGGCATATATTGGGATTGTACAGAGACATATACAGCCATCAAGATGATGTCTTTCATGGGAAGTCCATGGTTATTAGATCAAGACGATGCCAGCTCTCATTCTGCATGTGCTACAACAGCGTGGTTTCATAGAGACAGAGTGAATGTGTTAGACTGGCCTACCTGCAGTCCAGATCTGTCTCCAACTGAAAATGTATGACCAGTCATGAAAAGGAGAATCAGACAACGACGATCACAGACTGCTGAGCTTCTGAAATCTTGTATCAAGCGAGACTGGACAAAAATTTTGTTTGCAAAACTTGAACAATTAGTATCCTCAATTCCCAAACAATGAAACATTGTAATTAAAAGGAAGGTTGATGTGACACAGTGTTAAACATGCCTCTGTCCCAACTTTTTTGGAGTGTGTTGCAGCCATCAAAATCAAAATTTGTTCATATCTACAAAATACATGAATGACCAAATCACAGATTCTATGGCATTTTACAAAATGTCCCAACGTCTCTGGAATTGGGGTTGTATCTCAGCATTGCTAGTGGCACTTATGTAACACAAGGAAAAACACATCTGAATCCTGTTGCAAGTTGCTGTCTTAAACATGAAATAGGCCTTATGAAGTACTTGACTTGTTTTCCCGCAAATGTATTGTAGCACACAATTCTGAGAATCATATTTATATGAATCCATGAAACATGGGTCCATCACATATGGGCATGCTGTGCTAAAGGGTCAGAGATTGTTGACATGGATGTTTGGGGGAGGGAGTACCATGCTTGTTATATTTTGGTTGCAGTGGTCTGATGCAGCAATAAAATGCCTGGCGCTGATCCAGGGACTCTATATGAACTTGGTTTACATCCAAAGTGCCCACGCCAAGGGAACATTGCTTTCTTATTGCACAATTTATGTGCATTCGATCCTCGTTATGAATTCCAGGCTGAAAATGCAAACCGTGCTCCCTAAATTGCTTTCATCATGTATGCGGTTGTCCACTGAGGTCCATCTCAGCAGGCAAGAGAGGATGGCGTCTTCATTTTCTGTGTGTTGTTTCCACACTTGTCACAATTTTCACTGTGTTCAAGCTGCAAACTTCAGTCCAAAAGCCCTCAGGTCAAGAACTCATTTCAGTGTACATGGCAGGGGATACCCTCAAGCTTCAACCTTCTGCTCCATTATGAAATCATTTATCTCCCCCATTGGCCTCCTACTGCTTTTCTCTTGCATTCAGCACATTTCATGCCTTCATCTTGATTGGTCTGTTTTTTTTATCAGCATTTGCATCTTTTTCTTGCACCTGAGCTTTATGCTCCGAAACCATACAGTGCGTTTGAAATAGTGCCCGGTCCATTGTACAGTAGCAAGCTTCGTGCAATGGCACAGCTGTTAATTGGCAAGCCCATCGAGAAACTTCCAGTGGAGGGTCAGGGCTGCATGTTTTTACAGGCCCTCTCCCCCCTCCCTCGCTGCTCTCCGGCCCCCATTCTGGTCACAGGTAGCAGATGTTTTTTATCTCGCCTGTTTCAGATTTACAGCAGTCCACTTAGAATCACTAGAGCAAATTAAATCAAGGTTTTTTCTTGTGTGAATTGAGGATATTTAATTAGTCACAACTTCTGACCTCTTTGCTAAAACACATTCTTATCCAGCCTGCAAATGAATGGACCAAAAGCAGTTTCAAACCATCTGTCGTCTTTTTTGTATATTTTTTTTGTTTATCTTTATTACTACTATTTTCCACATATAAGTGTAACAGTGAAGCAATACAAATATTAAATAACTGGACGTATGGGAAGAAACAGATTTTTTTATATATATATTTTTTTTTAAACAATTATACATTTAAACAAACTCACAGTTTGTTTCATTTGGGTGCATTCTGGGATACTTTTTGGGCAAGGTTTTTTTTTTTTTTTTTTTTAAGTAATAGATCATTATAGATATATAGACAATTTTTTTATATATAGATATATAGACAAATTTTTTAGATAACATTTTTTTGTGATGAAATTACAAAATCATGTGCCAGTTGTTTTTATTAGTTTGTATTATTGTTTTAAATGTTTATTTTTTATTTTCTTTACATGTTAATTTTAGTTAAAGTTGTAGCAATTTTGTTAAAAATGAGAAATGTTGCCTTGGGAACTATTTTTAATGTCATTTTTTTAAAATTTTTTTTTATTTTATTTTAAGTAACAAAACATATTTTTGTTTGTTTTAGTTTTAATTAATTATAATAACCCTGTTTAAAACATTTAAGCATTTGTCTACATAAAAGCATTTTTAAGATCATGAGAAACATAAATAGAATCCAAAATGTTGATCATGCGTATATCAACTACTTTGTCCTCACAAAGTGTTTTTTCCAACCACATTCGAACAGTTACACAAAGGAAATACAAAATGTACAACTGGGACTGTAATGAATACATGTTCTCGTATCACATCCCATCTTAGGTATGAAAGCAAGGCAGAAAAGTCTCTGAACGCCTACAACCTTCAAAGGAAGAGGGCAGCGGAGGGAGGTGGCCAGTGCGGAGAGGCCAAGAAGCAGATGAGCGCCGAGTCTTCATTGAACAAAGCTCAAGGCATGAAGCGCAAGGCCCCCCTCGCCAACCAGCAGGCCCTGGACAAACTCTTCTTCTCTCAGCCCTCGAGTAAGAGGAGCCCTGCCAAGCTCTCCAAACCCCTCCCGTTCAGTATTGCAACCCTCAAGCAGAGTCTTAACCTCCTCTCCTACCAGAACAGCTCAAGTGCGCAGGGCCTCAGGCTTGTAAACCGCTTGGCTTCTCACGGTGCCTGGGTCGTTTTATGCGGCAGAAAGCTCATGCTGTTGAACCCGTTTCGAGTGGAGGAGGCCTTGCTGTTTAAAAGACTTCTGGAGAATAATATACTTCCAACCGTGAGGCTGCAGACCCCTGTACAGCTGACAGATGGGTAGCCGGTCTCATTTTCTCACCTAATGATGACATTCTGGATGTGTACGATCTGGAATGTAACTGTAAAAACTGTACATGTTAAAAAAATGTAAATGTGGCTCTGCAGTTACAATATAGGATTAATAGCTGTATTAATCTTCTCTATTCTAAATTGCAATACTTAATCAACTATCTAATAATTATTTGAATATGAACATACACTTTCTTTCCCAGGGTGCTTGGTGGGCCAGAGTACATGGATGTTCTCCTGAACATGGAGAAAGACAGTGCCTGCTTCAATGGAGACATCTACTTTACTGATCCTAGGCTTGTGGCAAATGGTTTTGAGATTAAGATGATTCCAGGTAACGCTCAAAGACTTTGTAATTCATTTGAAATATTTCAATTTGCTCATCATTTTTTAAAAAGCATAGTTTTCCCAAAAAGGAAAATTCAGTCACCATTTACTACTACTTCTACTGAACACAAAAAATGTTGGTAACCGAAGCAGAGTTTTAAGAGTGTTGATATACAATATTATTACAATTTTATTTAAAATGAAAAAACAATTTTAACTTTTTTTTTCTTTCATATTTTTAATTGTAGCATGTCATGGTTTTCACAAAAATATTAAGCATCACAAATGTCAACATAATAATAAGAAATGTTACCTGAGCTGCAAATCAGCATATTAGAATGATTTCTGAAGGATCATGTGACACTAAAGACTGAAGTAATGCTGCTGAAAATTCAGATTTGCTATAATAAATTGCATTTTAAAATATATAAAAATAGAAAACAGTTTTAAATTTTAAATTGTCAAATAACTACAGCTTTACATAAGAGACTTCTTTTAAAAAAATTTAAATTTTGTGCGAATCCAATTTGCTGTCAATAAATCATATTATGTAAATATTGGCATTATATCAGCTCAACTTCTACTCCAATATTCAAAACAATCTGCTCCCCCATGCAAAACATACAAATTTACATTTAATGCATATTACATTTATAAATCATACCTGTTTTATAAATATAATTCTAAAAGAGTCATAAAATATAATTCTAAAAACAATGTTGTTCGACATTACACAACGCAATTGTTTTATTTGATTTGGACTCACGGTCTGTTTGGGTGCTTTGGAGTCTGTCACCAAATTGTCTGCATTTCACTTTCCATTACATATGCATCCCTGGACTTGTGCAATTTGCATAAGGTCTCATTTTAAATGGAGTGAACTACTTCTTTATAGGCATTGGAAAATATCATTCAACTTCCAATATATGATGATAATGCTTAATTTGTAGTTTTTAATAACTTTTAATATCCGTGCTATTACCTTAGAGACGTTAATTCCCGCTGCGCCGAGTGATGAAGTCATTGTTTATACAAATTGCTTAAGTGGAAAGTGCTGTGTCAGCACTTCTTTTTCCCTACACAGCTCAGTGTGGGCACGTGTATAATATGAAATTGTTTTAAAAAGAGGGGGCTTGATTCTAAGGGATCGGTCCACTTCCTGTATGACTCTGAGATGGTCATTAAGTGCGCTTGCTTGAATTCGCTGCCCACCATCTCTCCTCATGCTCATCATGTGCTGTGGAGTGGGAGAGATTCTGAAATACTTCTACACATGGTTTGTTTTTTTGTTTTTTGTTTTCTTTGCCAGGTTTCTCTTGAGAAAATGTGCCTTTATTAATTCAAGGGTCATGCTGTTTAAAGGTCTCTAGGATTGTCCAATTTGATTTAACAAAGGTTGGACCCACTGGACATCATTAAAGCCACAGTTCACAAATTGTTTTGAAATGTCAAATATAACGGCTTGAATAACAGGATTACAGTCAATTATTTCTGACAGAATTGCTTATGTCTGATTAGTGAAGAATGAAAGTAATGTGCTTGCTTTAAATGTTTTCTTGTGCATTTTTCAGATGCCTTCTGATATTATAAAACATCTCTGTTAGGTTACTGCAGGGGTTTCTAGTGTCAGTGTGCCAGTACTACATAATCATTACATCACTTTCTGAAAACATTGTTTTAAACCTATTGTAAAAACAATATTAATGTAACCACCTATTGTTTAGTGTATTTTTAAGTAAGCAATATAATAGCCACTTGAGCCACTTCGACAATGTTTAAAATATAACACGGCGTCAAGGCCTTATTGATTTCTTACAGTGCTTATCCCAAAATTCTTAAATTCACAAACTAATAGTTTTTAGTTTTTTTTATGTATTTATTTAATAAAAACAGTACAGATTTATAAAATCAGACCTTTATGGTTTTCCAGACTTTCAAAGTAACATTAATATACACTACCATTTAAAAGTTTGGTCTCTTATGCTCACCAAGGCTGTATTTATTTGATCAAAAATACAATATTGTGAAATATTGTTTCAGCTTAAAATAATTGTTTTCTTTTCAAATATTTTACCAGTTTATTGTTACATTTTATAACACACATACATAACACATTACATTTAGTTGTATTATTTTTAACTAATTTATTCTCCAGGCTTCAGTGTCACATGATGCTTCAGAAATCATTTTACTGCGTTAATTTGTTGCTTAAGAAACAATTCTTATTATTAACATTTGTGCTGCTTAATATTTTTTGTGGAAACTGTGATGCATTTTATCCAAGATTCGTTGAAGAATAGAAAGTGCAAAAGAACAGAATTTATTTAAAATATGGAAATCTACTGTAACATCATAAATGTCTTTACTCTCAATTTTAATTAATTTAACATGTCCTTGCTGAGTAAAACTTGATTTCTTAAAAAAAAAAATATATATATATATATATATATATTACTGAACCTAAACTTTTGAATGGTAGTATAAATAAAACTTACAAAGTAATAAACATACTCTTTCAATGACATTTTTGGAAATGTGATGTCATTTAAACAACCAATACTGTCACTCGATCATTTTATTGCATCCTTGCTGAATAAAAGTGTTAGTTTTAAATTAACGGTAGTGCATATGTATGTATAAAAGAAATAAACCCATTTATATGCATAAATGCACATGCTCTACTGTTACGGTGACATGCGCACTTAAAGAAAAAGTGCTTTTCAATCAATTTTCTCTAAAAGGTTACTTTCTATTAATCTGTCCCTTTAATTTGATAATGTGAAAAGTCAAGCAGAAGCAATCAAATATCTAATATCCGACTAAATAACAGATAACTGATGTGTTAATAGTTATATATTGTGCAAACACTTTTCCAGGTTTAGAATCAGCGTATTTTATAATGTTGTTCTCTCTCTAAGGAGGCTGCCATCTTTTAGTCCTCATTTGACCTTACTTTGCCTGTTGTTATGGAATGCACTTAAGACTTCCCCCTCAGCCCTGTTCCTGTAAAGTGTCGTGTTGGCACTGGTAAGGGTCATCGTGGCTGAAGCTGGCTCGCTGCCTGAGCTTTTGCCAGCACGGTGGATTTGCACTAAAGTGTGGTGCTGTGGAGAAAAATTACCCTTTACAAAAGGGAATAGTTTCTGAGCCAACTTCCAGGGATTTGGCAAAAACATGCACCAGATTTCTATCCCTTTCGAAACCCCAAAGTCTTAAACTTTGGCACAAAACTTGGCCTGCACCGTTTGTCCTACAAATATGAATGATACCTCAAATTGTTCAGCTTTTTGAGGAGAAGTGTCCTATTATATTTCCAAATGATCAAATTTACACCTGGCAGATAATAGAATGGCTGGAAAAAATTCATAAAGACTTGCAGTGTTGTTATAAACTGAAACTAAACTATTAAAAAAATGTTTGTCAATTGAAATTAAGCTTAAATAATTAAAATAAAATAAAAATACAATACAAATACTGGATAAAACTTAAAAATGATAGATGTTGCATTGGCAACTAACTAAAATAAGTTGAAGTACTAAAATTACTAAAACTAAGCTGAAAAACCTAAGGCTACAGTAAATAGAAATATTAAAAATATAAAATAAAATATAAAAAGACAAAAGCACAAAATTACTGAAACTTAAAATAAGAAAGAAATGGAAAATCTAAAAATATTAAACAACAACAATAATAATAATAAAATGTAAGCTTGCTAAATGTCAGTTTATTTATTTAACTAACTAACTAAATTATCTAACTAGCTAACTACTGTTACAAAACAGTAAATTCAAAAGCAATTTATGGTGAAAAACTTACCATGGCCTTTGCCCAAATACTATAGTTTATAAATTTGTTACTAAAACATAATAAATTAATAAAGTATAAAATTCCTAAATATTTCTATCATTCTACTTTTCTTTCTTTCTGCTGTATCTATCATTCTACTATTTGAAGAAACACAACAACTTCATTTTAGTGGAGAGACTGCTGGATTTGGCCTGTAAACAGAATTATGTGAAAAATACTACTATAATAGTATGCTAGTATACTACAAGGGTAGTATATGTATATATAGTATATAAATAATACTACAATAACACTGACGTGAAGGTATGTTAATTTGATTCGCCCTATTGTAAGAAACCACCTAACAACCCCTCAAAACACCCTAGCAACCACTTAGCAATACCCTGGTGAAATAAATAACACAAATGTAGTACTTGCAACGAGAGAGTCACTTTTGGAGTGTTTAGTCAATATGTATGGTATTGACAGTGATATAATTTTGTAAGCATGGCAAGTCAGATTCGGAATGGCTGCATCTCGTTTTAAAGCACATGGGGAAGGAGAAAATGTTTTGTCTGCACTACCTTGATGACCTTTCCATACATTTCACCTCTTCATTGAGATGCGTCTTGGGAAAAGCAATCATCTTTAAATCATCTGTTGAAAACCTCCTCCACCTTGGTTTTTCTTTCCAGTCCACAAAGACATGGTAATAGCGTAATTTGGTGCGATGCCCGCCTGACTTGGTTTCCAACCAGTGTGTAAATCACAATATTTATTTATTATTTTTTCCTGGAGAATGTTGTACTTGGAGTTTATTAATCCTTGCTTGTTGCTTATCTTGGCCAGGTTCCTCGTCTTCTGAGAAGCATGTTGAAGTGATGGGCATGGCCGACTGCATGCCTTTCTTCGGGATAGGAGACCTGAGGGAGATTCTGCAGGCTATAAAGGTCCGGGATGCAAAAACCGTGGAGCAATGTAGACCTCTCAAAGTCTTAAACTACCTAGAGGTGAGAGATGCTCCTTGGGGCATACTTTTTAATGATCCATTTTTAATTTGCCATCACAGTATCAAAATACAGTGTGAGCACATTTGGAGAGTTTAAAAGAAGAAGAGTTTACCCAAAAATTACAATTTGCTGAAAATGTACTCACCCTCAGGCCATGAATTTGTTTCTTCATCGAAACAGATTTGGAGAAATTTAGCATTAAATCACTTGCTCACCAATGGATCCTCTGCAGTGAATGGGTGCCGTCAGAATGAGAGTTCAAACAGCTGCTAAAAACATCACAAGTAATCCACACGACAGTCAATCAATTAACATCTTGTGAAGTGAAAAGCTGCATGTTTGTAAGAAACAAATTCATGCCCAGATCAAGAACCTTTAACAAGCAAAAACAATTTGAAACAGTTCTAAACAAACATGGATTTTGATGTGAGAGGCCAACAGGTGATACACTTTTTCACTGGTGGAAGCATTATTATGGATTATAGACTCATTTTATGGTGGGAAGCAAGTTATAATGCTAAAACAAAGGCACATTCACAAGATGTTAATTGATGAACTGAGGTCATGGATTATTGTGATGTTTTTGTCAACTATCTGGACACTCATTCTGACGGCACCCATTCACTATGAGCAAATTTCAATTTTAATATTAGACACAAATTAGTACTTTTTAGCTGCCTTTTTTGCTTTAAAAACTCTTTCCCCCACTTTTTCTTTCAGAGTGAAGCTGTGAGACTAGCTAGACAGTTACCTCTGAACCTCACCAGAGGTGATGTTACAAACACGCTTTGCCGAATGAAACAGGAACTTGAAGAGCAGAGTCAGGTCTGCATTCACAGACGACCATTTTTTCACGATCTGGTAACTGTTCCTGAAACTGAGCAGGATGCTCTGCAAATCATGTCTAATTCTTGCTAAGGATTTCAAGGACTTTGTTTATAAGACCTAATCGTCACACTAACATTTATTGTACCATATACTAGTATGAAAGTCGTCATTTGGAATAATAAATGTTTGCCTTGTTAAATTACAGTTTTCATTCATGAGTTGAGATATAAAAACTTGATTCTGATTCTGAGTGTTTAATCAAGGTGCATATGTTTTACACACACGCATCACCATTTTATTTTTCATAACTCCATATGCAAATAAAATATTGTAATTATAATGCATTAAAATAGCTGCTTCAGTCCAGATCTGACAGTGCTGGGTCATAAATTGTTAATTTTTATGAACGATTTTATGAGGGCAAAAATGTTTGAATATCAATTTTGACACATTAAGACACATTTTGAAACCACTTTTCAGTGATGTTTTACTTTTCTGTCTTAATTTATCGTGGGAAAATTGTTTTGGCATTACTGGTAATGAAGGAAAGGGCAAGCGCTCGACTTTAAAAGTTTGCCTTGTTGACTTCTGATTAGAAAAGAAAACAAGCCAGAACTACTGACCCCACAGCAGATGCCAGTGAACCACAAAATTAAATGCAGTGTGGTTGTAAATTCACTTTCCCCCAAAAATCAGCACCTTAAATGCTGATCATGAAAGTCGGCGCTAGGGGCCCATAAAGCCAAAAGGGATGGGCTCTGGGGTTTGCCAAAAAGTGTGCAGTCACAGTCAGGGACCTCCAATTACCAGCTGAAAATAAGGCTCAGATGCTGTGAAGTTTTAACAGTTGCTCCCCTGTAGCATATGGTTTGTGGTTTTTCAGTGTTTGATCAGTTCCACGAACTGCATTTTAACCTCTGGGGACCCAGTATTTCATTTTTGTCCTCTATAGAGGACATGAGTCCACAATTTTGAGTCTTAATATTTTTTTTTTTATTCAGCAGGGCATTGATCAAAAGTGACAGCAAAGACTTAATATTACAAAAGATTTCCATTTCAAATAAATTGTTCATTTCAACTTTTTATTCATCAAAGAATCGTGAACAAATGTATCATGGTTTCCACAAAAATATTAAGCAGCACAACTGAATGGAATCATCCAACCAGATCAGCAAATTATAATAATTTCTGAAGGATCATGTGACACTGAAGACTGGAGTAATGGCATCTTTACCATCTCAGGAATAAATTACATTTTATAATATAATTGACTAAAAAACAGTTGTTATAATATTTCATAATATTTTTTCTGTATTTTGGTGTATGATGCAGCCAGCCATGGTGAACAAATGTACATGCAGCCATGGAGAACACAAGAAACTTATTTCAGAAACATTAAATAATAATAATAATAATAAAATTAACAGTATTGTTTAAAAATTCCATTGTCCTGATTTGTATGTTGATTTGGATAAAAGTGTCTGCTAAATGACTAAATGTAAATGTAATGTAAAAAAGAAAAAACATCTAAAGACAATTTAGAATGTGAACTGGTGCTTTCATGCTTAAAAAAGGAACAGACTAAATCATTAAGAAATTATCCACTAAAAACATGATGAAATGATCTTTCTTTTTTTGAGTCAAATCTTTAATGAATTGGTTGATCCGTTTGATTCAGTCTAAATGTTTCACTCTCTAATCAGATTGATCTAGTTCTCGAATCCATCTCACTGACTCAATGTGGTTGCAGCAGCTAACAGCTCACAAAGCCATTCTAATCATTCAGAATATCCCACTTGATGCTTGCAGTCCCTTTGGTGTCCGCAGTGTCATATTTACTGTATTGGTTTCTGAGTGATTCTCATCCAGCATTAATGGTGGCGCCAAGTGGTTGGTTTTAGCAAGGAAATGTTAGACGTAATTAACGGAGCTATTGAGTTCAGCTTCTAATGCAGAGATAAATTACTCTGATGCATGTGCTCATGCGGCCATAATTTTGCCAATCAGCTGCTGCAAAGCAATTACCTTGCACTGCTTAACTCGGGGACTCGAGAAACATGTGCTCTGTGTTAAATATCACTGCTGTGAAAACATGTTAGCCTTTTATTGTCATTTAAGCTCTTAAAAGCCTTTTGAAACAGGTCTCTGGTGTCTTAAGGTTAAACTGGACCCAAAACATCTGGGATTTTATTTTTTCATTCAAACTCAGAAATAGAAACAGTTAATAGAATTTTATATAAAATATTTAACCCTGACAACTGAAAGAATAGTCGGATATATTCTTTTGAAATTAAACCTTTAGACAAAATATTTCTTATAAATAAAAAAAGCATGTTTTTTGTTGAGTATAATATTTGATACATCAGACTTTTATGGCTCATATACTTTGATATAGTGAGAACATAGAGCTCATACCTGAGGAGGAAAAAACATAAATTTTAGAGGCCCAAATTAAGCAAAAATATAAAATTTGATGCAGTTGTAATCTTTATAACAGACTACTTACATAAAATGCATATAAATATTGGTTGCCACTCTATATCTCCCAATAATATTTCTTACTAAGATGATATTTAAATGCTTAGATTTATGAGTGTTGTAACTTTTATTGCGAGGGGCAAAACATATAATGCAAAACAATAAAATAATAAATAAAATCATCAAAATCACGATGAATCATAATAGATAACCACATTTTAACTTTTTTTTAAACCTAAATTGCTTGTCCAGTAAGTGTTCATATTCTGAAATATTACTAACAAAAGTTAAAAGCTATTCTTATGTTAAAGATGTTACAGGAAAAATAATTGTGTACCACGACCTGAAGGTGGACATTTTTTGCAATTATAAAAATGCATGAATTATCAGATGACAGAAGGCATGTAGTAGATTGTGAACAGGTTTTTCAGCAAAGTTTTGATCATGTTGACAATTTAAGAGTTCTTAGAATACTGTGTATCAAATATGAGACAGTAGGCTTTATACGGTATATTGAAGATTTTCTGCAAATATATAGCATTTTTTTTATCATTATTATTTTCCAGGTATTATAGGCCCCTTTGGAATTGACCAATACATATTGAGTCAGCACAAGATTATGGGCATGACGTTATTTCTTGTGGCCTACAAATTGTCCCAGCAAATTTTGCTCAGTCATGCACTACGCCATGTTTCCGTTTGCTAAATTAAAACAGGTGGGTGTGGTGCTGGGTTCCTTTCTCTGGCCTTTCTCAATCCTCATCACTGAACTAAAAATAGTAGAGTAGATGCACGTAGCATGTGTTGTTTCATTTTGGACCTGATTAACGTGCAAAGTTACTATATGCAAAGCCAGAGAGGGGCGCAAGCAGGGAGCGTAAAGAACACCATCAAAATAACCCATGTAATCCGGAGGGCTTGGTTTTTCACACCACAGTGCAATATGCAAACCTGTTGCATCTGCAGTATTCTGAAGGAAACTGATTTTGGCCTATACCGATGACAGATGGTAAAATGAATCAAGCGTGACCTTTTTAACTGAGCATTCACATGCTCTTGAGATGATCGCCAGACTAATCAGACTGATATTCATATTCAAGCGATTAAGCGATTCGATCTGCTGTCCTGGCTGTTTCGAGAGAGCAGGCACACATATTCCCAGCTTTAATGGAGGTCTCAAACAAGGGTCAGTGAGAAATGAGGCCCCTGAGTGCTGCCTCGCCTCTCCCCTGCTTTTAGAATTTGCACCCTGCAGCTATGCGAGAGCGAGTGCTGAAGTCGCAGCACAGGGCCGTGAAAACTAAAACGTGTGCTGTGGTTTGACCTTTCCCTATGTTAAATACAATATTATCATAAGACGTGCTATCAAGTTGCAGTGCCATTGCATGATCAGATTCACTGCCACGTGGGCCCTGCGCTCAGGTTCAGCACATGTGAGCTCATTAGAGTCAGTATAAATGTGGTGTAGCATGCCAACTGGTATATACAAAACATTTTATTTTATGTTATTATTTTAGTCTAGTCTTTTTATAAGTGTACATGCAGGGCGATTATGCTTTTTGTCAAATATTGGGGAAAGAATAACATTTTATTGGATTTTGAGGCTCCTGGGTGCAGTGAAATCTGCACCGGCACAGCTTTATCATTAGGCCATTAACTTAACATGGAAATGCAAGCCAACAAAATTTGGAGGCTGGTAAAAAGGCTAAATGTTTCTGGTAAAGCAAATGTCTTGGAGACTGTAGCGTTGTAATATAACATCAAATTAGCAAGAAAAAATAATACTTAAATCCATACTTATTTCTCAATAGAAATCATAAATTGAAAGAAAATTTCAGCGCAGTTACTCATTAAAATATTGAATTATCCAACTACATTTTATGCATATTAAGCAAATAAACATGCAATTGAATATCTATCTAGCTATAGATCTATGGCGATTAATCACAACTAATTATCGTTTTAAGTTAACCATTGTTATAAAAGCAATAATAACAAATAAATAGCCTAAGTATAGCTATAATATAAATATTTGTTTTAAGTAACTTATATCTACATTCTTAAATGTAAAAATCTTATATAATTTTTTTATAACAGGGTTCAAAACAGCGCTCTCTCTCGGTTTCAATCATTACATCGACAAACACCAAGTACTGTCATTTTTATCACGTTTTTGTAGATTTGTACATCACAATAAACGTTTTTCCCTTACATTGTCTTCAAGAAAGTTGTACACAAGAACCACACAAACGAGTACGTGCACACGTGGAAGTATGCGTGAGGACGTAACCGCAACGTTTTCGCGCTCGCTCTCTGCTGAAGTCGTTACGTCGACAAATCTTAAGTATGTTCGTTTTTATCACAAGAAACGTTTTCTTTTCCCCGTACAGCGTCTTCAAGAAAGTTGTACTCAAGAACCAAACAAATGAGTGAGCGTAAATGAGTGTAAATCATAACAACATTTGCGCGCTAGGTCTCCTTTGAGTTGTTAACGTTAACGTTACATCGACAAACTCGAAGTACTGTCATTTTTACCGCGTTTTTATAAATTTGTACATCACAAGAAATGTCTATTTTTTCACTTACAAAGTCTTCAAGAAAGTTGACTGTTGAGGCAGGTGCGCTACAAGACTAAAATAATTCGCACAGTAGACAGTTTTCCTGTAGTAGCAGCTGGAGCTGCTCTGATTATGGATTTGCTCGGATTGTGGTAGGAATATCACCTTTTTGTATTGTTTTTAAAAATACAAAATGAATCCCACTGTATTAATGTTGAATTCAGTCATATTTTTTTCACAGCTTTTAACTGTTCATTTAGATGCCATTTTTATCCTTTCAGCCAAATGTTTCTCATACATTCAAAGTGCAAATAAGCAAAACGTGCTGTAAATTCATAATAAATACAATTAGCCATCAAATGGCATTCATTAATTAAAGAGCGAGCAGCTGGCACTGGTAGAAGGAGAGTACTGTAGAAAGGTCTGGCATGAGATGGACTGCATTGTGGTCAGAGAGTGTGCCAAATGCCATTCCAGTGCCTCTGCAACAGGGGTTGAAGGTTAAGAAACATTGTGGCTCAGAAGACAGATGTCCATGAGGCCTGGGCAGATATTATCATTCTGCTTGAGAGCTGAAATCACCATTTGTTTAGCCTTTTTAATATTAAACGTATCTCTATATGGAGTTATAATGACCCATTTTACTGTATTCTTAACTACTACCAAGTGTGTCACCATATCTCAATAGGTGATGCACTCTTTTAAATGTGAGTCTTGCTGCTGCTGCACATTGGTGGATTGCATACTGTCCACCTTAATGCTCTCGCTTTGAGGCTTGTGGTACTTGGCAGCAGCCGCGTTATAATGACCGACTGTGGTTTTCATGTTGTCCTTAGAGACTTAAATTTAAGCATTAGATTTACTTTATGTGTGGGAATGTACTTAGATTTACTCTATGGTCGGTAAACTGTATGTAGTTGGAGTTATCAACGGTTTCAATTTTGCAAATCATAGTCTGTTTTGTGTCTTACAGATCTAACTGTTTAAAAGGTTGTAGAGAATCCACAAGAACAAGGTAGGCTCTTGCTTAAGTGATTGCTAGCATGCTGCTGGTCAGTTTTTTTAAGGTGTTCTGGATGATTGTTAGGGTTACCTGTGCATTGAATGACACTGATTGATAGAAAGATAGATAGATAGATCAAGGATATAGTTATGAAATTACAGACAATTTTTTTATATGAGCAATATTTGATTGACATGTATAATGACACTAATAGATAGAAATCAGATGAGATAGATAGATAGATAGATAGATAGATAGATTTCTGTATAAGAAATTACAGACAATTTTTCAACAGGCAATATTTTATTTGAACAACTCTTGATACAAACTTTATTGCCTTGATTGCAAAACAAAGCAAAACTGCTTCTCCATATGACAAGACACCTCAGATTCCTGCATATCCAGCTGTCTGACAGGCGTTGTGATGACACAGGAGGGGACATGTTTCCATTTTTCCAAATGATCCAGACATCTCGCAGTCTCCTCAGAGGAGCATCTATCCTCCATCACTGTCAGTCATTGGTCTCCTGGGGGCATATGGTTTACTGCCACAGACCTTTTCCACTTCAGTCATTAGGGTGCCTTGTAAATGAACTTAGACTTATGGACAAAACTTGCTGAATGACTCATTCCAGCCCAAATGTGATCTTAAGTTACACATTGCTAAAACAGGACACATTCCCGTCCTCGACGTCCGGAAGCTTTACGATGTAATTAATCAAATGTTGATTCCACAAGGCTCGATAGAGTTTCGGGAGAGACGGATGCCGATTTCTCAGCTAAGTGAAAAAACAAGTGGTGTTGAAGGCAGTGTGGATGCGCTGGATAAATCCATCAGGGGCGCTGACAACCAGCCATCAGTGGCTGCACATCTGCGCCCATCTGCCCGAGGCTCATGTCTTTTATTGCTTTTCATTGCTTTCTTCAGATGAGAGCACAAGTTCAGTGCAACTGAGTCGCACGTCCCTTGGAAACTGAGGTGATTATTGCATTGCGAAATGTTAGATTAATCATTAAATTAAAAGTACTTTGGGTTGTGCCTGTTGAGTGGACCTGATTGTTGACTGAATTAGAAGAGATCAGTGCAGAGCTCAACAATAAGCTTGGCTCTGTGAGATGTCAGAGTTTTGGGCCAGTGGATGGAAATTAATTGTCACTGAGTATTATGTTTAATGATTATTTGCTTGTTTTTTTATTCAAACCTAAACATTTGGTTTTCTGTGATGTAGTCTATTGAAGACAGATAATGCAAATTCAGCTAGTTTACATGTTACCATAGAAAAGTTGGTTTAGATCATCATCAGTTTTAATGCTTCTTTAAATGATAAACAAATCACTGTATGCTTTGATTTTCCAGCCAAATTACAGTACCTTTCAAATGTTGTTTTTGTCTCTTGTGCTCAACAAGGGTGCAATTATTTGATCAAAAATTAAATGTAATTAAATGTAATTGTAAAAATGTAATTTATTTCAGCTAAGATTACTCGTCAGTGTCACATGATCCTAATGTGCTGATTTGATTTTTTTTCAAAAGGACAGCATTTATTTTATCAACATTTTAATTTTTTTCACACATAACACAACACAGCATCCAAAATATAACAAAACAAAACAACAGACACATACTCAACATCTCAAAGTCCAGTCAAAAGGGAGGGAGAGAGGGAAGGACAACAAAAACACAAAAGTCACTCCTCCATACAATCACGTATATCAAACAAAAAACACTGGCAAGCATCAATGGTCGAAGGCCTGGCCCCACCGACTCGGGCCGTTGCACATTCACATGACACTATTTGCAGGAGGCTATGGATCCAATATGTTTTTCCACACATGTGCGGTGTAAACCAGTTCTGTATTATTGTCTTCTTCGCAGCTGTAAAACCAGCAAACAACATTCTCTTTTGCATTGAACTTATACAGAGACCAGAATCATCATTAAGAAGACACAAACTTGGGTTAGCAAACCAATCAATTCGCAGTAAGGATGACAAAACCAGGTTTACATGTGTCCATAGACTAATGACGATAGGACATTCCCAAAACATATGAAGAAAAGTGCCTGATGAAGCAGTATTACATACATGGCAGTTAGAATTTGATTGTAGTTTCATTTTGAATCTTTTTTAAGGAGTTATGTATGCTCTATGAATGACTTTGAAGTGAATAAGAAGATGAGCCAGATTTTTAGATGTTAAGCTGAGATTAGACCATACTCTCTCCCAGTCGACAGATAAATTAAGGTCAGATAATTCCCTATTCCAAATAGTTTTAATAGAAAGAGGTTTTGTAATGCAATCAATAATTTTATTATATATTAAGGAAACAGATGGCCGACCAGCAGATGGTTTAATCCAGTCCCGCATAGGATGAGAGGAAATGGAAGAAGACCATGGAACGCCATACGCTTTGAGAGCAGAACGCAACTGAAGAAAGACAAAGTATGCGGATGCTGGTAGACAAAATTTGGTTCTTAATGTCTGAAATGAACAGAGGCCCTGGTTATCATATATATCACCACACGTGTTTACACCTAAAGAAGACCAAGAGGGTTGGACAAATGGACGATTTCCGCATACAAAATTAAAATTGTGCCATAAATGTGTACTGTAACAAAATTTGAAGGGTCCTCCTATCCGACGTTCAACCGTTTTCCAGATTTTAATAGAGTTAGCCACAACCGGACCAAATTTATAATTATCCCCTTTTTTTCCTGTGCCAGTAAATAAAATATCTTGAAGTCTATTTGGTTTAACCTTGTCAGCTTCAATCACCCTCCATGAAACTGTAGATTGAGGATCAACCCAATTATGAAGAGCCTTAAGCTGGAACGACCAATAATACAGTTAAAAATTTGGTACAGCCAGTCCTCCTGCGCTATTAGTATGTTATAATGTGGTAAGTTTAATTCTGGGGCATTTATCATTCCAGATAAACTTAGAAATTATGGAGTTGATCTCCTTAAAGTAACCTGGATGGGGAGAAAGTGGTAGCATAGAGAAAAAAAATTAAATAGAGGTAACAAATTCATCTTAACAGTGGAGATTCTTCCTTGGAGAGAGACTTTAAGATTCTTCCATCTTTGAATGTCATTTTTGACCTTAACTAAAATGTTATTAAAATTGTCTCTGGCAATCTTATGAATGTTTTTATATATGGTAATGCCCAAATAGATGAAAGATTCCTTAATAGGGAAAAATGAGGGAATAGAAGAATTAACCTTAACATTGTTAATTGGCATTAAAGCAGATTTGCTCCAATTTATTTTATATCCTGATAAGCTACTAAAATTATCAAATTCCTTAATTATACTAGAGACTGAAACATCAAAGCGGTCTAAATATAGAATAATATCATCAGCGTATAATGAAATACTATGATTATGATCATGAATCTTAATCAATACTTCAGATTTCCTGATGGCTTGTGCTAAGTGTTCAAGAGATTAACAAAACAATAAGGGGGCAAGCGGACATCCCTGCCTCGTAAATTCACTGTAAAGGGAATGGGGGGGAAATAATATTACCAGTTATGACTGATGCTGCAGGTGAGTGGTATAATGTCGTAATCATAGAAATGAAGTGTTCACCGAAGCCAAAACATTGCAGAACTGCCCACATATAATTCCACTCTAGCCTGTCAAAGGCTTTTTCTGCATCCAGTGAGAAAACCGCACAAGGGGTCGGGTGGGAGTCCGCAAAGTCAAGAATATGAAGGAGTCGATGCATATTGTCAGACGCATTGCACCCCTTGATGAAGCCGGTTTGGTCCTCCTTGATCAAACTATGAATTACCTTCTCCATACGAGAAGCAAAAACTTTAGCATAGATTTTAAATCACATGGGATAAGCGAAATCGGTCTGTAGCTGGAACAATCTAATGGATCTTTCCCTTTTTTAAGAAGTAATGATATCAATGAAGTTTTTTGATCTCTATGAAATACCCAATGTTCAATTGCAAAATTAAATGAATTAAGCATAAGTATCCCTACCAAATCCCAAATTTCTAAATATAATTCAGGGGGGAGACCATATAGACCCGGCGATTTGCCCTTTTGAAGGCTTTTTAGAGAGACGTGGAGTTCCTCCAAACTTAATGGGGCCTCCAAAGATTCTTTATCCATCTGTGAGATCCGAGGCAGTTCCAATTTATCTAAATACTGCTTACAAATTGGTTCATCAAAATCTGTTTCGGCTTTATACAGATTTGTGTAAAAACCTTTAAATATTTCATTAATTGCCACAGGGTTCGTGGTGACCTGATCATCCGATGATTTTATTGCGCTAATATATGCCTTAGACTCGCATTCTTTCAACCTAAGGGTCAATAAATGACTAGGTCTCACTGATTCGAAATAATATTTTTAAAATAAATTCCGCCTTTGAGTGTGAAAGTAAATCATATTCTTCTTTTAAAGAGGACAGCTGTGTAGCCTGTTGCTCAGTAAAACGTTGTTTTTGTAGGTTTTGTAATGATTGGATTTTATTTTCTAATTGTGTAAACTGGTGAGTTTTCGCTTTGGCAAGAGTAGAAGAGAAAGATATACAGAAAACTCGTATAGCACACTTAGTCGCTTCCCACAGTATTTGAGGATCCACCACATCAGAGGGCATATTAATTTCAAGAAATTCCTTAATATATTCTTTTAGAGAAGTAATGAAAGTCTGATTACTTAATAATTATATGTTAAAGCGCCATCTAGGGGACTTGGCTTTAAATCGGAAAGAGGAACACTGCACAACACAGCAGAATGATCAGATAATAAAATTGGTAATATAGAGATGGAGGAATTAGACGAAATTAAAGATGGGCTGAGAAATATGTAGTCTATCCTAGAGAAAGTCTTGTGTCTATTAGAAAAAAAAGTGAAGTCCTTATATTTAGTATTCTGAATTCTCCAAAGATCGATTAAGTTGAGCTCAGTGATAAATTTATTCAGTAATTTAGAGGATGGATTGGCTGTTGTATCAGATTGAGATTTATCTAAAGCAGGATTTACGACAGCATTAAAATCACCACCCACCACTAGAGGGCAATCAATCTGCTCAAGTAGAGTTTTTGAAATCTGTGTAAGGAATGCACTGTCTGTCTCATTTGGACCATAAATAGAGACCAATGCTAACCTATTATTATATATTTTGCATCGGATAAAAACAAATCTACCCTTCTCATCACTACCAAGGTGTTCAATTGTTAAATTTAACTCCCTGTTAACAAGGATAAGCACCCCCTTAGTGTTATTAAGAGCGCAGGAAAAAGCTGCTAATTTATAATACTTATTCTGGAAACGTGCCACGTCAGATTGTTTTAAATGCGTCTCTTGTATTAGGGCACAGGAAATAGATTTACGGTGTAAATATTCTAACACACGGGTTCGTTTAACAGCAGAATTTAAACCATTCACATTCAGTGATAAAATATTTAGAGTATGCATTGAATATTCATAATCCCAAGATTGTATTCAATAAATTAAAAAAAGCAGAAGCACTTCCATTCTGTAAATAACACATAAACGCTGATGTGCATTTTAGATACCAAACCTCCTAGATGAAAAATCATTTTAGAAATAGAGTAAAATAAATAAAAGTATAAATGTCTGTTGTAAAAAATAAAAACAACACAGAAACATGAACAACCGACAACCATAAACAAGGAACAACTCAGACCGCACATTACCGAGAACATAGGTCTGATTGAGCAACACAAAATAGTGATGGTTCGTGACCGATCCACTCCAACGCAAGACATGTCTCCCGAAAGGCTCACACAGCCAAAAAATATATATATTTTTAATTAAACCTACTCTCCATTAGTCCCCTCCAAAAAAGAAAAAAGGGGTGTCAGTCTTACCAGCAAAGAGATCATTGTACCGGATAGATAGGGACAATATCCCAGTAGGAGAGAGGAGAGAAGAAAAAGCAAAAAACAGGTTTAGCAAGCGTCCATGTCCATCCCGGCCATCAAGCCCCTCCCGCCGGGCCGGAGAGATAGTGGCCGCTGTTTTCCCATTGCCTTCCCGTAGAGCCGCGGCATAAGTCTTCTGCTGAGACAGGGAGCTGATAAAATCCTCCGCTTTCTGAGGAGAGTCGAAAATTTTCTGCTCCCCTTTGTGCCGTAGTTTAATTACCGTCGGATAGGTGAGGAAGGGCTGGAGACCAAGCGCTGTCATCTTCTTCAAAACCGGATTAAATGCCTTTCTCCTGATCGTTGTGGCTGGACTAAAGTCGGGAAAAAATAGTAGTGTGACATTGTCCTGTGTGCATTTCACCGGATAAGCCTGCCGAGCACCTTTCAGGATCTCCGATCTGTCATGCCATCTTAGTACACGGAAGATGAGAGTACGCGGCCGATCGGAGCCCCTCCCTCTGTCATACACGCGATGCGCCCGGTCAATCTCAATGTCATGGCCTTTCAACGAAGGAATCCACTTGGAAAGATTAACTCTGAGGAAACCAGCCACGTTGGAACCCTCCGCCCCCTCTGGCAACCCCATCAGTCGTACGTTATTTCTTCTGCTCCTATCCTCCATATCTGTCATCTTCTCGGTGAGTCGCTCCAGCTGATTTCTTAAGTCCGTGACTGTCCTCCTATCCTCACGTGCATCTTTCTGAACAGAATCAACCCGGTCACGTGTCTGCTTCGCCGCGGTAGCTATCGCCTCAAGCTTCTCTCTTAGCTCTTTAACAGATTTGTTGGTCGCTTGTATGTCCTCACGCAGTTCGCGCAATGCTGGAATCAGCACAGAGTCCACCGCATCTCTTACTGCCGAAGCCACACCCGAATTCAAAGTGCTTTGCTGCTCTTTAAGTGCTAGCTTAATGCCGTTAGCAATAGCATCGTCAAGGTCCTCTCTGGAGATGGTGGAATCTTTGAATTTTTTCTTCATTGGCGATTGCTCAATCTCTCTTTTCCAATCGCCTTTGTCTGCTGAAGCACTCATGATGGGTCCAATGCAGAGTGGTTTAAAATTTACTGACAGGATTACACAATATGTGGCAAAGTGAGCAGAGCGAAAGACTAAGCTTGCATCGCCGTCGAAGGGTCATGTGATCCCCGACAGCATTTATTTTAAATAAAAATCTTTTGTAAAATTATAGATGTCTTTCCAGTTACTTTTGATTAATTGAATGCACCCTTGATAAATAAAAGCATTAATTTCTTTGAAAAAATATAATAAAATAAAACAAAACATTTACTCCCCCCAAACTTTATTATTTTTAGATTATTTTTTTTGTGGTGAAGCCACATAATATCAGCAGGGCATGTGTACTGGGCCAAAAAACCTTAGAAATTATATATTTTAAAAAAATGATAATTTGTCCAATGTCCATATTTATAAGGAAATGCACTTTAGAATCTTTAGAGTGAATAATCTCTAAATAATTCAAAATACTTTCTCTTGTTCAAAACCTGAATGACATCTGTCAACTTAAGGTGAAAAATTGGCAGGTAATAGAAAACTCATGTTTACCACAGCAACAGACCAGGTGAGATGTCAATAGCACAACATGCATCACCTGTCACCTGGCCATCAATATTCGACCTGATGCCTCATGGCAGCACGTAACTTCAACTCATCACTCAAAAGCAAGCGTTTCCCCAGCTGCTCCAGAGACTGTGCACGTTAGTGTGAAGATGCAGATGTTTGACCACACCTGGCAGCTGTCCCTCTTCCCCCTTGTAAACGGTGCTTCCCTCCTGGCCGAGCACGTACAGCTCTACCCGGCTCCCCTGCAGCTCGTGGGGAATCCTGGTGACTGAGATGAGCTATGCGTTTCCCCCCAGAGTCTCCTGTCCCTCGAGGAGCCACACTGCCTTCCCATTTTCTCACAGTCACTTCCTCTCCTGTCAACCTGGGAATGTGCTGGCAACCGGCAAGCCACGGAGACAAGGAAAACGTTTCCCGTGTGACAGATATAACAACTCGGGGAAACCATTACTGTTCCTGTTTATCATACACTTGCCGTTACCTGGCACAAAGGAAGGTGCTGCAAATCAGATGCACAAGAAAACAAATCAATCATGCTTCTTCCCAGCGTGATTCATAGCATGAACGCTCCTGCGTGTAGAACGGGATGAATTACGAAGGGATGCACCTGATTATCGGTGCACATTCAGATGTTAAAACGCTTATCGATAGTTTCAGGAGCATTCATGTGAGGTGTTTGAGCTTTTCAGAACACATGTGTAATAATATGTGGCAAACGATCCTGAATCCACGGCGCATTATCTTAACCCGAACGTGAAGAGAAATGTTATTGCTCAGGGACTTTTAATCTCCCACAACCCTCTGTTCATTTCAGAGCAGTTCCCACCTGGTTTCCATGGCATCTGTCCAACTCACAGCAGGAAAGGAAGCAGATCTCGGCAGTGCTGAGTTCGCCCTCTTCTGGACGGAAGTGAGGGCTCCAATAAGCCTTGGTCTAATTAGCCATGCTGTCAAAACATTTCTGCACAAGTCCTTTTAGAAAACTCTGCTGCATGCTCGCGCTGAACTATTCAGAAGGGAGATTTGTTAATTTGGTCTTATGTAACAGCGCAGCTCGGTGCCATTACGGGAAAAACAAATGAAAAGGTCAAATGATAGTAAATTCAACCCAAAAGGAACCTCTTGACACAGTTTGGACAATACCCCGCATTCACCTTTGCTTAGAAAAAGACATGACGTGGAACAACTTCCCTTTTAAACTCCCTGACCACATCCAATATGGCTCAGTTTGATCATAAATCCATTTTATAAAATGATTTTCATTATTTGAATGAAATCATTCAAGTACAGATCTGCATGTTTCCAAATATTCAAAACTCATTTCCATTTGAACCCTTTTTCTTAAGTGATTTGAAATAACAGAGTTGAACATATAAAGCAAGCACCTTTATTTGTTTGAACAGATACATAGATTTATATTGTACACTTTTTTGCTATTTCGTGTTCATATACATGTACTAACCGTGGTTAAAAAAGGCAACTGTTAATGGAAACAATGGCAAGTATACAATACAATTAGCAAACATATCAAAATCAGTTTTTACAACATTTTTAGCAACCAATTCTTTCTATTGGTCTGCCATAGTGCAAACTGTGTGGTTTGAAGACAGAGTGTTAGCGTGATATTAACATTCATTCTTACAGTTCCGATGTCTCTGTCTCGAACACATTTCAATATATAGACCGCATTCACAGCGCCTTTGCTTCAAGTCCTTCTGTCCCCTAATGCCGATCTCAAAAATACTTCAAGTGTGTAGGGCTGTTTGACAGATGAGTAGTGGACAAAAGCTACGATTAACAATTTGATCTGTGTGTTTATTGCAGTGTATGTGGAAGTTTGCGTCAGATAACTGTATTCAAGCTCTGTTCAATGTTCAAGAGTCCCTCTCTGTTTCTCTTGGATAGTCTTCTTTAAAAAGCTCAGCTGTTACAGCAAAGATCTAAATGATTGTATTTTGGAGTGGTTGCATAATACAATGTTGTCTGCGTATCCTAATGAGAGTATTCTGACAAGGTGAAAACATGAAATAAAGCAGAGAATGTCGTCCATTTCAAAAGTGTCCATTCCCAAGTCCAGCCAGTATATGACATTCCTTTAGTACATCCATGTAACACTGGACTCCTGTGGCAGAGATACTGATTTAGAGGAAAATGACAAAAAACATAGTCAAATGAAGCAGTGCCCAGAGAGTGAGTGAGCGTCCTTCTATTGCACAGTGTCTTGCGGAAAGCACTGATAATGGATGGTGGATGGTGTGATCAGATGTCCGGGTCTGTGAGAGGGATCGAGTCCTGTCTGGGCACTGGTTCACGAGCAGCCACAGCGGTCTACTACCATTGAGGGGATCTTGCCGTAGATGATCTGCTCTTTGCCATTGAAGTAAAGCATGTTGATGGGAGACATCTTGGTGGGGGTGCAGCAGGGCCCGGCGGTGCCTCGCGGATTGGCCTTGTTCACCAGATGGGTGTGGGGATATTTCTGCAGGTGCATGTAGTCGCATTCTCCTGAACAGTAATTCGCCTTATAGCGTTTTGGAGCAATAATCCAGTCCCAGCCGAAGTCCTCGAAGTCCACAGTGAGAGGGTACCTGCAGCATCGAGACTCTGACGAATTCTCGTCGCAGTCCAGCCCAGAGTCCCTCCGGATTCGCTTTGGGCCCTCCGAGATTTTCACCTCCATGAAGGGGAGCTGGGAGTGAAAGAAACCAAAAAGCCAGTGTTTCAGTTTACTGTTGATACTTTCCTATCTGACGGCGCTTGCCAACTCCTGGTCTGACCGTGAAGTAGCTCTGTCCAACCATTAATGAATGCTACAGCTAGCCAATACAGATATGATTAGGGAAGGGAATTAATTTAATGATTCTGGTTCCAATTCCACATAATGATTCATTGCTTAATGGAGCCATTAACAATTTTTTTTCCAATTCTTATTGCAGTTACTGCCCCAGCAAATCATGAGATCATTTCTGATATCAGCAGAACCGATATACAGACAACAATGTCATACAATTTTTGCCTTTTTAATAACTCTTCACACACATTTTATGGTAGCCTATTTATATTAAATAAAAATACTAAAACAAAGAAGAAAAACGTACTAACTTTTTAAATTCATTTTTATACCACTAACTACCACAAGTTCTAATTTAAGATAATCTCATTTAAATTTCATGAGGGTTAACAATTTTTCAGTTAATTTCTTCTTGAATATGGCGAAAGTAACTGGAGATTCAGTGAGTCAGATTAATTTACTAAAAAGAACCGTTCGAAAGAGTCATTCGTTTTCGAATCGGACTACACTGGTCGCGACGAACATTCGGGACAACACCGATGTAGCAATGTGTAATGTGTAGCGTTGTTGGGCGCTCAGACACATGCACTTAACATGCAAGAAATATGCATTTTACATTTTCGCTTCTGGCACTCATTTTTGAGATATCAAAGTATTTTGTAAATAAAACCATCTAAATAATTTCTCAATAGCGTCATTCACAACAATTACTGTTGGCAAAGCTCTGTCTAAAAGCGGATATATTTGACGAAAAACGCATATTCGTTAACAGCTCAACTCACCAGTCCATCCTCTCCAGGCTCAGCTGCGGTGACGGCCAAGTCGTTTCCCTTCGCGTCATACGCGTTTATCTCAATGCCCCAGTTGGTCTCCGGTTGTCTTGACCACACCGTGAGCACCTGTTTTACGTCTATACTCTGCCAAGACGTCACTCCTGCGTTCACCTCGATCTTCAGGGATCGTATTCGTATGTGCCTTCCTCCGTCCGTAACGGGCATCAGCCGTGATATCTGTAAGAAGACGGTGGTCGCTTCTTCCGCCGGTCTCAGATGAACCCAGAGCTGCGCTTTTACGATCCGGTTCGCTTGGATCTTCGGACTGAAGGAGAAAAAACAACACTTCGGTTTCCGATCTACTTGAACGATGGGGTCAGCTGAAAAAAAAGAAGAAAAAGAGCGATTATACGGGGTCTGCTGGTTTTCAGTGACAGTTTTGTTATTACAGCGGTTCATGAAGTGGCGCACTGATATAAATAAATAAAAAGTTTTAAAGAAATAACATTGACTACGCCCACAAAATAGAAAACACTACAGACATAAAGCAGACATTTGTATGTAGAAATTTGATTGACTATATATGATATATACAAACGGCATTGCGGATGGAAACATTTATACATGTAATAACTAATGGATCGCCTACATACATAATGCTATACGATAATACACATTTTTACCTAAAAAGATTGCCTAAGCAATGACCCAGTTTCAACTACAGTTTGTAAATGTCACGTGTGGTAAAGGTGAAAACATTTTCTTCTGAGCGACGCTGGTGCGCTTTGCTGCGCTTCCATGTTCAGCGTGCGTAAAATCGGTTAACAAGGCTGATAAAGGAGCAACACAAAGCCTTAAAAATCAGTAAACGAGAATTATCTTTGCATTAATGTGCAATAATGTGTTTTGTGAGTGCAAACGGCTTGGACGTAAAGACTGCGTAAAGGGTCTCTCCAAGTATCTACTCTATTTTTTTATGTCCATTGTTAAGAGGATACATCTACTTGAACGAATCTTTGAAATAGACGATCCTTACGCTCTGTGGCCATGGTCATGATGGTCTCTGTGGTGGCATGTTCATCATCCTCTTCCATAGCTCTATCCTTGCTGTCATCCCCCAGAACATCGTACTGATCCAGAAGTTGTTGCAAAGGCGGTGCTTTGGGTAACAGCTGCTTGACCACGTCCCGGCTAATATTTGGAGCCTGTTTGAGTCGGAGTTTGCTAAGAATTTGGGACTTGATGGCATGCAGTCTCATCAGCTTGCTGTGTTGTCTGAACTCACATGTGGAACACTGCTCGCTTTCCTCCGTGGCTGTGGAAGGCTGCTGGTGCGCCGTTATATCTCCATGACCCACTGAACCGCATGCAATTAATACACTTAGAGAAATTAAAACCTGTGTAAAATGCATGTTCCAAAGCGTGCTAAAGGATGTTTGCGATGTTTGATCTGATTTGCTATGGAAATGAACCTCACCACGCACCGGACAAGTAGATGTCATGCTTAAATTCGGCAAGGCTTTTTATACTGCAACTTTGGCCACTCTATTGTGTCGTAAGATTCAATGATTGGCTGAGCTGGCAACAATAAACCTAATGGACAGAGCTGGACTTCTTTCGCAGTTCTTAAAGAGGCATGGCACACATTAGAGGACTCGTGAAGGAATTAGCCGAACTTGAATACAAATAATGCACATGCATATTAAAAAAACGCATATTTCTTGTAACATTTCAGTGCGTGCTTCTAGGCTACTCACTATCCAAACGCATCTGACCCATAATGTAAGGCTACATGTGACATCTGCATATGAAATCATAATCAACAGAATATTTGTTTTTATCTTAACAGTACCTTGCCATATAAGAAACTTGAGCAGCGTCGTAGGTAAAAGGGTGCTTTAGCAGCTTTGAAATGTTGGTTCGTTTATTAATTTATATCGTGAATAACAGTTTCTAAAATAAGTGTAATTTCAAGCCCTGTCTTGTGCCATTCGTTTTGCCCATCATGTCCTATTTTTATGTGGTAGTTTTTGAAAAAGAGGTGTTTGGATAATATTCACGTAGCTGTTGTCAATGCAACGGAATTCAGTTTCACAACGTGTGTAAAGTTTTAAACGTAAGATATTGAATAAGCACAATTGATCTTATTTGTTCAACAGTCCCTCATAGCTGCAGCTTTCTCAGTTGTTTTTTGACCCGTGGGTAAGATACGTAGCGCCATCTTGTGGTACAGCTTGTGTAACGCAGGTGAGGTATGTCCCTGACCTCTTTACTCAAATATCTGTACTTCTGCAGTTATAGAATATAGTTTTATATTATATATATAAAGTTATATAATAAAGCAACATATAAACAAAACTAACATGCAACTTCTAGTAGCCTATACATTAGCAATTATAATTGTGTTGAATTATGGAGAGAAAATAAGTCCTTTATTAGGAATACTTGATTCTAACTGGATCGATTATAGCTAAACTGTAGAATTGTTGTGGATGGCAACCGATTTCCCTCGCACTACTCTGCATTTTTCATTCTTACATAATATAATTTCAACTCAAATCAATATTTCATGTCCATTTATTTATTTGGCAAGTAGCCGTATAGCAGGATAATTTGCAGTCATCCGGTCATTACTGCAAAATAAACACTTTCAAGGCCACACAAGACTCTGAATGGAGTCTGGGAACATTTTGTGATAATGAGCTGATGACAGGGCATTATCTCTTACTTAATATCACTTTCATCTTCGGTTCAATTTAATAATGTGAACATAAAAAGGGAAGATTCGAAGCGGAATGTTTACGCTGGCCAGAAATCTTTATCGATTAAGTTCTAATGGATTTAGGATAATGCCTAACATAATATACAATAATAGCCTGAAATTATTGTGCTCGTTTGATAGTTTTCAATGTAGTTATTTTGTAAAAAAAAAAAAAGTCACGTTAAACATTACGCTTCCTAAAATCGTTGGTTATAGGATTATGATATACTTATAAAAATGTAAATTTGTAATAAAATCTTAAATAAAGACAAGCCTAGCGGACTGTCTAAAAATGGAAGCTATAGTTAATACGCAAGCGAACGCGACTTCGCTATTTTATCCGCGGTTTTCACCGTGGGTTGTTCTCAAATTCAATTAACATTTTTTGGTAAGCATAAAGACTCACAACATCATTTTACCATTCTGGCAAAAACTTCACAGAATTAACTATTGAATCACACTTGTATGCAAAAATGATCTCTCTTTATAGCCTATGCTGTATGACAAGAAAACAAATGCGTTTCTTTTCTCATATTTCACTATAAAATGTTTCTGGTGGGAGATAGATTATACCTCTATGGTGTCCTATTATGAAAAAGTTTGGGAACCCCTCTGTTAGAAATGTTTGTCTGTAGTATTAGTGAAAACAGTCATTCCACTAGATGGCGACATTGTATTTAAAAACACACTGAGACGCAACCTGTGTCTGCGTGTGTGCAGTAACCTATTTTACCCAGTTTACAAACAAATGTTTAGGTAAGGATATGAACTATGCGTGCCCTTGAATAGAAACAGGAATAATTTCCAAGCTGCAAATTCAGTCATATAGATGGCCATGTTTGAATGGACAGAGAGAAATGCATTATTGCTCTGTTGAGCTGCATCGCTGTCCTGTCACTGGAATGAAACTGAAACGTTATCATCATCATTATGTGGACTCTGGACGCATGCTGAATTCTGACCCGACTTACCCTACAAGAGCAAGTTCATCCACATGCTTTCTCATTCTCCTGTGGAGTAACCGAGACTGGTGTAGAGGAGGAAGATTCTGCCTGTTAATACTGTGGATTTATATCAGTTTTCATTTTAAATAACGCATTCCGATTTGGATTAAATGATTTCTTCGATTTTTATATCCATAATATTGACGCTCGAATAGGTATGTACCCACACTGATCACTGGAATCTGCACTTTTAGCATTACATTATAAAAACAGATCATCGTGCATTTGATAAAATCAGGAATAACATTTTGCCTTGACCTTGAGGCTTTCTTGACACAAATACGAGGATGGAATTTACTCGAAAAACCACAGAACTGGAATTTTAATCTCGTTCTCCCTGGCTATAACATTGCATTGCAAGCAGGATATAATCTATCATGATGTTATTAAACTGTTGATCACTTCAGATTTCCAGACAGTGACTGGCGGTTGTCTTTGGCTGCTGTGCATGATGCAGGCTATACAACGGGTTTGCGTATCAGACGAAGAGAATTGCCAAGAGTAACGTTAATAATATTATTGCTAAAATATTTTCGCGCTTAAAAGAGCTTGTAGATCTAGAATCCACAGAATCAACACATTTATATTCTTAAATGAGACATGGTCGATGTTGGTATGTTAGATATTAGCTGCAGGAGCAGCACGATACAAATATTGATAGCGACGTCCGAATCGTTCTTTAGAATCGGATCATTTGAATGATTAGTGTGAACGATGCGTTCGAAAATCGAACTGAATCAGTCCGAGCGGTTCTCGAGTCCAAAGCACATCGACCCGCACTGAATCCGATTCGGAGTGAGCCGAGAGCCGAACCAAATGAACCGATGACATTGATGAGGCTAAAAGCAGATTTACATTTTTCAGAAATTTTACAAATAAAACTATAAAACATTACGAATACGCGCTTGATATACGCCTTATGAATGATATACATAAGAGTTTGTTTTTAAAGTATTTTATTAACATGTAAAGAATAAAAAAAATCAGGAAGTAGATCTGGAATATTGTTTTATGTAAATACAAATTATATTTAGCTTTTAAATTGTTATAATCTGAATCTGAACTGGTATAAAAACGCGTATAAATAGAAACCCCACAATGAACAGCATTATGTACCTACATATAACTGGAACACTATCAGAGCATGTCATGTCCTTGCCATCCCTAATAAATACCATATCTAGGTTGACTTATAGCCTACTGGCTTTAGCCAATTAAAGCACATGCAGTTATTTCTTCTTCATACTGCCTCATAAGGAAATCCTCATTCCTGTGAAGATGTAGTCATTATGGTGTCATGGACAAGGTTGCCAAGACACTGAAAAATAGTCATCATGAAAATATATATTTAGCCAGGCAAAGACGAGCAATAATTCAAAATAACAATGCATCTTCTTCACACAGGGCAAGTGTGAAGTGGCCATGAGAATGCTATACATCATGGCAGACCATCTGGAGTGTCTCAACTACACTTTGCACAGAAATACGTCCTCATCCTAGCTTCTTATCCGTACAAAACGAAACCCTATAAACAGCCAACCAAGGGAATACAACCTTGGTATCACGCCATCTTTGCATCTCTTCCCCTCACTGCTTTCAAACCAATGCTACATTATTTATATCATGGGATGCATGAAATCCAAGCACCACGACCCCACTCAGAACTCCAGCTCATCGGTGAAAGTGGATGGAAAGCCAGGAAAGCAAGGAGATAAAGCAGTTCTAGTTTTCTCAGAGAGCGGCTCAGTGGAGGACCCGCTACGGGTCAATCCGGTGCTGCTGGACTATGCCCAAAAACTCTCTGAGGAAATTGTGGCCCGGGCAGTAAAACAATGGGCTGAGGTGGACAGCCGGTACAGTGACATCCCCTACATTGAGTGTGACGTGCCATAATGTTTCAGCCGGATGGAATAATATTGGATCCGTCTGGCTCTCCTTTATGTAAAGGAGAGCTTTCAGATGAACAAATTCAGGCCAGTGAAGGATCAAGTCATTTTGGGACGTTGTTCTTTTTATACCCATGAGGATTCACATGAAAATCAACCATTTTTTTGTTTTTACACATTAAAAGTCTAATTTAGGGGCCTGTTTTCTTAACAAAGGGCCATGGAGCTGTTAAACCACAAGTGTACATCTTTTTATGTCTCGTTTACCCTCAAAGCCCAGTCGTTTAATTAGAGAGACTCTGCAATTGTCCAAAGGCCACAATCATCCCAACCATGTTTATTATAGACTCTATCTTTTTGCCTTTAGTATTTTCATGTTCAGACAGTACTTTATTTCTAGTTTCCATCCATCAGTCTTGGTCACATTAGTGAATTTTCATTGGCAAAATAGGTCCATTAGCAATAGTGTAGGAATGACTTTCAAACCAAGAATCTTTGTTGGTCAACAGTGAGAATTCAAGTGACCAACTCAAACCCATTGCAAAATCTGTGGGGAAATCTTTTGCCCCTGTGCAAAATTCCTGATCACATGGATTGCTACTGAAATGACTGGATTTTGCCTGTGAAAATTAATTGAACAATGGTAAATGTGACCGCACATTTAGAGAACGTCCGCTTCGGGGTCACGGTTTCTCTTAAAGGGGCTAGTGTTGGCTTCTAGGGATCAATAAGTGTACATTACTTCACTGCTAACCTTTTTTTGACATGACAGCTCTGTCGACTGTAATTCCTGGTACAGACAACCTTGTGGTCACACTATGGCCAGATGTTGTTTGTACATGATACATGGATTCTTAAATTTAAAGATTACAGAAGATTTTAATCATCCTGCATCCTTGTGATGCAATGAGAAAATACATTCAAAGGAGAAGGATTCCCAAACTTTGTGCATTAAGCCATTAAATAATTTTGTTAATTGGAGATTTTCATCTGTGCAGCTCAAATATGTAATTCTTAAAGGCCAAGATGTTATAAAAACAAACTTAGTGCTACCAGACTGCCGAACCCCTCACTAGGAGACAAAATTCAGACAGGGGACCAAACATGCCAATGTCCTTAATGATTGTTAATACAAGCACAATTACTCTTCTGGTAGTGTTTTAACAGCTGCTCACCAATGCTTTTTATTGATGTGATATTGGCACTTCTGGGTCTTGTGCCATGTTGTCAGGTAGCCATATTCCCTTTAATGATCTCCAGATAAATAGAGCGCAGCAGTTGGGTTCTGGAAGTAAAAATCACATTCATTTCTTCCATAGAGAAATTGATTTTTAATGATAATGTATAAACCTTTTAAGATAGACACTATGAGCTCTGAGGTGGTTAAGTGATATATGCTTTATCACAACTACATATTTAAAAATCTAAATTTCAGAGATTATCCTCTCTCATAGAGCACTGTGAATTGTGTAATCAGAAGAATTTATCAAATCATTTATATGTTTGTGCATATCTAAATGCTTTGCAATTAACTTAATGTTTTATTTTAAACTTGCATTTCATTTTTATCTTTGTTTTATATTGTATCATTATCACATTCAGTCATAAAATAATTCACAGTTTTGTACCTTTGCCTTGTTATTCAGATTGCCAAAACTGTTTTTGCTTCAAATCAATGGTTGATGAAGATGTTTGTTTTGGTTCATGATTTTAAACTCTTTACTGAAGAATTTTTTCAAATCCCTATGGAGAAAACAAATGAGAAAATTACTTCCGGAACCAAGGCCACTGAAGACGTGGGTAGTTACTGTTATGGCCTGTTGCAAAGACAATTAAGCAAGAACTGCACTTTGACCATTATGCTTTGCGGAGAAAGTCATAAATGCAAAGCAAAATCTTAAGATATGAAAGAAGGACTTAAAGTTGTGTTTTATGAGGCCTTTCAGCACATTACTGTATGTGCTCCGAGTAGAACTTCAGAATATCTCAGTATCTAAAAGAACAATCAGCAGAAACGTCACTGGTGTTCATTACTCTCATTAGTTTCCATTCTTATACTAGGCCAAATAGAACTAGATTATATTTTGTTGATGAAAGTGTGTAATCACCTACAACAAAAAAGTGCTTCAGTATAAATAAACAGCAGTCAGACTACATTTGTACCAGCTTGTACTGTCAAGCTGATTTCTCCTAGGATCTCCAGTCATCTCATACATGTTTGATGAGGTGCTGATGATTCTGACCAAAATTGTTGTATTTCATATTTCAGTGTATATTTCAGACAGAAGTGATTTACCTGTAATCTGTGCAATCTCAGTTCTGTAACCTCAAGAAAAGGGAAAAAACCTGCTACGCCAATAAATAAACCATGGCCTTTGTCGATACCTCAGCTGTTGACTTTCTTCAATTTCTTTGGTTTCATATTTATCACAAAACCTAAAACAGAGACTTAAAATGCCCTCCTTCAATGCAAGTCTATGATAACTTCAATGTTGTTTTATTACCCACCAAGTGAAAATCATAAAGCTGATTGCTTCAAAATGTATTAGCAGTCCTTTCCGAAAATGTCATAATTTGAGGTATCTTTCATGTCCATACTGTAGCACAATATGGAACAACTCGAGTGCCAGACTTTACTACTTGCAGTTGGGTGCTTGTTTAAATCCCTAACCCTTAGTATGGGCAATGCTTTAACAAACACCACTAATAAGTAGATTAACTGGTCTGCTACCATGCTATTGAGTCTGTCAGGTAATTTGCTAATTACTTCAATAAATACAGAAGATATTTTACACTGTTGTTTTTATTGAGATGCACTGTAGGCACATTGAAATTCTATGCCGTATCTACTATCAAAATCAAAATACAATACAATCATTTACAATCATTTTGTTTTAGCACAAATATAGGTCGCACACCTTTTATGAACATCCTAGTTATATGAGCAAAGAAGAGAAGAAGCAAATACTTTGGATTCAAGGCATCACGGTTGTCTCAAAATCATTCTGATTTATTCTGTCAAAGGCTTGACACTCTCTAGTCTAGGCCAGTGGAACCGCTTGTGTAGTAAACACACTGGTTAATGGCAGTCATATTATGCATCACATGACAATACTTTAATCCCACCATACTGAATCGTGGCCAGGGTATGTGTTAAGGTTTTCAGGATTAATCCCGGATTGCAGCATGTGCAAAAATGAGTGCCTGCCATTTACTTTCCACAGGGTTTACACAAATGATTACACAGTATAGATGAAAAAGACATTTTTAAGAATGCAAAATATGCTTCCCAGCACAAAATTCACCTTGACAGGAGTGCTGTAAATTCATATTGTCCTATAGTTCACCCAAATCAGACATTCTGTCATAATTTTTGCAACTTAATGTAATTTTTTTCTCATTTATGGATGACCTTTACCTTTAAAATATGACTAGGCTGCTCTCAATAGATAGCTTACTCTAAATGCCATTTCCCAGTGGAATGGCACAAAGAAAACGCCCCAAACCTCTGAATTTCCTCAAGAAACTAGCATTGTTCATTTCATCACAAGGATCAGTGGATCTGTGCAGAAGTCTCAGAGGAACGTTTGCTTTAGCTGTAAACAGCAGGATTATTTTTGCATTCATCAGCTATGCTGACAGAAATAACAATGCAGATTTCTTTGATAACTTTCAGAGGTTTGTGAAAGCACCTTACAGGATTTTTGAGGGGAGTTTCTATAGTTTGAGATCTCTTTCACCCAGAGAGCTGAAACATTCTTCTATAGCCTGCTCTGAGACCCCAGACAGGGTAGAAGGTTTCCACTTTGGACTCTGGTCTTTATCGATTAGCACTGCAAGTAGAGAGAGGAAAAATCTGTCAGTTATGCTCGGACTTTTCTCTGGGGTTGTTCTGGAAAAAAACTGGTTAGGTGAGTGGACCTGGTTAAGAAAACTGCATGAGTGCAGAAGCACATTCATTTAAGGTAAAACCCTATAAATAACCTTTATAATTACCAATAACAGACATTATATCATTCTTAACATCAACAATGTATTTAACCTTTACTCACTTATTTTTTCCCCCATATGCATTCATTCAGAATTTTAAAGATAATGACTTTAAAATGTAAATTGAGTTTCTGAATTAGAATTTAACTAAGGAAGTAAACAGGACGTGGAGTTGTAATTTGAATTTAAAATGGAATGCAATTCAAAGAAACCAGTCATCTCCAATGTAGCTTTAACGAAAATATGAATTAACCATAAACATACTGTCATAGACACATCATACGGGATATTTCCAGATATATTAGATCAATGCTCAAATTTGATAGAAATGTGTATGTAACGTGTAAATGTAAAATTTAATAAATTACTAACTTCATTTTATGGATTATTGCATCAGAACACTATACTTCCTAAATTGCTTTAAATTACAAAATTTTGAATGTCTTTGAATTTAAATGACAAAGAGAAAATGACTCTTCAAGGTTACATATTCACCAACTCTTTGATACACCTTATATACAGTTTATCAATAGGAACTAATATGTGAACTATTGAAGAAAATGTGCATCTTACCTGCTCTGACTCCCTCATAAAAATCATGGCCTCTCTGCAAAGCAAAAGTAAAAACTCATGACACAAATTACACAAATATTTCCCCTAAATGAATAACTGGTGTGTGAAAAATGTGCCAACACCGCTTTAAGCTGATTTGATTTGGGTAATGAAATGATAAAGCACTGCATTTACAGAGAATTGCATTACATACCATACAGGCCTGACTGAGTCTATACTCCATCACCAACACCTCCTGCAAACTCATTCTCGCTCCTTCCTGAATCTGCCTGAAAGTTAACTTCAGTGAGGTTGGGGACATTTTGGACAGAGTCTGTAAAATACAATACAAAAACCCAAATTTAATAATGACAATAAATAAATAGCAATTTGAATATCTGACTGTATCAACAAAGTATAATCTTTTTATTTTACAAAGCCAACAGTTAATCTGAAATAGACAGAATGAGCAGCTAAAATTATGATTTTAGTTTAGTTTTAGATTTGATCAATGACATTGAAAGACTTATAAAACAGTGGATGGATGGACTTTCGTTGAATTTTTCACAAAAATTAACAGAAGCTGTAGAAATGTGTTGATTTGGGTGAACAAAGTCTTAATTTTAATTTTTTCTTTGAACTGTTGACTATCTCCCAATCTATCAATCAATAAATTAAAAAACAAAACATATAAAATAAAATAATGTGAGCTGGGGAAGACGTCAAACTGTCCACACATAACCAAAATGTCCGAACAGGGAGGTTACACAAGGGTAATGGCCAAGTGTACTGTTGATAAAAAGAGGCTCCACATGAGCAGAGGACCAGTCCATAAACAGCCTTGTGTTTAGAGAGAACCTTACATGACCTGTTTGGTCATAAAACCTCACATTCAATTCAAACGGCATGTTCTGTTTATATCACTGTCACTTTGTATAATACAGTATAATTTTGTGATTATTTATATTGTAACTTTGTTTAGGTCACGAAAGGACAAAAGCAGGAAACAGACTTTCACTCAAAAAATAATAGTCCACACATATACTGAGCAACAGCAACTGTAAATATTCAACAATAAAACGTCACTATGTCAAACATCAATTTCCTTTCTACAGCTCACTCTAAACAAAGTGATGCATGACAAAGTAGTGCTATGGGAGGAAAAACAGAATGGCTTTGAAATACTAATGAGGTATAATATGATTCAGGGCCCATTACGCAATAGAAGAGAGGGTTTGCATGCAGCAGAGAGAAGCCATATGCGCTCATTCTGTTTATCTCACCAAATATCCCAGAAACCATCACACGCTTTACCCAGCTGCAGGAGCAGGACATGGAAACACACTCCTGTATGAAGAACAATAAACCAAACCTTGCTACGACCTTCCCTATTGCCATGTCATTTTATGAGGTTCATAAAAACACCACTTGCACTTGGGAGTTAGAATGAATAAACAGCTCGCTTTAACGCAGGGACAAAGTATATGATATAATCGTACTTTTTTATATGAACAAAGCAAAATGATATTTGAAATACTAGCTGCTTGATATTAATTTGATTTGTGTTTACACTATACCATTCAAAAGTTGTGGATCAGAAATAGTTATGTTTTTTTTAAAGTCTCTTGTGCTCATCAAGGCTGCATTCATTTGAACAAAAATACAGTAAAAAAGTAATATTGTGATATAATATTACAATTTAAAATAAGGGTTTTCTATTTGAATATACTTTAAAAAAATAATTTATTCTTGTGGTGGCAAAGCTGAAATTTCATCAGCCATTACTAGTCTACAGTTTCACATGATTCTTCAAAAACCATGCTTATTTATTATCAATGCTGTGCTGCTTAATATTTTTTAATGGAACTTGTGATACTTTTTCAGGATTCTTTAATGAATAAAAAGTTAAAAAGAAACGTCATTTATTCACAATAGAAATATTTTGTAATCATATAAATCTTTTCTGTCACTATCAATTTAACATATCCCTGCTGAATAAAAGTATTATTTCCTAAATCTATAAATAAATCAGCTCAACATAGCTTATTAGAAAAAAGGGCCATGTGAGTTAATGCTCTGCTAATTAATGGAATAATTCATCCAAAAAGTGAAATATAAAAACACTGTCATAATTTATTCACCTCATATTGTCCCAAACCTGTATCTTTTTGTAGTACACAAAAGGGCCATTAAGGTCATATTCAAGAACATTCTTTTCAATATAATGAAAGTGAATGAGGACTAGGGTTGTAAAATTTCAAAGTGATAAAAAAACCAACAGAAATATCTAAACAAAAATCATAGGCTACACTATATTGAAGTCATAAGTAGCTTTGTGTGAGGACAAGACTGAAATTGTTAATCACAACAATTTTCACTTTTGGGTCATTTTAAAAAATATATGCTTAATCACTATCCCTGAACGCACCTCAGTCTGTTTGAGTGCAAAAGCAGAGCCATCTTTCTTAAGGTTCTCCATGATCTCCTCCACACTTCCAGCTGAAAAGAGCCTGAAACAATAGAACAATAACAAAAATTACAGGGCCAGTCCTGCAAACACAAACACGTATGCAAACCCCATCTGTGGAAGTTTTTCTGCATCATGCTCAAGCAGTCAAGCCAAATTAGTCATCCGATTTAATCCTGGGACAGCAGTTTAGTGCAGCATCAACTGACGTTATGCAAGGCTCATATGCAATGCAGAGTCAAACGCCACAAAAACAGGTAAACAAGGGGTGTATAGGCTCATGGTAGTTTGTTCCACTAAACGCTCAAACACCCGGAAGGGAAGACATAAGACAACATTGCACATGCTCTGGTCATGGTGGAAACTGAGTTTTGGAGCATGTCGAATGTTTATCAGTCTGATCATTTCAGGCCTTTGATCAACAAACCCAACTTTTTCCCTGCACATGGAATTATGGGCCTTTCAGAGTGCCATAAATTACTGGAAGCTTCCAAGTTTTACCAGCACCTGAAGGCTGGTGTCTAAAGCTTATCCAGTGAAACAGACACAAACCCAGAAGTGCTTTTTTTGGGAAGGAAATTACAATTTTTGTTTAGTAAGTATGCATTAAATTGATCAAAAGTAATGGTAAAGACATTTATAATGATACAAAAGGTTTCTATTTCAAATAAATGCTCAAAGAATTCCTCAAAGAATCCTGAAAAAAGAAGTATCACTTGGTCAAACTGGATCACTTTGGTGCGCTCTTGCTGAATTGTAGTGTCATGGATTTCACAAAATATTAAACAGTACAACTGTTTTCAACACCGTTAATAATAAAAATGTTTATTAAGCACCAAATCGGTATTTTAGAATGATTTCTGAAGGATCGAGTGATGAAAATAGGTAGTGTACATCAAAAACAAATTACACAGTATAAGCATTTAAATGACATATTTTGTAACAATGAAGTTTTGTCCTCTGTATGCTTTTTCAGTAAACTGAATTATCAACATTTAATCTACAATACTGATTATGAATTATTGTGGATTGATCCAGAATCTCATGAGAATTTAAATGCACTGGTGAACCAAATAATAAAAAAATAAAGTATGAGCATATTCCCACTGATGTTTAATTATAGCTAAATGTTTGATCATGACTCGGTTGTTAAAACAGAAGAAAAACATGTAGTGCACTTACACTGGAAGTAGGGCAAGTGTAATGAATGTTTTAAAGCACATGAATTCTTGTTCTTCAAAAAGGTGTCAATTGTCCCTTCGCAGGGAGTTTGATTGACAGGCGATCTGAACAATCATAACGCCGAATCTGCCATTTTTGTCCGACAAACAAACCAGACGGGAGATTAGATTAACATCAGTGGACTTGAACTTGAAAAATAGTGTGTAATGACATCTTTCTGCTGTTAAAGTTTATTTCATGCTATAACTAGTAAAGAGGAAGAGATGATCGGTTGAACTGAGGCACTACAGCGATCTGTAACAACATATTAAAGAGCCACAAAACGGCATTTATTCTAAGAATTTCTTAAAAAATAAAATTTAGAAGCTGCTACTTTGTTTCCTGTATAAAGTAACCTGCTCTGTTTTGTCTGTCGGCACGATGTCAGTTTCCTCTTTGCTCCATGATGTATTTTTCACTGCGTGAGAACATGATGTGTGGCGTGAGAGCGGCATGGCTTGTCGGATGCAGCAACATTAATGGGGGGGCAGGTCTTTGCGAAGGGTCAATTGACTTCGGCAAGCATCACTAACCATACATGTTCATTTCAAAAGCAATATCAGACTGGAAATTATCCTCAAAATCTAACCTAAAGGTTAGTTTTCCATTTCAAAGGAGAGCTTTAGTTTCATTCTATTCTGGGTTAGGCATATAACAAAGCAAGGAGAGAAGAGCGTTTAGGTTTACCTGCCAATGGCCTCTGTTTGTTCTTGCAGCACGAAAGGTTTCTCAGCATCCAGACTGCTCTGAGGAGACATAACAGCAGTCTGTGTTTAAACACCAGCTGAAGCACATATACAGGGCTATATTTCAACCCAGACAGCTACAATCATCAACTGTCTGTGTGTGAGCATGTGTGAGGCCATTTTTGTCCTGTCAGACACCATGGCTGTGTCTGAAGCTGAAGAATAAGCATAAGAACCATCTTTTCAAAACATTCCAAACCTTTGACTGGTAGTGCGTGTGTGTGTGTGTATATATATATATATATATATATATATATATATTCTACTGTATATAAGATAAACCATTGACTGACTGTTTCAGATTAAGGCCATTTATCATTTCATCTTCTGTGTAGGCGTGTACTGCTGGTCGAACTAATTTACACCCTCCTAATGCTTAAAAGCTGTGACATGACATTTTATGCTTGCTCTGGAGATAAAGAGACACGGATCTCTCTATTTCAATACATTTCACTGAATTGTGATTCCATGTCATGGATTCTCTATTAGCACTCTGAAAACAGAATGAAAGTGTCTATATTCCTCCCTTATCTGCTAAGGCCCTATCTAATCTTTATTATCAAACAATCTAGTGGCTTTAAAGTGCAACCTTGATGAACAAAGTTGATATAAGTGTATGGTTTTATGGTTTAGTGACAGCTGCTGTAGATAAAACTCTTTGAAGCCGGATCATTGACAGACATAAATAACATCATTAGTGCCATATCATAATGCAAAGACTACCTCTAAATAATTCAGTGGTTTTTTTTCCGGGATTTTTGGCGCTTTTAAATTAGGCTAATATCAAGATTTGTTGATATTAAAAGAGAATAAAATAAAATAAATGCTTAAAAGAGGTGTGGGAAGGGTCTGTGAAAGCTGTTTGTCCGGAGCATGAAAGCCGCGTGTTATCAGTCCCTCCTTCCCAAGGATTTCTGGAAAGCTTTGTGACGTAAAGACTGTATGAGTCACAGTCTTCACTTAGACACTCCTGTTCAGCACACACAACTTCACAGCATTAAACACAGACGGCCATAAATCCATACCATAGTCAATGATCATAAAGTCATAATGAGTATAATGAATATAGTAAAATACAGCAGAGGACTTTGAGTGTTTGGACAGTCTTGGGAATACTCTCAATCAAATGAACTTCATGTTCATTATAACTCGCTGAAACCAGGGTACATAGGTTCTTGTCACATTTTTCTAAATTATATAATAATAGTAATATAAATAAAAATAACAACAATAAAGATATAATTATTAAAATTATATAATATTTATATATTATATAATTTATATATTACATTTTTCGTAACACTTTATTTTAAGGTGTCCTTTTACACATATTACACAAACTTACTATTATAATATCAATTAACTATGCATAATTACATGCAAATAACCCTAAGCCAAACCCCCCCTAACCATATAGTAAATACATGAGTTAATTAACACACACACACACACTAATTTATATAATAACATTATTACATTATAATAACATTGTTATTATATACACTACTGTTCAAAAGTTTGGGTCTGTAACATTGTTTTTAAAATACGTATTTTTTGCTCATCAAGACTGCATTTATTTGATCAAAAAATACAGTAAAAGTTATTGTGAATATTGCAAAATATTATTACAATTTAAAATAACTGTTTTTCATTTTAATATATTTTAAAATGTGATTTATTCCTGTGACGGCAAAGCTGAATATTTAGTAGCAATTTCTGTAGTCTTCAGTCACATGATCCTTCAGAAATCATTTTAATATGTTGATTTGGTGCTCAGGAAACATTTCTTATTATTATCAATGCTGAAAATAGTTGTGCTGCTTAATATGTTCGAAGAAACCAGGATACCTTTTGTTCAGGATTTTTTGAAGTAGAAATCTTTATAGATGTCTTTATTGTAATATTTAATGCATCTGTGCTGAAGAAAAGTATTAATAAAAAAAAACTGCTGACCCCAAACTTTTGAAAGGTAGTGTTATTGTAATTTTATGACTAACTCTTTTTTTCTCTTTTTTGTCAATGAGATGCAATGTAATTTGGACACCAACATTTTTTAACCTTTTTTTGTGTTTGACAGAGAAAAGAAATTCATACAGGTTTGGAAAAACACATGGTGGGTAAATAATGACAGAATGCTTTTTTTTCTTTTTTGGTTAAACGTTCCTTGTAAGTGCGAAAATCTTCCACATTTGTGTAAGATTTGTAACTATATAAAGATACACTGAAAGCAAATGCATCAGTGTTGTGTACTGTGGCTATGGTGACAGCTTATACAAGCCCACCACTGTGCAGTGTAACAGCAGACACTCGGGTTGTAAAAGTTAAACATACCTGTTCCTGATAAGAATCCAGCAGTTGGGCCACATCACTGTTAGATGGAGACTTCAGATCAACAAGATCCTTCTCAAGAGATGCAATCTAATAGGAGAGATAAATGTTAAAATTTTCAACATCACAGGTAGAATCAGATACTAAAGAGCAGAGAAGGGAACGTGTTGTTTACAACAGGAACTTTTACAAGGTGTTTCCTGATGGTAACTGTTGGTGCACAGTGAAACAACATAAAACAGCTCTGATCCAAAACATAGTGTGCTGCTTACCAGGACAGCCTTTTAGGGACCACAAGTGTGCTCCCAACATTGCGTATAAAGGTCACATCAGCTAAAGTTTGCATGCAAAAACAGATCCACTATCCACAGATACATCCACTGCTCACATAGAAGTTATTTTCAAAACTTTTAGTGTCATCGGCATGAGGAACTTTTTCACCCTCACATGAAACTCCTAATTGCATGGATATTTTCAAATTTTCACTGCATTTTCTCACAGGGATTTGCAAGCCACTATTCTTTCTAAGGCTGGTTTGGAACAAACTCACTATACTAACATACTGAATAGAATGCATTACACCAGGATATAAAAGGAAGAATGGCATTTAATTCTCCCATCAGGTTCCCACGTTGGAAAAATTAATTTCTTCCACTTGTGATTACTGGATAATTATTTTATTTTTTTACAAAGATTGGACTTAGAAATTACAACGTCTACTCGATTAAATATTTTAGAGTACTAGAACATGCATATTCATTATATAATTTTTTTATTTGCTCCTAACTGAAAATCACAAAATTCCCTGACTCTGTGCTGCTCGTGGTGATAATGAATGATAATACAGGCTGACTCCGTATATAATTGTCAGGGTTGTTTTATATTGCTCATAAAACAAATTGAATCAGCTCACAACTAGTTCTCCAGTACAAACGAACGCCCTGTCCTCAGAGCACTTTTGTGGTTATTTTTATCACAAGTCACTTCTGTGTGTAGCGTGTACGCCAGATCCTGCTGGTCGTCTGTCCTTGGCCAGAGGATGTGTGTGTGTGTGTGTGTGTGTGTGTGTGCGTGCATGCCCCTCTCTCCAGCAGTGCCAAGCCCTGGTCCTCATTTTCACCTCTGGCACATGAACTGGGCGTAGTGTCAAGGCTCGGTCGCCCCCTGCTGCCGAACACTCGCTCGAAAGCCTGAGAAACGCTGACTAAGTCCTCTCCTTTCAATAACTTCTCTCATTTCAGCATCAAATGCAAGAACTGCAGCCCAAAATCCCAGGTGGCCAGCACCAGCACAGCTCCCTTCCTGTCATCGTTACCTTGAATTTGAGTTTCATCCTTTTGAAACTGTCTTAAAACTGTTCTACAATCATAATAGCTTCTTCTTAGCACTGTTCTTACCAGGAGCTGGATGTGAAAACATTGCATAACGTGAAAATCACATCCAGTATATCCAATATGTGTGTATAATAATGCTATATAATGCTATAAATTATATAAAAATATATAGAATAAACTATAAGTTCAGTTTATTTCATATTTATATACAGTGGTGGCCAAAATTATTAGAACACTAGTATTTTCACCAGCTAAAAAATGGTTTTAAGTCAGTTATTTCTATCTTTTGCTGTAGTGAATCAGTTGGAAATATCAGTTTACATTTGCAAACATTCATTTTGCCATTAAATTGTAATAATTTTGTTTGCACAAGGAGTCTGACAACAGCCAGTGCTCCACACAGTATTCACAATATTTACTCAATTCACAAAAATCTTTGACAAGAGAAAAATGTGCAATATCTATTCACAAGTCCATCAGCAGACTACAACAAAGTGACGCAAGGGAAACTGCCATTTATTTGGCCAATCGAATATCTTTGTAATCTCAAAATGGCCAAATATTGCCTGATAAACTTGCCAGTATATTGGTAAATCTCTGTACATTACCTTGTCGGACTGCACAAAGTGAGTAGCCACCCCGACCCTCTGAACATCTCTCCCTTTGAGGCGGAACCCGGTCAGGGCAAGAAAGAGGCCTAGTTTGCCTTGAAGTCTAGGCAGGAAGTAGCCACCACCAACATCAGGGAACAGACCTATAGAAACAACACACAAAACAAAAGCCATTTAAAGCATGACAAAGTAAAAATCTGGACACAAAAATCCCAATCATTTTCGCCACTGAAAAATACCCACCAAAAGTTTTATATATATTATATTAATTAATTGATTGCAATGCTTCATGGGATGACTAGTTGATTTACTTTTAGTGAAGTCTGTACTTTTTTCAAACACTGTTTGGCACTGAATCAAATGTACTGTAATTCAGAGCTGGGTGGTTTGGTTCAAGGCTATTTTACTGAAGAATTTATTTAAATCCTTATTGAGAAAATGAATGCAGAAAAAAATAATTACGAACTCAAGGTCACTGAACAAACAGTTTGGCGATGTATTTCAATCCCTAACGATTGGTTCTTGCCTCTCTTAATAAGATTTATTCACTGTGGTGACACTCTGCATCTGCTGTGTTTATGCTATACTGTCGTCCTTCAACTTAAGATTGTACAGAACCAATGAGACATGACTTTCAATGCTCTTTACTCAAAAAAAAAAAAAAATTATTTTCTGGCCACAGGAGTATAAATCAGCTTTTTAGGGAATTAGAATTGCTTAAGTGATTTCATAAGTAATATTAAAACTGAGACTGAGGAAATACTTGAATAAATGACCTTGATTATATGAGCTATTTAACTGACACATAAAGCAGGGGAATTACAATTTATTTTATGCCAATGACCTGACAAATATTAAAATCTCAAGGGACACTCTTTGTAAAGTATAAAGTGTGCTGTATATTTCCATATATACAGACCATTTATACTACTGTATGTAGAAAAAGTAGTAGACATGACATTATAAAGAAAACTTTATAATGTTGTTTCAAAAATCAGGTAATTGGATTACACTATAGTCAAAAGATGTGAATAAGAAAAATATAAACTATTTTTACACTATTTATTTTCAGGCACCTGCAAGGTGCCTCTAGTTTGTAAAACCCTAGCATAAACAGTAATTAAATGCATTGTTCAGTCTGCAGGATGTGGTTATGAAATGGCATAGTGTGGCGCTACAATCTTATTAACCTGATGTGCTTTTCTTAGTAGCAAGGGCTGAGAAAAATAACATCACTCCCCTCACACACACCCAGCAAGAGGTACAATTTTGAATAAAGCAGGACACTATTAGGTCCCCTGACCTGATTCCAGGAGGCAAATGTAATATCATAAATGCAGATTACGCTTGCCATTCACCCAGTGGCTTTGTCTCATGGCCGACATAGTTTTAAGACTCAAATAGCAAATAATCCATCAGCAGAAGGGGGTGAAGGGGTGGAACCAGGTTGCAGGCGTGGAGGGGGGGCATTTTCGGCACACAGATGGCTGGCACATCGTCAGAGAAGGTGCCACCATGGGCAAATACCACAGCTCAGCACAAATGGCTCAAGGATACTGCTACCATGCTGCTCGTGGTGCTTTCCTTCCGGAATCCCACTTAGCCTGAAGCATTTATAGCATACACTATAAAAAAAAACCCTGTTTTTTTAAACCACTTTAAAACTGCACAGGAGTCTCAGCACTATACTTCTTTCCCAGAAAAGTGTAAACACTATTAAAACATGGTTTGTTTGAGAGACCCCACATAGTAACAGTGGATCAAACAATGGTGTGAGTTGGGGTGTTTTTCAATCAATGCCAATAGGACAAACATGTATAAAACCTGTTCAAGACATTTGTTAATCAATCATTTATGCAGATTTCCATAGAAACTTTTATTATATGCTGCCGACTCGAGTCCAGGGTTGTTATTGTTAGCTAAAACGAAAATCATAAAAAAATAATAATAATAATAATAATTGAGTACTGAAACAAAATAACCAAAAAAAAAGTATTATTAAAATTATATTAAAAAAAATATTACTGAGGCAACATTTCTTATTTTCGTAGTACTAAAAGAAGAACTAAAGAACAAACTAAATAAACTAAAATTAATAAAAAACGAATTAAAATAAAACTAATAAAAATGACAAAACAAAATTACTAAAATTAAATTGAAAACAAAACAATCTAATTCAATATATTTTCAAAAATAATCAAAATAACACCGCTAGTCTCATCTGAAAACAAAACAAACAAACAAACAAATAAATACATTTTTCAAAAGAATATTTTGGCTCATCTGGAATGCTATTCATCCTAAAAATATTTTTAATGGTACTAATTTATGTGTAAAATGTAAAAATGAATGTGGGGAAAAACAATGAGTGCACTTTTTAATTCTACTGTAGATAGAAACATTAGCTCCACCAATGGTGCGAGTCTGGGGAGGGATGTCTGGGATGTGTTTGTCCAAATAGCAAATTGGCAAACATTGAAACCTGTTGGGTAAACCGGTTTAAAATAATTATTTATGCAGATTTCCTTGATTATGCTGCTTATATGACTGGAGTCTCATATGCAATAAATAATACAATAAAAAAATTGAATAGGCCGTTTTTTAATCAATAGCTGAATCGAAGAGCAAATTCAGTGCACACATATGATGTAGTATTTGTTTAACCACCTCATGTCAAAGAAGAAGTACTATATGGAAGAACCCGGCTACGAGACTCACGAGTCTGGCCACCTTATAGAATAAACCACGCAGAATAAACCATTAAGACAAGTGCAAACCCAAAGAGGATTATACATTCATCTGGGGTTGAGAGACACAGGCTCTTAATGGAATTAGTGGGTGATGGCACACAGACACTGTGTATTCACTCAATCAAACACACACACACACACACACATATACACGCACGTGCACAGACGCTCAACAGATGTGTCACAGACCGTGATTAGCACTACTTCCTGCCACTGTAACAGTTCCTCAGGGAGTCTTCGCCCAAGGCTTGCAAGAGCTGAAGGACGCTGTACAACAGGAGGAAGTGCTGTAAAGCGCTCTCATTAAAAGTATTGTAATGAATTACAATAGCCGAGGCAGACTTCTGCCTACATGTGTAGGAGCATGTGATAGGGACAAGGGCAAAGTATTCATCACAGACTATCTGATTTATACCGCATCGAGGCTCCAGACATACCATTCACAGGGTGTGATTAGAACGTGGAATGAAAAGAAGCACGAAAAATTTAAAGCATGTGCAATAAAAGCGAGATGCAGCACACATGGATGTATTATGAGAGGATGGTTATGAAAGATGAATGTGGAAACTTTTTGTCTTCATTTTCTCACCTTCATGTCTAACCACGTATTTTCAGGGTGAGTAAGTTTATGACAAGTTCAGTTTCTCTAAAAACATCAGCAGTGGAATAACTGTTAACTAATTTTAGGAAATTAATACTTTTAATTCTGCAAATAAGCATTAGTCAAAAGTGAAAGTAAAAAACAATTAAGTTACAAAATATTTTTGTTTCAAATAAATACTGTAGTGTTCATTTGAACTTTCTATTTGTCAAAGAATCGTAGAGACAATGTATTACTGTTTTCACAAAAATACTATGCAAAGTAATTGTTTTCAACATTCATAATAAGAAATGTTTCTTAAGCATTAAATCAGAATGATTTCTTAACGATCATGTGACACTGAAGACTGTAATGTCTGCTGAAAATTCAGCTTTTCTATCACAAATAAATTCCTTTTTAAACCATATTAAAACAGAAAACGGTTATTTTTAAATTGTAATAATATTTCATATTACTAATTTTACTTTATTTTTGATCAAATAAATGCAGCTTTGGTGAGCATAAATGTTCAAAAACATGTCAAAATCGAACAGATCCCAAATGTTCGGTAGTGTTAACTAGTGCAAGTCATGCTTACATTTTTTTTTTACAAAATAATTACCAAAACAAGTTGCATCTGCAAGAAATTTTTACAATAACAATGGTTTGAAGGTGGAGCTGAAAGTGTCAAAACTTCTTGTCTTCATTTTGAAAAAACAAAAATCTTCTTTTTCTATTTACAACCTCACAAATTTGGCAATTTGTGCTTGTACTCTGTTTTTATACTTTGTTCCCTAACATAATTAATGTCACTATGAACTGAGCTGTCCACCTAAATCAGATGAGAGGTTACAAAATTAAATCTACATACTGCAGTGCACAAATCATCTGTTGGCTCCACGGTTGGAACAAGACCCACTCACTTACATATCAGCGGCAGATTGATCGGATGCTGTCCGCATCGCCAGAATTCCTTCCATGAGCAAAAGGGAGATTGACGCTGTCTGTGGAGCGTTTTAGCATGCCGCTCATTCAGAGACCACAAGCATCAATCCACACCATCTCTCAACACTGTTTCCACATAAAACTGATCTGAACAATCTGTTGTGAAAGATTGCTTTGGAGAGGTCTTTGGGCCAGGCAATGATTTGAGAAGAAAACAGATCACACAGGGTTGTTTTTAGTATAAAAAATGTGTGCTGTGTCATCTCACACTGATCTGCTTGAACTTTGGATGGTCATGAGTTGAAAGATTTGATATATAGCAGTCAAGATTCAAAGTAATAAAAAACCTTACTGTAATTATAAGTGGACCCCAGGAAAAAAAAATAGATTGCTACGCTGACTGTGATGTTTTTATCAGCTGTTTGAACTCTATTCTGGCGGCACCCATTCACTGCAGAGGATCCATTGGTGAGTTAGTGATGCAATGCTAAATTTCTCCAAATCTCTTTGGATGAAGAAACAAACTCATCTACATCTTGGATGGCCTGAGGGTGAGTAAATTTTCAGCAAATTTTGGACGAACTATTCCTTTAAATTGATGTGTGAAAACTACAGTTTCTTTTTTGGCAAATGGTATGCTTTACATTTACTTTTCAAATCCATTTTTTTGATAAAGTACTATTGATTTCTGTGAAACCAAAGCCATCTTGCATTATTAATGAAATCTCAGATTATAACCCAGTTACAGCCCTCAGGGAGAGAGAGGAACACAGGCTGCCTCTTACCAATGCCTGTCTCTGGCATGGCAAACAGTGTCTTCTCAGTGGCCACACGAAACCGTCCATGAACTGAAAGACCCACGCCCTGCAGAGAGAGAGAAAACAGTACAGATCAATAATTGGGTACAATGTTCACAGACCAGATGGAGAGAGCCGTAGAATGAGGGTTCAAGTCTCCACACCCATACACTGTAAGACACTGCAGGAGCAGTTCACCCAAAAATGAAAATTCATTATTCATCCTCCTATTTCAAATCCATATAACTTTCCATTGCTGTATGGTTTGTTATGATAGGACAATATTTGGCTGAGATACAACTATTTGAAAAACTGGAATCTGAGGGTGCAAAAAAATCTAAATATTGAGAAAATCGCCTTTAAAGTTGTCCAAATGAAGTTCTTAGCAATGCACATTACTAATAAAAAATTAAGTTTTGATATATTTACAGTAGGAAATTTACAAAATATCTTCATGGAACATGATCTTTACTTAATATCCTAATGATTTTTGGCATAAAAGAACGATCAATCATTTTGACCCATATAGTGTATTTTTGGCTATTGCTACAAATATACCCCAGCGACTTAAAGGGATAGTTCACCCAAAAATGAAAATTCTGTCATCATTTACTCACCCTCAAGTAGTTCCAAACCTGTATGAATTTCTTTGTTCTGCCGAACACAAAGGAAGATATTTTGAAGAAAGTTTGTAAGCAGGCTGTTTTGGGGCACCATTGACTTCCATAGTAGGAAAAAAAAAATACTATGGAAGTCAATGGTGCCCCAGAACTGCTCTGTTTCCCTCATTCTTCAGAATATCTTCCTTTGTGTTCAGCAGAACAAAGACATTCATACAGGTTTGGAACTACTTGAGGGTGAGTAAATGATGACAAATTTTCATTTTGGATGAACTATCCCTTTAAGACTGGTTTTGTGGTCCAGGGTCACATATGTTATATTACAATCATATAGCTTTCTTTGAAACATACACTACCATTCAAAAGTTTGGGGTTTGCGTGATTTTTTTCTTGATTCTCTTATGCTCACCAAGGCTGCATTTATTTGATCAAAAACACAGTAAACATTAATATTGTGAAATATCATTACAATTTAAAGTAATAGTTTTCTATTTTAATATATTTTAAAATTTAATTTATGCCTGTGATGGCAAAGCTGAATTTTCCGCAGCCATTACTTCAGTCTTCAGTGTCACATGATCCTTCATTCTAATATGATCTGGTGCTGAATAAACATTTCTTCTTATTATCAATGTTGAAAACAGTTGTGCTGCTTAATATTTCAGTGGAAACAGTGATGTTTTAAAAATGATAGCCTATGGTTACTATAAATTGTCATGTTAGGGAAATAATTTATGTGAAGATGGCAAAATTCTCCTATTGTGTGAAAAAAGAAAAAGAGCGGACAAAGTTAATTTGGATTGTGGTGATATGCACAGTGTCAGAACTTAAGCCTCTCCCTCAGCACTGTTGTCATAGTGAAGCACCAACACCAGGTCTGATGATTTAGCAGTGTTTGAGACCCTAAATCACGACAGCATGGCCTGAGCAGCAGACGCAGGAATGGAATAACAAACAGTCACTGATGTACGGCACACCGTATTTTTATGTGCTCTGAAACTTCACAGCTTGTTCGCAAACCGTGTAGGATAAGAAACAAATGGTGCACGTGGCACAACAACAACACAGCAACCCTAGCAGACAGCTGATACTCTTGGTGCATTACAGAATGGTTATCAGGTCTAATAATAACTGACTGATTAATTCTGAAATGATCAATACTGGCCACATATCAATCTAATATGCTGATTTGGTGCTTAAAAACATTCCTTATTATTTTCAATGTTGAAAACAGTTCTGCTGCTTAATATTTTTGTGGAACCCAAGATAATTTTTTTTAAGAATTCTTCAATAGAAAGTTCAAAAGAACAGCATTTATTTGAGATATAAATCTTTTGTAATATTTAAAATGTCTTTACTGTGACTTTTGAGCAATAGAATAAATCCTTGCTGAATAAAATGATTCATTTGAACGATAATAGCATTATATAAACCATTAGCCACCTTGCTCTTTAGATAAATTATCCTCAAAAATTAGAAAACTTCTGAAATAAACATCGGGAGGTGCAAAATTTGAAAACTTGTCATTACACAAAATAACATGGCCAAAAGTCTACTACTTTTTCATTGTCGCCACTGCAAAACTCAACCTGATTCTGTCATAAAAAAGATGAGTAGAAGAAAGCATCATCGTCTATATATATATATGACTCATCATATCACAAAGCATGACTGACATGGACTCATCTAGTTAAACAAAATACACATCATAAAGTCAGTTATTACGAAACCAACTGGGGCTGTGTTCTCAACGGGCTGCTCATTTAAAGACAATCATCATCTTCTCCTGGGGGATTTGAGAAGCATGTTGTGATCAGAGCAGTACATGTGTCCCCTGCATGGGTGATTACGATAAAGTGAGAACAACCATCCAAACTATCAAGAGTCAGAGCAGACTGAGAAAGCAAACTGAATAGTTTGGTAACAGCATCTTCATGTGGCAACGTAAGTATTCAGAGTCAAACGGGAAGCACATGTTGTAGCTGGAGGCATCAAATCATTCACCTAGAAGCGGTGGAAACTCATCGATTCTCCAAAATGTTTGGCTGGAATCAGACCGAAAACTTGCAGACAGTGTAGCCAGCTTCTAAATTTAAGAATCAGCTCCAGGATGGAAAACAGTACCTATCAAAAACACAAGCATCTACTCTTTAGGAGACTAATATGGAACATAAATTTAGTCAAAAATGTTTAAAGACCATCTTTAATCTGGTGGATTTCTAATATGAAAGCGCTCTGGATCGTTTCATTATAGATATCCCAAAAGAAGGCAAACAGCTTTATCAGGTTCTTGGCAAAACCACTCAATCTAAAAATGCCAGAGGTGGACATTTCTAAAAAGTTCCTGTTAACTTAAAAGAGAAACAGTCATGCTTAAACATACGCAGCCACAGGTATTAACATCTAGTTCAAACATTCATACACCACTGTTCAAAGGTTTTGGGTTTATTATTTTTTATTAAAACTTTTATTCAACAAGGATGCATTAAGTTGATCAGCCATTTATAAAGATTTCTGTTTTAAAATAAATGTTCTTGTTTTGAAGCTTCTATACATTTATTTTTCTGTATCTCTGTAAAGCTGCTTTGACACAATTTGTGTTATATAAAGCACTGTAGAAATAAAGGTGACAAATTATTTAAAAAATCCACAAAAATAATAAGCTGCACAATTTTTGTCCACATTGATAATAATAAGAATTCCTTGAGCAGTAAATCAGTGTATTAGAATGATTTCTGAAGGATCATGTGACACTGAAGACTGGAGTAATGATGCTATAAATTTAGCTTTGATCACAGGAATAAATTACATTTTACAATATATTCACATATAAATCAGCTATTGTAAACTGTAATAATATTTCAAAATATTACTGTTTTTACTTTACAAATAAATGCAGCCCTGGTGAGCAGAAGAGGCTCCTCTTACAAAGTTACATTATGAATCGTGGTCTACATATTTCAAAATGCAACAATGCACTAGTTCTGTGTAGCTAGTAGCTTTCAAGCTGTCTTTTTATATAACCGATGCCCTTCTCTTTACGGTCCTCTGTATTACTGCATCTGTCCTGTGGCTCTCCTTAATTATGATTTACCATATGGTGAGCATCAAGCTACTGATTCACTAAAGGCGTGATTTTCATTACATAAACGAGATGGTCAAAATTAACTTGGCAGAGGTCATATGAAAGATCATTTGTGTGTGTATTTAATGATTTTATTTAAATCTGGAGTGGATCTGGCCTACTTCTAACTGCTCTTCCCAAATCTGTAACACTGAATTTATTATTATTTGTCATTTATAATTGATCATTTATTCATAACAGATGCCCAAGAGTGTGGCGTCACATCCTGCTGCCCATATTGGTTGCAAGGTCCAAAGTATTTTTGCATGCTGTGACTGGAAATGAACTCAAAAGACTAAACACAGACGCACAAGCAAAATTAATCAGAATGAAGATTCAGTGGGGTCCAAAAGACTATCGTTATAGTGATCCACAAATGTGATCAAAGCAAACGAGAGAACATTCTTACAAAAGCTGGAAACATGCAGAAGAAGAAAAAAACAGGAATGGCTGATAGAGAGTGACGGTCAGGAAGGTATTAAAGGTCCTCTGACAGGCCTGTGTGAGGGATCAAAGAGATGCTCATAGATCACACTCAGCCACCGACTGATACACTGCAGGTGTGAGATATGATGTTACGCCCCTCATGAGTGATTGCATATTTCTTCCATTACTAAATGTGTTCCATAAACAGAGATTCAGCTGGACCACTGGAGAAAATGTTCACGGTGATTTATTGGATAATCTACTACTATTTATATTGATAGGACTATTATGTATTTCTTACATATCTAAACAGGGATTCTGGAAAGCTGCTTTAGAATAAATATGAGAGGAACTCAGACACTTCAGGGTGTTAAAACTGGATTAACATTTCTTTATATTATCAATGTTGAAAATTTTAAAGGCTTAATTTTAAATTAATTAAAAAAATACAAAGTTAATAACAACTACAAATATTTAACATAATGGAGACTGCTAATAAAAGAAATAAATCATCTAAAAAATACAAATATAGGTCATTGTGATCATGTCTATTAATCTACACGCAATAAAAATTTGTACGAATTTTTTTTTCTATGTAAAAGAGCCACTTAAAACTAACTAGCATACAGGTTTGGAACATGAGGATGAGTAAATAATAAAAATTGTTTTTGAGTAAACAATCTCTTCAAGAAATGAAGCACCGAAAAAAAGATGAAGAGGAAGAAGAAAACAAGAACCGTAGTGGAATAATGCGGTGCTGCCTAGCAAACGCTTTAATAACATTATCTGTGATTCTGCAGCTACTGCCCATTTATTTTTCTCAAATATCTGAGTAAAAACCTTAGAGAAAACCTGTTTCTAAACCTTAGAGACGTCTGAGGTCAGAACGTGCTCAGTGAACCTGCATGGTCATTTCATTCTTAAATAACAGTTCAGAGTCCTCAGCTGAAACAAATCACGCAGCAGCTATGCATCAAACGGCTCAGACCAAAGGAAGCACAGCCGAATCACCTTGACAGAATCCCTGATCAATTAAACACCAGGAGCTGACAGATTCCACCGTGGGGCATTGCTCTCCTACTGCCAGAACCCCATGAAACTACGAAGACAGTAATATTTCAAATGCTCTGTCGTGCTTGCAAATATATTTACAGTTAAGGGCTAAAGTTAGTACAGATTAATGTTTTTTTTTTAAAGGAATAATTCACCCAAAAATGAAAAATTGCTGAAAATGTACCCACCCTTACCAAGATGTAGTAGTTTGTTTGACCATCAGAACAGATTTGGAGAAATTTAGAACTACATCACTTGCTCACCTATGAATCCTTCGCAATGAATGGGTGCCGTCGGAATGAGTGTTCAAACAGCTGATAAAAAAATAATAATCTAAAAGTAATCCACATGACTCCAGTCCATTAATTAATGCATGTGTGTAATAAACAAATCCATCAAGACGTTTTTTTACTTTAAACCAAAGACAAGTCTTCTATCCATAATATTGCTTTCTCCAGGGAAAAAGTCGTCTCATCTGAATCAGAAATATGCACAGATCAAGCACTGTTTACAAGCAAAAACAGTTCTAAACAATTATGGACTTTTCCCGTTTTTTTATGTTTTGTTGGTGTTTTGGTCAGAAGTGACAGTTTAAAGTTAAAACAGCTTAATGATGGATTTCTTTCCTACAAACATGCAGCTTTTTGGACTCTCATTCTGACGGCACCCATTCACCGCAGAGGATCCATTGATGAGCAAGTGATGTAATGCTAAATTTCTCCAAATCTGTTCTGATGAAGAAACAAACCCATCTACATCTTGGATGGCCTGAGAGTGAAAAATGTTCTTTTTTGAGTAAACTATTCCTTTAAGAATTAAAAGGAATTTTAGGCACCTTTTTCTTTTTCATTTAGCAGAATTGTTTGTCATTTATAATTTTGATTATACATTTTTTGAATCCATAATCATTTGTGATGCATCTCTAGCTGCAACTGTAATTAATCATTAAATGAATTGACTTTTAGGCCTACATGTAATGTGCAACATGAATATAAATATAAAGTGTTACTCAAACACAAATCCATAGCCTATAATGGGAGGACACTTGAGAACTGATTCATAAGAAACCCAAAGATAGTGTGCAAGATCAGCTCACTGCTGACACCTACTGGATAAAATACACAGTGCAGGACAGACTTTAAGAGGATTAAAAGGGGTTTATGACTCATAGTGCGTCACAACTGGCTTGCAGATCATATGGTCAAACATGACTGCAAGATATTGACAATTGCACTAAAAATACATACAGTATAATAATAACTCATATGTATTAATATTTTCATGCATTTGTTTACAAATGAAAACACCTACCCCTGGTTTCACAGACAAGGCTTAAAGGGATAGTTCACTTTGAAATTAAAATTTGGTATCTTTCAGCTTACCCCAAGGGCATCCAAGATGTAGGTGTCTTTTTTTCTTCAGTAGATCCAATTTTGATATTTTTAGGTCAAACCGTTCTAGTCTGTGTCATATAATGGCAGGTATAGGTCACTGTCTCTATAAGAGGGAATTTTGCCCTCGTTTTTTACCTCTTGTACACAACCATGTCCAAGTGATCTGAGTGCGCGCATGCATCCGGTGTGTGACGTGTGTGCGCGCGCTCTGGCTTAGTCTGTGGAAGCGCCGGAAAGCACCGGAAGTGATCTCTCGCGCGTATACGTCACACACCGGATGCGTGCGCGCACTCAGATCACTTGGACATGTATTAATATTCAAAACAATGTATTCCCTCTTATAGAGACAGTGACCTATACCTGCCATTATATGACACAGACTAGAACGGTTTGACCTAAAAATATCAAAATTGGATCTACTGAAGAAAAAAAGACACCTACATCTCGGATGCCCTTGGGGTAAGCTGATAGATACCAAATTTTAATTTCTAAGTAAACTATCCCTTTAAGTTAGTCCCAGACTAAAATGCATGTTTGAGCTGACTCAACTGAAAATATCTTGCTCTGACATATCTTAAAATATGTCAGTGTCATTGTTCTGTGTCAAGATGAACACCTTAATGTTTTCTTCCAAGGCATTTTTGTAAAAGTTGCTTAAATATCTTAATTTAACTAAGGCCTAGTCCTGGTTTAAGCTAAGCCCCGTTTGTGAAACCGGGCCCTAGACTGTTCATTATGCATGAAGCCAGTGGCAATGAGAGTCCTACTCTTTTTGGACAAATTCATAGTGACACAATGAAAGAATGGTATGGTTATATGTATTGTTTTATATAAAGCAGGACACTTTGTCCTTCATTTATTTTTATATTTTGTAAACACAAGATAAGCTAGCCCACATCGCCTCTGGCCCTCTGGTTCCTTTAATGCCATATTCTGCTAAATTAGGACAGACAGCACCACCTGCTGGTGAACTTGTGCAGCAAGATGACAATTTTAGATCAATACTTACTCCTCCCATTGTAATTCCATCAATTAGAGCCACATATGGTTTCTGATATGTACCTAAAAAGAGTTCAAATAAAAAAATTGATTAATAAAAACAAAAAAAAAATCTGTTCATCAATCGTCAAAAATGGCAACAGAGGTGAGAAACATACCAATAGTGTTGTTAAGGATATATTCCTCACGGAAGAAGTCTTGAGCCAGAGAATCACCTGCTTTTCCAGCTTCTGTGACAGCTGGAAAAATATTTTTTGCATTTCAGTGTGAATGCCAGATCTGTTTGACTGCATTATCAATGCATAAATCCATTTAAGAGTAAATGAAAAACCAAACTGTATGATTATCTTACATAAATACCTCTGATATCCCCACCAGCACAGA